>VXAZ01001018.1:0-99690 GCA_013399875.1 Gymnorhina tibicen | reverse complement strand
GCCGCGGCCGCCATGGCGGCTGAGGGCACGGGAAGGGCAGCGAGGGCGGGGGAGCAGCTCGCTCCATTACCTGCACTGTATTGTAAGCAGACTGGTACGGGGCTGGAATGCAGCTTAGAATAGTCCCGACGCCCTCCTGCCATGGGCGGGGGCACCTCCCCCCACACCACAGAACGTGCTGAGTGGGAAGGGAACCACGAGCATCAGGGAGGCCAACACCTGGCCCTGCACCGGCCATCCCCGAGGATCACACCAGGGGCCTGGGAGTGTTGTCCCAACCCTGTGTGAAGGTTCAAGGTCTTATCTAAAGGGGCTTTGAGCCCTCTGAGCCCCAGGGTTGGGGCAGTGTCTCATCCCTCTTCCAGTAAATACTTCTTCCCCATATCTAGCCTGTTTCCCCTTTTTCCATTTGTACCCATTACTTCTTGTCCTATCACTACAGTTCTGACAAGGACAAGCCTTGGGCTTACTTGTTGGCCACTTCAGATACTGGAAGGTTGTCATGAGGAATCTACACAACCTTCTGTTCTCCAGGCTGAACAGCCCCAACTCTCTCAGCCTGAAAATTATATTCACGAGCAATTAATCATTAACAAGCAATTCATCATTCCCCATAAGCAGTGTCCTCCTGCCCAGCCAGGTTCTGAACCGTGTCTCCTTACCCTTCCGTGGCAAGGAGAGGTCAAAATACCCCTTAGACCATACACACTACTCTGCCCCGTGTTCTCTTCCTCTCCATGTTTGTCCTAACCCTGGTTTTGTTCCCCTTTCCCAAATAAAGAGCACCTGCCAGCTCCCAAAAGAGTATGCTCCTTGGTTTATTGGACAAATAAAAAGCATTACATTGTGGAAAAATTAAGGAAAAAAGGGATCTGAGAATAGAAATGGTCCGATTTCCCCCACCCAGGATCTCCCGTGCCCAGCCCACCGCCGCAGTGGTGGCATCAAGCCTGTGCTGCCCCAGGCATGGATTGTACTGTCAAGTCAACAAAATACTCTGGAATTCATGGCTGTAATAAATACTGAGCACTATTTCTCACTGGGATTAATAAATAACAACCCTAAAAAGCACTAAAGCCTGAAGCAAATTATTGTAGCAGAGGGGAAGGGTACTAACCCACACCACGCTAAGGTGTGAGATGGAGTTTCAATTCTTTTTCTGAGCAGTTCCTCACTTTGGAATTCATTTTGCTACCACCAGATCTTTACAGGGTGTATTTCAGGTGATGAGACAGCTGGAAAAAGGAGCTTGCTTTTATTCAGAGCAGCACCTAAGGGCAGGTATACGGACTTGGGTATGCAAAAGGTTTGTGGACACCTCAAGTATCACAACAGTTAAAAGGCAGAAGTTTCTGTGGGCAGATGCATCTTCCTGGTTTTCAAAGGACGAACCATAATAAAACCAAATAATACTTCTTAAATCTGAGTTGTAGATCTCGTTTAAATGCTCTGTACAGGGACCCTGACTGAATCTGTGTCACTGCTCACCCAGCCCGGCCTCACAGGACCCACTCCCGCTCATCTCCTGCTACTGCTGTCCACAGGTGACAGCTCCCGACAATGTATAAGGGAATTCCCACTTGGACTTCTCCAAATAAACCTTCAGGGGCTTATTCTGGAACAGACCTGCATTTTGGAGCCTTCAGCGGGGAAGGTCTCCTCAAATGTCAGAGAACATATGTATTCTCAAAAAAATCCAACACACAGTTGGAAAACGCCCTCTGATAATGCCTGGGGTGTTTTTCTTTTTATAACTTACTTAAATTACACAAGTAGAAAAGTTATGCTTATTAATAGTTTAATGTATGAAGGAAACATCCAGATTTCTGAATATGAAGGTACATATCTCACATTAATTTAAGTCTACATAAAGTAGAGCCTCTATAACTGACATATTGAAATTTACTTTCTGCTTAGCCATTTGTTATGTAAACAATTGTACATTTATTTGCCATTCTAAAACTTCAGGATCAAGTTTACATAATTTTGCTAAATTTCTGTGTTTGCTCAGAAGCAGTTTACAGTACTAAAACCAACCAGCCAAAGAACAGCTTCAACAGAAAGNAAAAAAAAAAAAAGAGGAGGAAAGGAAAGAAGAAAGTCTAACTAAGTTGAAACATATGATGGTGGGGAATGGGCGGTCACAACGTTCACAGAAAAAGGTCAGTTAGTAAGTTCTTCTGCAAAAAGCCTACACACTTCAGTCAAGCACATCAGTAGAATGATCTGGGAGCACATAAACTGTTTCTGCCAATTGTGGTTTCCTCTGCAAAAAAAGGAATCTCAAGGCCAGCATGTTGATCCCACTCAGCCCAGTTGGTTCATATGCACACTGTTCATGTGAGGTGTCCAAGTTCCAGTCCACACCTGCAAGAGAAACCTGCATTAACACCGTGCTTTGGGCTGCTCCAAGCTCACGTGGACACAGCGGGGCTCACGGTTTTCCCTGTCCAGGACAATTAACAGGGCTCTGTGCATGCAGCAAATGATTTGCAAGCCCAGTTCCCAAATCCCTCCAGCTCCCAGAGCAAGAGACTTGCTCTCCTTTTGACCTTAAGTTCAGACAAACAAGAACTTGATTTCTGCCACCTTATTTTCCCCTAACACCTTCAGCTCTGGGGAATCCCAAGCCTAACCAAGTAAAGCTTCTTTGGGGGACAAAGTTTCCTCATTAAACTAGAAATCACCTCGCAGAGATCAGAAGCCACATCAGAGCAATACCTGAACTGTGGCCAAACCCCCTCTCCCACACACCTATGGCCTGCCAGAGCTGGGAGCTGCTCCCCACAGCTTGGATCATTCCCAAGCAAATTAAGCCCAGAAACATCTTTATTTAGTAACAGTGTAACAGAGCTCACTGTCTAATGAAGAATAATCACAGGACATAATCTAACCAGAGCTACTGATGTTCCATTATAGTATTAGTTGCTGAGTACGAACAAGAGGTTTAGGGGAATTAATCCCTCTGCCTAAATTATATTTAGTGGATAAGCCAGGCAAGATCAGAGCAGCAAAGAGCTACTTACTCCCTTCCTAAAGAGCTGCTTTACACCCTTCCTCTGTGCGCTCCTAACACAGTCAGGACATCCTAAACTACAGAGCCCAGCAGCAGTCCTGTTGCTGTGTTCCCTTCTTGGGAAGGGAAAGCTTAACTAAAAGCACGTAAATTGGCTTTTCCTATGAAATTTTGCCCCAGGGTTTTTCTTTTCCCAAATGCACAACTGCACAGATAGGAATCATTTAGATATATTTTGAGTAAAATACACAGTGCAAAAAAATGGAACAATTACCGTCTGAGGCCCGTTGTTTTCTGTGGAATTTGAAACCATCTTTATCAGCGAGTTCCAAGATGGGTCAGCAGCATGAGGCCCGTTAAAGATGGGGCCTCCAGTACCATCTGTGATGGGGGCTACAGGAGGAATTATGGCGTTCCCATACACAGAAAAAGGCATTCCCTAAGGGGAAGGAAAAGCAACAATCAGGATGCTTTCACGAATGCTCCTACTACTGCACAGACAGAAGGGGGTTCATGCCGCATATCGGGTCCAAGAAGGTCATTACCCCAACTTTTGGGAAGTCCATGTATCCTGCAGGGACGGGCTGATGGAATGTACCGGAAGGCGTTACGATTCCCGTGCTGTCTCTCTCCATGGCTTGGTGCGAGAACACGCCCGGATCGGACATGGGCCTGTGGATCATGTGGCTCCCCATTCCGCTGTGACACCAGTCCACTTTATCTGCCGGCACAGAGACACGGCGTTATCCACAGCACCCCTCACCGCCCGCTCTCCAGCCGCCGAGTTTGCTCACCCTGCAGCTCGTGGCCTTCCACCTGCACTAGAGCTCAGGAGCACGGAGGATACCAGAAATGGCACCTGCGGAGCCCCCGAGCCAGGAACCCTGAGCCACTGCCACGACTTTGCAAGTTACCTGCAACCACAGCGTTGCCCCTGCAACTTTCCTCCATTTCAACAGCAAAGCTGGAATTTGGGCTAACTCTCCCTCCTCCAAAAACCTCAGATCCTCCAAAAACCTCAACTCCTCGTGCCTTTGGTGCTGTGGAAAGGGTATATACACTATGAAGACTGTTTGTTCTACTTCACTACCATTCTTCCACTAATTATTTAATATTCTAAGAGACACAGAAGTATCTGTACAAAGCATAACCAGAAAATGACCAGCTGCAGACATGTGCTCATGTTCTGATTCTGTGAATTCATCAGAGGCAGCTTGGTATTGGTGCTACAGTTCAAACCCCAGACATGCAAATATCCCATTTTCAAAACAAAACGTAAGAAAATTGTATTTGGAGAAGGGGTACAGAAACATTTCTGAGCCACCCTAGCACTCAAGTAGAGAAGAGCCAATTCCATTGTGAACTGAAAATCAAAATGTGGAAGTAATTGACCAAAGCAGAAAGAAAGCAACATCCCAAAAAGCCAAGACAGGCACAAAGGACAACTTTTACAGCCACGCAATGCAAATAAATATTAAATTTCTAAAGCTTTATCTGGGAAAAGACCACTAGTGAAGTAAAAAAAGGGTTTGTATTTGGGGAAAAATCCCAGCACAGTCAGTCAATTAGAATCTTAAGCTGTCTGGACTCAGTCAAGGGGCAGAACAGATTGCTCTGAGAGGTGAAGCAGTTTCCATCCTTGCAGGTTTTCCAGAGCACACTGGATAAAGCCCTGAGCAACACAGGCAGAACTCATGGCAAACCCTACTCTGTGCAGGAGGCTGATTTCCAGAGGTCCAATCCAACACAGTCTCAATATTCACACCCCCCATCCCAAGCAAAAAAACCTAAAGAAATTAAAAATCAACTCCCCACAAAAAACCCAATCAATATGAAAAAAGTTCATCAGTCTCCCAAAAATTGCATCCAAGACTCCGGACAAGTTTGGTGAGAAAAGCTGTAACATCATTAAGTGAAATTCTTAATAAATTCTGAAATCCTAAATTCTATGTGACTCCAGGAAAGCCAAGAGCCTTGTGGAATATTATCACTTCATAAAAACACCATCCTCAGCACAGAAAGTTCTACTTCAGCTACAAGTTAAATATTAACTCCTACTGTACAAACAATCTCTTTATCAACAAAAAACCCCAGACAGTTATCTTGCGACACCTTAATTTCCCTCTTCCTAAGTCAAATGATCCTCACTGTGTTCATCCCTGTAAACCCTGTTTTTATTTTTCCTGTTCTAACTTGGAGTACCAAATCTTCACAGCCAGGACATTTCAGAACCCCTGAGGGTTTCAGAAACCTTGTTAAAACAAGTAAGTGGACAGGAAGGCGAAGAGAAGTCCCTGCTCCAAATCCTTTGGAAAGAACATTTCTGTATTTTCAGGCACTCACTTCTGCATCCTCCCGTGCTGAAGACAACTCTGGCAAACACAATGGTGTGATCAATTCAAGTGCATCTATGAACAACACATACCTTGACTGCCACCTATACCTTCGAAGGACCAGATCCCACTATGTCCCACTGGGGCAGCCAAGTTGCTCCCAATTACAGAAGGAGTAGACGTTCCAGTTTGTCTAATACGTGCAGACCGTTCAGTCCCAATAGGAACAGGAACTTTTCTGTCCTGAGAAACGTTACTGGGTTTTTCTGATCCCAAGGACACTGCTGAAGGGGTGGGAGAGGGTGCTCGTACTCCAGAGGACACGGACTGAGCAGGAGATTCTGCAAGGAGAGCAACAGGAGCACTTAGTGATGGCAGCCAGATCCCACAAATCTATCCTTCAGTGTCCAACAACTGACAACGGGGTTGTTAGTCAACTGGTTAATGCCAGATTCATCCACCTCAGGATAATTTTATTTCCAGATCACAGAGATACTCACCACTGATTTACCCCTTATAAAAAATGCTTATCACGCTTAGCCACTGGATACATACCACAAAACCTTAACTAAGCATCACTGTCTATCAGCAACAGAGGATTTGAGGATTTTATCCTAAACCAGAGCTGAAATAAGCCCACATAATATCATGGGGTTTTGTTGGGTTTGTTTCTTCTCTTTTTTTTTTTTTTTTTAAGTCCTGCTTTGCTCCCTGCAGGGCTTTTTTGTCATTATTTTTGCCAATAAAATAGACTAACACGTTCCCTAAATAAGCCAGCACTCAACAGCTTATTTGTTTTCTGTCCAAAAAACTCTAAACTGCAGGGGCCAAAGGTGGAGGAACGTACCAGAACCTGCCCCAAGGATTTTCTCACGGAATTCCTTACGCCATTCCGCAAGACAACTTCCTTTACACAGCAGCTTCCTGCTGACCAGAACTCACCATTTGATGCTGATGAACATGGAGGCAATAAACTAAGAGGGGAAAAATGCTGTCTGTTAAAATTAGCAGCTGCAGGCGCTCCACCCAGAGGTGTCCCGGGCGCGTAGATCTGCCCTCCCGACAGGTTCGAGGCAAAGGTCCCCAGGTGTGTAGAAGAAGGTGTTACAGAAGCATAAGGAGAATCCATACTGACAATACCTACAAGAAAAAACAGGCACAAGTTTTCCCAGAACTCCAACATCTCCACAAAGAGGTCGCCCATACAACGGAAATAAAAAGGAAAAAAGCAAAACTTTTATCCAATTCATCTTTGGGGATGTGTGTTGCAATTTTCCAAAGGAAACTGGACGATTAAGCTTCACACTCTGCAAGTCTACTCAGTTTGTGGCAGTTGCGCTGTATACGTAAATCAAGAATGATTCTCACTCCATTAACACCAAATGTCACCAAATAGCCAAGATATTAAAAATACAAGAACTACTGCTCCCTTCGTGTCCTCTTTAAGGAAGAAAGGGGAAAATAAAATCTTAGGGATCTAAGACTTAGTAATTTGTGTATCTTAGGAGCATACAGGGCCATAGTCAAAATGCTGACTAGTATATCAAGATGAAAAACTTCAACACCATCATATTCACAAAACAGGAAAAAAACCCTCTGTTGTATTTCTCAGTCCATTAACACCTCAGTGGTCCTACAAAACCAGGCAGAGATGGTCCAAACCATGTGTGTACTTTCTGGAAGCTACAGAACAGGTTCTGTGACAACCCCTTGGCCTCTGTTTTGGGCAGAAAGCTCAACGTCTCACTAAAAATTTCAGGCAGTCAAGGAAATCACATTTTTTGGATCAAATTTAGTAATTAAGAGAACACACCTCTTGTAAGTTACAAGTTCACATCAAAACACCACTTTTTTACCATCCTAACCCTTGGAAGATGCTGCTTATTTTCCTGCAGCCTCAGGACAAGGTATCACAAACTAGAATAGACACTAGCTGGTTGGGAAGGCAGGTGGAAATGAGAGTGTTTTAATTATCTCAGCTATTACAGGAGAACAGTAAATGGAATGGTAAAAATCCTATTTTATCAAGCCCATCAGCTGCCAAACTGTTACTAGATTTAACAGGGCACTTAAAATGAACTCAGCTTGGCTTAAAAAACACGAGAATAAACTGTATTATTATGGTACGGACACAAGCCAGAGACTTACCTGAGGGACTCGGAGCTGGCCTCTGTAACGGTGGCCTAAAACCTGGGGCTTTGGAAGTGTCAGACTGATGTAACGGATCTGAATTTGGCAAAAATGAGGACTTTGCTGATAGCATGGATTCTGGTGTTGTCTGAGAGGAAACAACGGACCCACCCCAGAAGGCATGAGCAGACGTGGGGCTGTTCTCAAACAACGTACTAAAGGGCCCAAAAGGCAGAGTAGCACTGAAGTTGTTCCCCATGGGCTTGTTTGCTGGGTGGGCCGAATTCTGAGAAGCACTTTGTGTACTTAAGGTAGAAGGAAGCTGCACTGAAGAAGGAACGCTGTGGGGCCTTTTGATGTGGTTAACGTTGAGGACTGCGACAGAGGAGTTTTGCACAGGAGCTGGATTCTTGTGGACACTGCCGGTTCCATGGACAGGCGGTCTGATGGCTGGGGTTTCCATCTTGGCTGCGGGCTGAGCAGACCCCATCGGCGTCTGGGACACGGGGTAGGTCATGGGAGCGTTGCTCGCACCTACCACGGGAGCAGATGAGCTCGTCGCTGCTAAATTTGGAGGCACAACCATGCGAGGATCTGGTGCAGGAACCTGAGGTTGCTGGAGAGGGGGCCTGGCCTCGGGCAGAGGAGCTCCCGGGGCCTGCTGATGAGCGGGATGCACAGAGGAGCTGCCGGTCCCAGGATTGGGCTGCCTGCTGCTGGTCGAGCCGCCCGCATCCACCGCGGGCGGGCTCCCCGCTTCCGGCTCAGACGGAGGCGCACCTTTATTGGGAGAGGCCGCCGCGCAGTCGGAAGGACTGCTCCTGGAGACGCCCGCCGGCTGCGCGGGAGGAGAGGGAGATGAGGGGGAAGATGCAGGGTAGTGTTCTTTGGCAGTAGGAGTCGGATACGTGGCGTTCGTGGGCGCTGTGCTCGTGTTGCTCGCCGTGGTCGTCACGGTGGTGGTGGTGGCGTTGGACGTCTTCACCACCGTGACGAACAGCTGCCTCCTGACCGAAGGGGAGCTCGGGCTGCCGCTCGCGGAAGATCCAGGCACAGTAGAAGCCACTGAAGTTGTCGTCGCCGTGGGACTCGTCGTCAAAGAACTCGCTGAATTCACCTGAGAACCGCTGCTGTTCTGGCTGTTATGGCGAGGCACCATGTGAGGTTTCGGCGAGTTCGTGGCTCTTGCAGGGCTCAGCGGCCTGACAGGAAACGGACCCCACGTGGACTGAGCTGGTGGGAAGGTACCTCCGAAGTGCGTCATGGGCAGCCGAGGCGGACGGATCTGCTGGAAAGTCTGAGCAGCGAGGAGCGCGTGTGCAAACTGCGGAGGAGGATATGCCAACGGGAGAGAAACTTGGAAACCGGGCCGCACGTTGTTCACGGGGTTCTTAATGCTTTTGTGAGTGGATGCTGAGGAGATGGCAGGCACGGTGAGCGCGGAGGCGGACTGAGATGTCGACGAAGCAGCTACAGTGGTCACTTTGATGCCCACCAGAGAACTGTTAGCAGCTGTAGTGGTGGCAGGTGTCGAGGACCCTATTTTGGAATTTACAGTCGAACTTTTCAAACGGTTCTTTGGAATTAGTTCATCAATTTCCTTATCTGGATCCTTAATCAGAGCATTGATCAACTGTGTGGCCTGTCTGGTCGATTCTGTGCCACCCCTACAAAAAGGAAGGACAGGGAAAGTGTATCTAAAGCATTTACACATATTATAGCCAAAGACCTCCCACATGTGATCCAGCCTATCTTCCATCACACTAACACAAAACAGGAAAATAACTCTCTATCCAAAAACTGAGCTTGGCACGGTCCTGCTGCAGACAATTACTCAAGAAGTTCAAGTTGAAAATTCCAAATCCCAAAAAACTCAGATGGATAAAGTATTTGCTTCCCTAAATATTCCTTCATATTTCACCGTGTCTAAACAAGCCCAAACACAGAATCCCAACGTTTATGCTTCACCTTATCTCACAAGCTATCTTTTGTACCTGCTGGTGGTTATACTCTGTTCCCCCACCCCATTCATCTCCCCTGCTTTCAAGTGATCTCCCAAGGAACAACGAGATCAAGCCTTTAAGTTTCCTATCCAGACAAATGTTCTACAAGGAGAAAACACCCACAGGAGGGAGCCAGTGCAGGATCCTGCTCACCTTATTGTGATTATTCGGTCTCCAGTTTTATCCTTCTGTTTGTCAATATCTATGTGCGCTCCCGTGCACTCCCGGATTGCGTTGATGTTACATCCTCCTCTGCCAATAACTCTGGAAATCACAGTTGATGGAACAGAAACCTTCTTGGATCTATATAAAAAGGAAACAGTATTACGTGGGAACACTTCCATGGCAAGAAGCTGTGGGCAGGCTGGTCAAAAGAATACTGCATTTTCTGTATTTTACTGATTCAACCAATTAAGCAGCAACTTTGTGAGATCTCAAACCCACTAAGTCAATTCAGTAACTCCAGGGAAAGCTACACAAAGGACAGCATCAAAGGGAGTTGCTTACCTTCTCACAACTTCCTTCCAACCTTCTTCCCTTTTCTGACCACGTTTAGGACTAGCAATGGTTAGCTTTCCATTCGGAGAAGAAAGGGGAGAAGGAGCGGATTTTGTGCAAGTAGACAAGGAATTACTCGTCACTTCATTAATAACTTCAGACAACCTGCAAAAGGAATTAAATGCTGTTATTATGTGGGGGGGGGGGAAAGGATGACTTGTACTTTGCATACATGGTCACAGGAACTCACTTGATGGACGACTTGCCAGGGACTGCTTTCCTCTCATCCTTTGGACAAGTGACAAGCACCGACGGTTGCTTTTTGTTGCTCTGAGTGTTAGTGACGGCTGTGGAAGAATGATTGTCACTTTTGTGGCTGCTGTTGCTATTGCTGCTCTCATCGCTACAGCTGGAGATCCTCATATTGTCACTGTCACCACTCTCACTAGTGCTGCTGCTCTTGGATTCCCCATTCACCTTCTCTGGTTGGCTATAGGAAATCGGAAGCTGATCATCAAATATAATCTGAACATTATCAGGGGTTACTTTGTTTTTCCTGTTTTTCCTCTTGGAGCTTGTTGTGGTGATGGTGTTATTCCTCTTCCCATGAGAACCTGCTAACGTTGTCCAGGTTGCAGATATACCTATGGTGGTGGTGGTGGTAGCACTGGGAGGCTCCATTGGGACCTCGGGATCATCTGATGGAAGAGTAAAGAAACAGCAGGAGTAATTTAGCTGGCTTGAGGAAACTTGAGTATTTTGCTTTCCAAATCACACCTGTCCTATCAAACAACTTAGAACTAACTTTTTTACAAAGCTCCACAAAACACACAAAATCCTTGACTATGCAGACATCCATAAATCTGTTACAGTTGTCATACCAGCTCATACAGAATTTCATTCTTTTCTTGGAATAAATGCAGTAATCACCTTCAGCTTTCAACTTTTCTTTCTCCTGAGCAGCTTGAAGTTCAAAATTCTCTTTATTTTTTGCTTCTATTTCTTCTAGTTTTCGCCTTTGTTCTTCTTTTTTCTTCCTCCTTTTCTCCTTTCTTTTCTCTCTTTTGGCAGCCAGAGCCAGTCTCCTGCTTTCTTCCCTTAGCTACAAGTCAAGCACATGGAACAGCCTTACAAGATGTCCCATGCATTTCAAGAAATCCAAATGCTTTCTATTTCCTCGGACCTTCCTGTTTTATTTCTACTACAGTATGTCATTTCTAGTAAATTAGTGTATTTTTTTAATATTTTGGTCACAAAACAGGGTTTAGACAGATCCACATGAGTATGACTAGAAAACGCCATACTCATTTTCTTGACAGAATCCTATTCAGAAATCCTTCTTTTGATACAATACTGAAAAACCCTTCTTTTGCTACAGAGGAAGTAGTTATATTGGCATTTCCTGATCCAATGTCTCTGAAAAATATCGAAGTTCAAAGATTACGTGAACAAGATGCTCAGCTCTACACACTCCAATTATGGCAATTACACACGCACCTATACCCCAATAACTACTTTTACCGACCTCATCTTGAAGGAACTTGAAATTGGAATTTTAACAGAGAAATATTCCCAGCTGCAACTCTTTCCACTTGCCTTCTCCAAGTCCAGTTCCTCTAGCAGAATGCTTGCATTTTTGTTGGCTTCTGCAGCCTGTCTATCTTTGGCTTGAACAATTGACTCCATACACAGGTGGCACTTCTTCAGCATCTCCTGAAATGACAAAGTACATCGAGTACAAAGTGCCACGTGTTCTCATTTCCTGCTGGTTTTCCTCAAAAATTCCAACGGGACTCATGCTTTGGCTGAAAGCTGGTGGCCAGTGAGCTGAAGAGAATTCATAATACTGTCTCGGAAGCTGAGACACGACACTGTTCCTTCTCAAGTATTTTCCTCCCTCCCATCTTACCTTATCAGTAATGGTTGCTATGTATCTCATGCACTCCGAGTCGGATGGGAACTGGTTCACCTCTTTCACCAGGTAACGCACCACTTTCACGTGACCCTGCAAAACAAATTTCAAGGACATTTTCTATCAGACCAGCTGCCTCTGCTTTGCTGACAAACACTTCAGTCCCAGCACTCCTTGAAAAATATTTATTTTCAACTCCTCAACACATGAAGCTCTCAACACTTTTTTTGAGCTCTTTCTCACCTTCTGAACTAGCGAGGCACATTTCTGACACCAGAGAAGGCAGATAATTAACTCTCGTCAGGTTGCCCTTACTCCAGAAGTACTTTCACAAACTTCTGCCTTTTTTGGGGCAATCTTCAGATGCCCAGCTCTAAAAGCTTAACAGCTGCAGGCTACTACAGTCATCCACAATTTTTCCAGTACTGCAGCACCTCAACTGCCCTCCCTTGCTAACAAAAATCATCTGCAGACTCAAATCAGGCTAAACTGCACTTTTTGGACCAAAGTCCTCATCCTCTCGTGCATAACGAACCAATCCTATTTCCCCCCAGTTCTATCACACAGAAACACTGCAATTTTCACCCCTCACACACACCAGAACCAGCCTCACTACACTGCCTGTAAAGCAAATTCCAATTAGAATTCAGCACAGGTATTACACAGGTGACACACGTATCTGTTTCTGAAGATTCAATGCCAAGTATTCAAATTAACTGACATATTATTAAATATGCAGCTTCTGCCAGTACGTTGTAACAGCTGTGATCAAGACAATCCTAGCTAAGAGCCAAGCTGAACTTCACATTCTACCTTTCGGAAGGCTGCCATGAGAGGAGTTATTTTCCTGTTATCAGCTGCATCCACATCAGCTCCAGCCTGGACGAGCAGTTGGACAACATCAAGATGCCCCCCATTTGCTGCCAGCCACAGTGGAGTATTCCCCTTCTTGTTCCGCACGTCGATGTGAGCTCCCCTACAGAACCAAACACATTCCATCAAAACCCTGCATTCGGGCAAAAGGAAGCACTCTGACCCCCAAAAGAACTTCATTTGAGTACTTGGGATAAATTAAATCATGTACTAAAAGTCAACAGACACAGAACCTTTCCCACTTCCTAAGCCTTTAGTGTATATTTGGAAATATTATTGTATATCGGGAAAAGGAAGTCTAAACACAGCCATATTTTTCTTGAAGCTGCTCACTTGCAAACACAGTACCTGCTAATGAGGAGCTCACAGAACTTGTAGTGCCCTTTGTCTGCTGCAATGGTTAAAGCTGTATCTCTGGATGAAGGTACTGGGGGAGCGTTGACATCTGCACCTTTGTCCAGCAGCACCCTGCCCACTTCCGCATATCCCCCAGAAGCTGCTTCCATCAACGGTGTGAGACCAGTCTGGAACAAGCAAGCGGGAGAAAGAAGCCATTAGTGGGGGTGAGGGGCTTACCCGAGAGCCGGTATTTATTTAACTTACAAACACGGCGGATTACTATCCTTATGCTTGTAAGCACCTGAAGATGGATCAACACTTTTTTGAAGAAACACATTTTTTGATGAGCTTTGCAACCGCCAAAGTCTTAGCCCTTAAATGCAGCCATTTTTTTCTATACAGGATCTGGTTCAGTGCAGTTAACTGGACTAGAGAAGGTGACTTGCACAAAGGCAAGAAAATCAGGTAACAACAGAGACATGATGACTTACAAGCACCTCTTTCTGGGGACCTCTCCAGCTGTTTGCTCTTTACCTTGGCTCTGTGTTCAACGTTAGCTTTTCTATCAAGCAGCAGGCTGACCACCTCAGTTCTTCCTTGGAAACAGGCCAGAGTCAGAGCTGTATTCCTGTTGGTCTCAATCTGGGCATTTATATCAGAGCCCATGTCCAGTAACAGCTTGACAGCAGCAGTGTGCCCGTTCATGGCTGCCAGCATCAAGGGAGAAATGCCCAATTTGCTACCAGTTCTGAAAGAGAAGGAAGAAAGAACCAAAACTGCTTTAAAGGTCATTTCAGAAATGTGATTATAATAAACTAATGAAGGCAGAGGACTTACACAAGACTGAAAAATCAGCTGCACACTCACATCTACTGAGCCTACAAGGGGTTCTCCACAGCAGCATTGTTTGGGACAAGTACTTCTACTTAGAGACACCATGCACGTTACTTTTTGATTGCTTTAAATTGAAGGGCATCTCTTAGGAGGAGCATAACCTGTGCTTGGCCCTTTCCTTTGATCTGTGGAGCTCACGCCGGAGCCGTTTTCTACCTCCCAATGGATGCAAAAGCACGACATATATGCACACACACCGAGTAAACTACGCAGGGAAAACAAAGGGAAAACACACACACTTTCTTCACGTAACTCACAACCAAGCCCAAGAGATAAGGGGTGAAAAGAGAACTTGCCTGGAATTGATTTCTGCCCCAGCATTCAGCAGAATCTTGATAATGTTCACATAGCCACCTGAGGCGGCGAGGCTCAAAGGCGTGTAATCAGACACATTCCTGTGCTCCTTGTTTGCCCCTCGAGCTAGCAGCAACTCCACCACCTGCAGTGTTTCAACAAATAACACCTGGTTTTCTCCCAAACTTGCAAATCTATCCAAGACAAATGCTTTTCAAGCCTAAATATTCTGTTGGAAGATGTCAACGGTAAGAAAGCCACTTGAATCAGTTGCTTCGCTACACCCCTTGCCTTCATGACCGGATGAGGCCACAACTGTGTTCCCAAAGCCACTGTAAAACTTCCTTTAAAAAAACCAATTGTGACTGCTCATTACTATGCTTCAACCATTCCTACCAAATAAGACGAAGCAGATCTCTTTATGATTATTTCAGCCATCTTTAAAGCCTGACAAACCAGAGATTCAGTTTCAATATGGTGTACAAAATACTCCTGCTTTTTGTCCTCTCCTGCAGAGGACTTGATAAGAAACTGAACTGTCTAGCAACTTAAAATCACAGTGTATGTACACTGAGGTGAAAACCCATGGTGTCACTTCCAGTGCAATATTAAATTTGCTACACTTTCGGGTTTAAAGCATTAAAAAAGTTTAGATTAGACCTGCACAGTTCAGAATGTTTTCCCATGAAATCACAGAACAAATATACTGTCAAACCCAAAAATTTGGGCAGGAGGCTGTTCTGACATAATCTCCGCTGGCCAAAGCCCAGTGTTTTCCCATTTTTCCCCCCTAAAACTAGGATATGGCTCATATATAGAACCCATTTGTGTCTAAGTACTGATTCTCAGCAAGAACGCTCATGGCATTCACTTTCATAACTACACCTAATTATGCTGGTAAAGGTCCCGTAATGGGGCACTAATGACTACACTCATGAGGACACCTGCACAGCACCAGTCCAGTCATCAAAAGAGAAAAAGCAATCTGTGAGACACGTTGTAATGTCTAAATTGGAAAATCTGAAGCTCTTTTTTAAACACACATCCTGTGTGACTATCTTTTCTGGAAGATTCTTGTACTGTACTAACACAATATGTCATTCACACACTTCTGAAGATTTAAGGTTTACTTCACCTCTTGCCTCCCTCCTGAACAAGCCAAAGACAAGGGAGTGTCCTTGGTTCTCTCGGACTGGGCTTCAATATCAGCTCCATTATCCAGTAAGATTTCCACAACACCCACATGGCCGGCTGTAGCAGCCAAAATAAGCGGAGTAAACCCTGAAACGGAAAACAATGTTTGAAGAGTCCACATTCCTAAGTGCCATGAGTTAAACCACCTGAAAAGCAAGCCTAAAGGTTTCACATGAAGTCTAGGCTTATTGGGGATTTATTTAATGGGACACACTGGCAAAGCAGCCAGGGTTTGGACTGCCATGATGAGATACCCACCTTTCTTGTCCCTGTGTTCAATGTTAGCTCCTCTCTCCAGCAGGGTTTGTACCAGTTCTTCATGGCCACCAGCACAAGCCAGTGTCAAGGCTGTGTCATGGTTACTCTCAGTCTAAACCAAACAGACGTACACACAAGATAAATACTCGCTTTTTCACATACAGCCCCTGTTATAGTGCACGTTAGCCAAAACATAACTACACCCATGCCAAAACAAAAAATTTCTATAAGCTAAGGGCATGTTTATTGATGCCCCCACAGCTACTTTCTGTGTGCAAGTTTATGACAGGATTCTACCTCTCAAGGCAGCTCTGCTGGGAGATTTAAGAAGAAATCCTGATAAGACCTGAAGATTCTTCAAGAACTGAGCTCTCGTCTGTGCTCTGCTAACCAGATTAACTTCTTTACCACTGCTTGACTGTGACCTTTAGATGGTATAATGAAGGTAAGAATTCTGTCTTTAATTCCTAACACTCCGGTTCAGCCAAAGGCTTCATCACAGCAGAATCCAAGCCAAGTGCCACAAGCAACTAAGTAGCAAAGGCTGATTTTCCAGAGGTTTCTCTCCTTTTCTCCACAATGATCTCATGCCTTTCCCCTACTCCATGCTGCCCAAACCTTAGTCATGTTACGTATAGCCCAGAGCTGTGCATAGATATATGCCAGTTAGTATGTGTATGCTTTTTGCCGATGGCCAGCTAGCTCCAAGTCAACATAAAGTTGCCCTTTTAACAATTATTTTCATTCTAGAAAAGCCTTCCCCTTAGTGGAAGTGAGAGCTCGAATTATTTCCTCCTGCTAAAAAAATTACAGCAATTATTAGTTTCAAGACTTTCATACCTCTCTGATCTCTGGCCAACAAGTTGGAAGCACAACCAAAAACTCAGTGTGCAATGCTTTACAGCTTATTTTTGTCTTAGGATATCAGGCCAGAAAACATTTAATTTCTGTCAGTAGACAACTCTGCTGTTTCTCATAATCACACTGACAACAAAGGAGTAAGAAATACAAGTGTTTAGTCATTCAGAAACTTTTTTTTTTGTTCGGCGAGAGCACAGAGGAAAGTGGGTTGCGACTCTCTGGGGTGTTGTTCTGGCTTTCTAAAAGCAGCAAATCCAGTCCCCAGACCCCAATCCATTATACAACAGAGCTGTTTGCCACCACCGAATTATTCAGGATGCAGAAAAAAATAGCTTTGTGCATCTGTGAGAGTGGCAGGCTCACCTGGGCATCGATGTCTATAGCAGGGTAGATGGGCAGCATGGCTGAAGGAGAAATGATGGGACTCGGAGTCGGCGTCTGAGGTTGGGACACTGAGGTTGCAATGCTGTGGGTAGGAGTGTTTGACATTGCAGATGCTCTTCCACTCACTGCTGTTGGACAGAAGAACCACACTTAGTCAAAGCAAAACACTTCCCAAGTGTAACATGACAATAAAGGGGCAGCGGGATGAACTCCCACCGACAGACGGAACTCCTTAAAAACTGTTGTTTTCCTCAAATATATATATATTCCACACATTTAGCCCAACCTTTGAACCTTTCACTCTTAGAATTTGAACTGTGAAAAAGGTTTACTGTATTCAATCAAAGAAAAAGCATCAGACTGACATGTTTTCTAGAAGCCCACCACAAGATGATTTTTTTTTTTTTAAACCCGAAGATCTTTCCTACAACAAATCAGCCGTTATTTGGACCTGGAGTTCCGTACCTTTGGAAGCAGGGCTGCAGAACAAGTCCAGCCAACGGGTATCTACGCAATTTTTCTTAGAACAGTTTAAATGTTTTCATATAGAAGTCTGTCCAGCCTTCACCCCCACGCCCCATAAACATAACAAAAAAGCAATAGGGCAGGATGCTCACATGGCAGAATTTGCTGAAACCAGAGAAGTGGAAGCTTTTTAACAGCCAGTTTGCAGAGAGTTTGGTCAAGATGTTAGGTAAGCAAAGGTGACACCACTTACAGTGATGACAGTGTACGGACATGACACAGATAGCACCGACTGCCACGCTCCCTGAAACTCATTCTATACATGGGATGTTTAGAAGTACAGAGCAAACCTGAGTCTAAAGCAGCCTTTGGGGAAAAGACCCTTTTTCCTACTTTGCCTCAGAAGAACTCAATGTTTTTCTCCCTGTCACTTCTCTCGCTGTTTCTCAGGTGTGACAGCACAGGACAAAGTGAAGCCCCACACACTTCTCCTGTCCAGTTGACACAAGAACGTTAAACTGCAAAATGAAACAGTTTTCCAACTGATGCCACAAAACCTGTATCCTAACAGGCCCAGTTGTGTGCTCCCACTTCTGCAAGGAAGCTGTGTCTAACATCCATTACTAATTTAATTTCTGGATTTCCTGTACAAAATCCCAGCAAAGAAGCTAATAAATGGCACCGGGAGAAGCAAAGAACCCCCAGCTTCTAACACAGAAAGTATCATTAACCCTATACTTAAGAGTAAGTCAGAATTCAGAACTCAAACTCCCTTTATTTGTATCTTGGAGTGCCTTTTGAAAACTTATCTCACAAATCACACAAGGTATGGATTAAAATAAACATACTGAAGATGTGCCAAAATATTTTGACATAAGGTCAAAAATAGCACATGTTTTAAACAGTTTCTAAGAATTCCTACTCAAGTCCCAAAAAGGGGACTGTGAAGCCTCTTCTCTATTACAGGAGACATTAGTAAATTCTCAGACTAAAAAAAATCAAGTTAGTTAAGAAGGTCTCAATTCAGGCAAAGTCTACTTTTTATATTTGCAGTGAGGGGAGGAAAAACCAAACACCCCCCCCCAACCTCCCAATCACCACCCCCCTCCAAAAAATACAAAATAAATGAACAAACCCAAAAAAGAAAGACGTCTGCTTCAGCAATAATTCACAAATTTAGTAGTTCATATCCCTACAGCACACTTCACTAGGACACAATATTCATTTTTATGGGTAATCACTTTGATTATATTTATTTCAGCATCACCTGTGTGGAGTTCAAATTTCTAATGAACGTGCCAAAGGCGATGAACAGAATTTTTACGGCACCCAAACTAAAATATTCCAAATTTTCAATAATCCGAAAGGTTTTCACAGCAGTCTTGAGCACTGAGAAGAGTAACCAACTAGCTTGATTGTCCAGGCTAAACATAGTGACAGTCGAATATTTATCTTTGCACTCTGCTCCTTGTCCTACTCTAATGGACTAGTGACAAAGTGAACTAAGTCTGTATATCACCACAGAAACATCGTTATTTCATGCCTGGGATAACCAAGTCTTCAAAGTTAGTTCACTGTTGGAATATTTTAGTATATGTATGACTTGGTACAGGACCGCCTACACCTTCATCACATTAGGAAATGAGATCAAGCTTCTTGGTTGGAAGACATCACCAAGCACCATCTGACTACTCCAGTCTCAGTCTCGGACATTTGCTGGGGTATCAGACAATCACTTTTGTGCTTACTGATATTTGGAACAGCACCGCTCTTTACCTTGATTTGCTTCTGGCCATACCTCAACTCTCTCTTAGCTAAGCAAAGAGAGGACACCCTGAGAGCTGCTACCTCCTCCCTGTGCCCACTGGCCTCACCAGTGTGACATGACCTTGGCTTTCACCCTTGTAGTCCCACTTCTCTTCCTGTGGACATCATGTGTCTCACAAGTGCCAGCGGACTGCGGGCACACAACTGTCCTTATGCACTGACTCCTTGTCTCCTGTAATGTCAACAGTAGACAGCTAAAAACTGCTCCACATTATGCACCAATAAGCCAAGATGAAGGACGGAATAAAAAAATACTTTACAAGAAATGTATGAGACATCTCAGCTTTTTTCAGCTGGTTTCAAGCCAACTCTACAGGCTTGTTCCACATCAGTTCCTTCTCTACCCCCAATTTCTCTGTAGCATCCTCAGTTACTACAAACTGTGCTCCTGCCACACAGGATTAAAATCACTATAGAGCAGTTGAGATGCAGAACATGTCTCGGATTGTAACGGTCCACGTTCTGAATTCCAACACAAACACGGAGTTGCTGCTGTGCAAGAAGGGCTCCATGGATGAAGCCTGAAAACCATTCCACACCTGAAGCCTTGGTGGTTATTACTTAAAAGTGTGCAAGTGTCCTAAGGCAGGTCAGCCCCACATAAAACCAGCTCCTGCTCAAGTCCCAAGTGGGACACAACTTGATTTTCCTGGGATGCTGGCACTCTACTGTTATTTTTTTCAGTATTGAGTCTACAGCCAAGGCAGACTCTTTCTCACGTATTAATTTAGACAGCTGCATTCCGAACCGACTCATCCCACAAGGCAGCTTCCAGGAATGCATTTTATCAAGTGCTTCAAGATTCTTGAAGTTCTTTGCGAAGCTCTGTGACTGGACATAATCCTTGGAATAGCTTCTACTTTATAAAAAGCTTGCTATTAAAAACAAGGTGGTTTTTTTCTCTTTAGATCCACTTAACAGATGCGATGTTTTCATATGAGACTTACATAACTAACCCTAAAAAATACTACTTTTTACGAGCCTCACAGCAAGCAAAAAACTTGCCCAACATCTGAAGCTCAAGAGCAAGCCTTTCGTTTGTCCTCAATTCCAGCGGATCATAAAGGAGCCCAAAGGTAAAAAATGAAGGATTATTTACTACTTACTCATTCTTTTCAACTAATTCAGCACAGAGATGCACATTAAATCAAGTCTGCGCAGTCAAGGTGAAGCTTTGTTTCTGTAACCGGTGCTGTAAACACAGCTCTGCAATGGAACTAAACTCAAGGCATCTCAGAAACAAGAATTTAAATCCATAAGAATACTCTAGAAGCTTCTCTTAAAGCAGTGCACGGAGTTACTGATCAAATATTTAGCTGCTACTTAAATGTTCTGTGTTACACTGAGGCCATTTCAGCTCCACATTAAACTGTGATGTGTGGACTCAGGCTGGCACTGAAGTTCCATACTCAGGCCTGTGTCTGTTCTTGCTTAAAAAAACACCCTAAAATCAGCCACTTGACAGAAAATTAATTCAGACTTCCTTCCCAACTGCATGTGTGCATGCACGTACTAACAAGGGGGGCTGAGCAGTACCAGAATATTCACTGAAATTCACACTGGAAATACCTGACTGCCCAAAAAGGCGCACACAGGCATTTGGGTACACAGCAGGTGACCTGAAATCACACCTTCTCAAGATGTGACTTGCAGTTAAACGTGTCCCAGAAGTCCTAACTCCAGGTTTAACTCATATTTAAACACAACTCAAGTGCATAGCACAGATTCTTTATAAGTTACCAAGAACTGCAATCATCCCAGCTTTTAAATTCCTGTTGTCTTGTATCCCAGCAGTTCCACACGAGAGAAATCTTTACTGTCAGCGCATGATATGTTGTTTTACCTACTTTTTCATGCATACATTTGTTTTTTACCCACTTCCAATCTTTACGTCTATGCTTCAATTCCAACACGAGACTTCCAGAAAAGAAGTTTCTGTCATCTTTAATGAAGCTTTGCCTAGACACCAGGTCACTCATCAGGTGTCTCACCTCAACAGTGGTGTTCCAAATACTTTAAAAAATCACCAGCTGGTAGTTTTAATCATTTACCGTACCTTCCATTGACTCTGTACCACTACTGTACTCCCAACTCTCGTAGTGCACGCAGGACCGGCTCCCGGCTAACACCTTCTTGGAGACCTGCTTTCCCTCTGGCACACATCCCTCGTCCTGACACGCTTTGCAAAGCAGACTTGTTCGGATAGACAGCACTTGTAAAAATGACAGTGCATCAGCTTCACCAAGAGCATCTTGGTACTTTTTCATCAAGTGACTTTTTTTAAAACTATGTCCTACCAGTTCATCTGTGTTGAGCTAAAGAGTATTTCAATGACTGCTTTAGCACGGAAAGGGGATGAAGCACAACTGAGTGAGGTATAAACTAAAACAACTGTGACAATTCACATTTAAAACCTGCTTCATTCTTTTATTTCACTGCTTTAGGCCTTAGAACATTCAAGTCACTGGGTAAAGAATTCTCCGAAGTGATGACAAGAATTTGGTAAGGCTAAACATGTTTTTTGTTGGCAGCCATTTTTATGAGTAGATGTTTCAAAAAGTCATAGGATTATCGCCTTTTTTTCCCCAAGCAGAAGTAAAAGCTTCCAATCAGTAGACTACAGAAGGCCAACCAGAGCAGCTCTTATGCTGAAGATAAACCCACAGGTCCCTCACACATCACAGGCTTGTTGTGGTGCTGCAGTTGCTCAGCCTATTGCAAGTCAGCTCTCAGCTAGTTCAGAGTACTACCCAGTATCATCACAGTGCTATTCCTGAGCTACCATCAGGCCAAAATACAACTAACACATGAACTCTAACACATCCCTCCCCAAACTGTGAAGAGTTAAAAATGCCACTCCACCATACCAACCTGACCAACAGGCACCAGTTAGCTCACCCTGCAAATTGAAAAGTTAAAGCTAGTTTTCCCAGCTCCTCAAGACAGGGATCAGAGGGCGAGTGGTACTTGCTGTAGAGCTCGTGGGAATACAAAAACACACACACACACACACACATATAAAAAGAAGGGGACATACCCTCAACTGGTCAAGCAAATATTATACCTGCTCATAACAATATAAACCCACCTGCCATGATGTCATCCAGCGTGTCATTGAGCGTCTGAGCAGGGCTGGCTACCATTAACCCTTGCTGTGTTTCTGTCAGTATTCCTTGCCCCAGCCCTGCTAGTTGTGCTTGGCCCAGCACTGGCTGTCCAACTATAACACCTTGCAGTTCTGTAAGATTTGCGATGGACCCTGGAGGTAAGGAACCTGCTGCCAGAGGCAAAGCTTGTGGCATGGCCAGAGGCTGAATAGGTGCAAAACCCGTCTGCGCAGCAGCTTGCTGAGGGTCATCTTTAAGCAAGATGGGGTCCACTTGCTGCAATCGTGCATAGTCTCCCTCTGAGAGTTGTTCTCCTACCCCAACGGGAGTCAGTAGTCCCAGATGCTGGCAAGACTGTTGCTGCTGCTGCTGCTGGAGCTGAATTCTTTGCGCTTTTACCTCTAGATATTGCTTTTTTAGCTGCTGCTGAGTTTTCAGCTGTAACTCTCGCTCCACTTTCTGCAGTTCCTCCAAAATCTTTTGTTTCTTCTGAATTTGCTCCTCTCTCGTTTTGTTCAGCTCCTCAATCTTCTCTTTGGTGAGCTGGTCAGCATGTGCCAATTCCAGGGACTGCAGCTGAGCGTTCTTCTCTATGGCTTCTTTTATCCTCTGCTCCAGCTCTGTCAACTTGCCCTGAGCCTCTTCTACAATGCTCTCTGGAGACTGATTGGTGATGTAACCCTGTACATCCTGGTTGTTTGTTGGCAAATGACTGCTGGACTTTTGTTTAGAAGCAGCTGCGTGAAAAAGAAACCCCCTCAGAACCAATGGAAGTGCATACGAATGGCATCCTCATTACAGAGCTACTGCTGGGCCGCTGCATGGCCGGCTACGCACCAGGGCACGGCACCCACAGAAGGTCAGCGTGTCCCGAAGGCCCTCCAAGAACACCTGCCAATTTGTACCCGGCCGTCGGATTGCAATTTAACAGGACACACTACTGCACATGCATCCCACATATCCCTGTGCTACGGTGACAGATCTACACTCCAGCAATCGTTATGCTTTTGCCAAAGGAAGCGATTGTCTCGAGCCGCTGTTACCGAGTGCTGCTACAAGAAAACTGGGAACAAAAAGAAAGGATATGCTGTCTCTTTACTTGGTGTTCTGCGTCTGGTATGGTGTTGGGACATAAACATATGCTTACAGCCCTGAAAGCGCAGCCCAAGGGATACAAAAACATCTCAAGGACTGGGACTAGGCCACCGGTTTTGCAACTGACTCGGTACATTTTAAGAACTGCTACGCTTTCTAGAACTAGGCATCCTTTTGCTCCAGGTATCCAGCTTTGCTCAGGTGACAAACAGTGCCAGAACCCAGGAGAGTCATTTAGATTTAGCAGGATCTAACAGGGTGTCTTTAGCCACTACGTTTTATCCATAGTAGACATGATTTTGCCTGTGTCAAAACTCAGCTCTCTGCCCAGGCAAGGCAAATATTTCAGCCTTCCTGCAAGAACAAGCGATGGACTAATCCAACTGGTCTTTTATGCAGAAGTCCCCAGTAACACAGCTGACATGCTCTGCCATACCAGGTGGAGAAGCAACAATCGGTTAATTTTGAAGGGCGAAAGGCAAATCAAAACTCAGGATCTGAGGCAGTGGAGGTGCCCAGTTTCTTCCAGCCATCCTCGCTGTATCTCCAGAACAATACAAGTGTACACACAGGATTAATTTTAGGACATGCACGCCTGTATTTGCTACTGCTGATGCTCGATAAAAATTGGTTTTTGAAGAGAATTCTTAAGAACAGAAAGCATTGTCAAAATGGCGAGAGCAAAATAGATGCAAATTTAGTCCTAGGAGGACCTGAGCCACATCAGATTAAAGATTTTACTCCACAAGAAATTCCGCCTTCAATCCAATTAGTCAAACCCACTCCCAGACTACTACCCTAAGGAAACACAAGTTATCAAATCAACTATGATATGGAGATTAACATGGCTTTTGCAACTTCCATTATCCAATTTCTATAGACTTCTGGGTGACATTTTGCATTAGTTCAGCGTGTCAGACTAGAGATTTTAACATATTTACTTAGGCAGATTTCTTGATGTTTTATGATTACAGGGTTAGATGACTGATACTTGGTGGATAAGCAAACCCTTAAAAAAAAAAAAAAAAAAAAAAAAAATTGCAGTTTCCTTGACTGAATCCATAAACACTCTTCATAGGAACTACCCTGCTACAAGTGCAAGCCTCTATGTTCTACCTAGGAAGGATATTTAGAAAATAAGCTCCAGAACTACGACTGACCTTTATTTCTGATGGGAAGGGTTGTGGCGACATTAGCAGGGGGTTTGTCAGGCTCCTGGGGTGGGACGACCATGGGCAGCGCCTGCACTGGTACTCGAGGAGCCTAAAACGTCGGATACTAACAGATTACTTTTCTCATACTCTGTGCTACTTATAATTCAATAGAAGGTAAACAAAACCTGTTAGAAAAGTAGACTTTAACGGTGACTAAGAGCATTTAATAAGGTTTTTAATAGGCTGAGTTCAGTAATCAACATCTGGAGATCATGTGATCTCCACATACTTGGCATTTTTAAGCTAAAAAATTACTTGCCAAACTATACTCGGCATGGCACGGTGTTAAGACTGTAGTACAGCAAATACAAGCCACAATGGGCTATGAATTCAATTCTGACGAGTCTCATTTAAGCAGACCTTTGCACTTGCTCTTTTTTCCACCCTCAGTGTTTTTTTCCAGTAATACTTAGAGAACCATAACAGTGATGAAAGCACTACATCATAATGTTCAGAAGTCTTCCCCATTTCCATTACAGCTCAAAGTAATTTTCAGCGTGCTCATCTACAGTTTATGACATGGTATGACTGACCCTTCTCTCACCTTTAAACTCCCAAGTAAGAAAGTGCAAAAAAGCCCCGCGCATCACCAGCCCTGACATCTTACCCTGTTTAGATCATGGGATGGCGGGGTCAGCTGAGTGGCATCGGGCGGAGGAGCAGAAAGCAAGTTGTTTGGGTAATCTAGAAGGTAACAAACCACGCTGGTGTGACCGCCTTTGGCTGCCTCAATTAGCATAGTTGATCCATCCTGAAGAGGGAAAGATCACACAGTTAGGAGCATCATCAGAACAGCACTGACATCATCAAAACAACACTGCAGCATTTTGGGAGTCAGCACAGTACCTGTGATGACTGCTTTCTGCTTTAGTAAATAACCTCCACAAGTTCGCATCAAAACTTAAAAGACTTGATGAAGTATTTTCAAAAAAAAAAAACCAAACAGTACTTTAAAACATTTTTCCCTTTTCCACAACCAGGACTTTACAACTGGAGGGCAGCCTTTATATTCATGACGATCAAGAGACCTGCACTAACTCCAACAATACGTACATGAGCAGAACATCTGCTTGTGGAAACTTCCATTTAAATTGCGACAGGTTGGATGAGTTGCAGAGAACACAAAAGGAGAAAACTCAGTTGGGTATCCTCAGTTTTAAGAGGAAAATGAGGCAGCTGAGGGACAAACCTTGAGTCTGTGTGTGGGATCAGCACCATGAGCGAGCAGTAACTCCACCACTGCCAAGTGACCTCCGGCACAGGCCAGCGACAACACTGTGTGATCATTGTTCGCTGTGGTCCTGTTCACATTTGCTCCTGTGAAAACAGAAGGGGAAACATCAGCTAAAACAGACTTCAATGGGTTCACCTCTATCAAAAGTAACAGAATTAACTACTCTGCAATCTACACAGAGAAAATTCCATCCTGCTGGACATGCTACTCCGTGCAAGGCAGGGACAAGAAAAATTCATGAGAATCAGCCCAAGAGAGAGAAAATGGAAATTTCAGGTTCGTATCAAAACATCAAGCAAGCTATAGTCAAAACCTGGAAATCAACAATCACTTGTAGTCCAACCCTCAAAGACAGTGCTCCAAAGCTGCACCAGGGGCATGGAGACCCCCTACTACCACTGCTTTTACTAGGAATTAAAGACTGAAATACACTGTTTTTACAACTAGTTGCAGTTCCACTAATCTCTGCAGAAACCACAGGTAATCATTACATGCCTAGCTGGAGAATCAATTGCCTGCTTGAGTTAGGATATTTAAAACAAATCCAAGGAAGTTACACTAGTTCTGACACGTTCTTAACTTAAAGTGTTTCTTATGTCAGGAAAACCCAAACCTTTCCACACTCTTACCTTTGCTAATCAAGAACTGAACAGTGCAAACATGACCTGCCCTGGCAGCTTTCATGAGAGGGGTTCTTCCACCTTCCGATTCATGCTCCTAGAGCAGATAAAGAAAGGCTTCAAAATCCAAAGCAGCATGTGAAAGGAGGCAAGCCAGCCTTCTGGGTTTTTGAATGGAAAGGTATTAGACATGGAACATCCTTCTTTAGTGTTTCACAAACTTAGACATACATATTTAGCTAACATTTGAACTGAGGGTATCTTGAAGGCAGATGAACCATTCACCATCTGTCTCTGCACAGGTGTGACTCCTGGACAACAAGCACTCAGGCACATGGTGGGGATTTCAGGTAAACAGGACATCTTCTGACATGCTTAACTTCACTTTTTGATAATCACTGGTGTACAAGCCTACTGAAAAGTAAAAATCAGTTTACCTCCGTCATCTTAATTCCATTACAGTACACCAAACAGACTGCCAACTATCTGCTGCATAAGGAATAGAACAGATTTGCAGGTACAGGGACTAACCCAGAATCAGCTCAACAATTCGAAGCTGAATACCATGACAAAAGAATGAAATCCCCTATTTTCCTGTCCAGGCAACCTTGAATGGCTTGGAACTGCTTTAGACATCAATCACCAGAGGACTGTAACTGACCTCAGCACGTTAGGGTAATTTAACAGCCTAAAATACATTAAAGAACGTGTAAGTTTTCAGCAATGAACACAGAAACAAACAAAAAGAATATGAGATGCTGATAATTTTATTTCCTACTTAGATTTTTTTTTAAGAAGGTAAATGACTTACCAGATCTGCACCTGCCTGAAGTAAGACATCTGCTACATCGGTGTGGCCGTTTTCACAGGCGTATGTCAGTGCCGTGTCACCCGTTGCCGTTGTTGCGTGCACATTAGCCCCTGAAACAGCAGTGACAAAACCTTGTAGGCTTTATGATTGGCATTACAGAAAATATGCAAGCCTCCACAATCTTTACAGGATCAAACAGCAAATTAAACTTCCCCCTTCCGATCCAGCAGCTATTAAACTGATAACTTGATCATACTCTAGAGGAATAAAATTATTAACTACAAGTTAGTTCCAAGCAAGTTTACATCAACTCAATCTTCTAAAGCTGAATTCGAGTCCAACCAGTAAATTACTTAGGGCTCCAAAGACCTTCACAGTCAACTTCAAGAAGCTGCTAAAGAAAATGTAATGAATATCGAAAAAGTATTTTTCTCTTAGATTAAGCCTTTACAAAAGTGTTAACTAAATGACTCCATACCTGCAGCTAATAAATATTTAACCAGCTCCAAATGCCCCTCTTGGGCAGCCTCCATCAAAGGTGTGGAACAGCCGAGTTCTATGTCAGCTCCTGCTTTAATGAGAAAATCGGCCACCTCCAGAAACCCTCCGCAGCAAGCCAGAGTTAATGCAGTTTCTTGCGTCTCCTCTGTCTGAGCATTGATATTTGCTCCTTCACACAACACAAAACACCAGTTAGAGAAGGCAGGATCAGCAGACAAGCCACTTCCATATGCACAAGGCATCTTATTACCAAAGAAAACAAAAATCACAGTAACTTGGTGCTTTTTCCCCCAACATATGCAGCTGCCTGCTGAGTTCCAGCCTGCAGAAGGCCCCGCAGCAGTTACCTTGCCCAAGTAACAGTGCCACCATCTCCTCGTGGCCTTCTCGAGCTGCCTCCATCAGTGGCGTGTATCCTTCATCATTGACCTCTTCCAAGTTAGCCCCACGTTCGATTAACAAAGCCGCCAGCTCGACGTGCCCGCCACAGGCTGCCAGAGTCAATGGAGACTCGAAGGAGTCCGCAGGCATGTTCACCTGAGCTCCGCTGTCCAGAAGTAATCTTGCCACTTCCACGTGACCATCCTGGAAATGAAAAAAAACAAGATCAAAAGACTGACCAAATGGAAAAACTGAATTACTCCACAGCTGTGTCACAGACTCAAATTCCCTCAAAAGACACAAAAAGCAATGAGTGAGTAAACTGAGTCCAAAAAAATATAATTAAACATGCTGAACAGTTTTCCTGAATATTTTCCCCAAGTATTTGGATAAAGGATAAGATCTCCTATTGAGCAGGCACCTGAAGAAATGCTGAGCACGTTTTACTGAATATGTGCCATTCAAAGCTACAGCACGGTGAACCTCCTATCAGACCTCTTTATCGATGGTGTACATAACAAGCTGGACAACTTTGTATCAGACTCAAGTTCAGGTGTTTGGGATCAACTTACTTGGGGCAGGGGGGAACTCCAAAATGAGGCCCAGAAAGTCAAGAGGGAGCTCACCACTATTTTAGAAGCTTGTGTCCTCCACAAGAACAATAGTGAGATCCTTTTGCTTCCTCCCTTTCTTAAGAAGCAGCCGTGCACGCTGACTTGGCTTGCCTCGCAGCTTCTGCAAAACTATTTCACTGCTCAACTGAACAGCAGAGCAAGACTTACTTTCTCCTTCCAACAGAAAAGCCAAAATGAGACCATTTGTCAGGGGTTCCTTCCACATCCCAGGAACCACCCACCTGAGCAACACCTTTCCCTTGGCAGGA
Organism: Gymnorhina tibicen; assembly: GCA_013399875.1. NCBI lineage: Eukaryota > Metazoa > Chordata > Aves > Passeriformes > Artamidae > Gymnorhina > Gymnorhina tibicen. The sequence continues at coordinate 70,563 of VXAZ01001018.1, read as the reverse complement.
TCCTGGCAGGGTTTTCCAGATACAATGATCGTGCTGTCAAACCCGTTCTACCAAAAGGTAGCTCCTAAGTTTGCTTTCTTCCTTTAGAAACACTTGAGCATAGGATCTCCATCATATTTTCAGTATGCCATAAATTCAGGAACTATTTGAAGTGGCTTTTCAGCTCTGTGTTTACACTGGAGGCCTGACAGTGACACATCCAACTGCCATTCCACTCTGCTTTGTTCAGACAGAAGCAGCGACCGGCTTGGTCGCTGCACTCCAACAACAGCATAAACTCTCCAAGCTGGTTTTCTCCATGAGGAGATCGCCACCATTCCAACTTGGGAGTAACCATTATCTGACACACAAAACACTGGAGGGCTGCAGCAAATAAACAGCCACTCACCAGGAACACAAGGCTATCCCAAGGTTGTCGCTGAATGAGGTAAGTACACCTTGATCTCAGATTAATTCCTAAGAGGCAGGAAATCGCAGCCACAGCCATCCTCCCCAAGCTGGAAACCACAACTCCAGAAAGCTCTTTTCCAGACAAAATACCAAACTGCATCTGACATTTTTCCGCTTCATTTTCTCAAGTGTTTCATACCTTCTTCTGATATCCAGGGACCAAAACACGGTTTCCTCTCAGAAAAATATCTAGGACATTAACTAGGACATATTCACCTTTTACATGAAATGACAGTACTATTTTAGGGAAAAACTCCAAGACTCCATAAAGAATCTTTCCTCGGGGAAATGCAGAGATGGTGCCTCATCCATCAGGCTCTGGCAAGACAGCTCACTGCTCACCCCTGATCCATGACAGGGATGGCACAACGCAGCACCAAGGTTTGCTTCAAAGCTTCCTATGTGGGCCAAGCAGCCTGCAAGAGAACTGCTGGTGCTTCACCACACAAGGGAATAGGATCCATGTTTTAATAAACCTTGAAATGGGGTGGGGCTGCTGAGCTCTCCTACAAAAGCCAGGAAAAGCCTTCCAACTGGTAATAGATCAGAAAAAGTCACCCGAGTGACCTGCGCGAGTGCACCAGCTGCATTTTAACGATGAAGCTTTGTGGCCATCAGTCCTTCAGCGAGAGGAAACACCAACTAGACCAACCTGCTTTTTGCTCCCACAAGGCAAGTGCCATTGCCCAACGCCTCATTTGCATTAAATCAATATTAGCTGCTGTCTATAAAAAACTCTCAGGCAGAAGTCTTCCTGAAGGCCTTGTAGGACAAGATTTAAACCTGCGCTGGCTATACCACAGATAGATAGTTCTGTCAGCACACATTCGAGTTCCATGCTGTTGTAGAGAAGGAAGCTTTCTTGTGCCACTGAAGAGCAGTAACTGTTTCTGCACAAAGAACACGCTGAGATGGAAGTCCTTGCTCTGCTTCATTGCACGCTGCAAGCTTTTTAAATACTGCTAGAGAAAGCTGCTCCTTCTCTTGTCAGCAGAGCTGAAGGTATGAGACTCTCAACTATCTGCCAGCTCTGAGCACCAGCGTGGGAACTGCCTCCCTAGGAACAGCTTCCTGCAGAAGTAAGGGAGAAGAATTTTTTCCTATTGCTCAGTAATTCGTAACAAAAATTAGGCCTTAATATCTCTGTGGGTCCAATGGAATTTTGTTAAGTCTATCAGAGGAGTTAAAAGGGGGGAAGAGAACGGCAAGGAAAGGAAGGCTTGATCCATAGCTACACCACAAAAATATCCTGATGAGAAGGCAACTTTTTTTGATGTTTGCAACATCAAACACGGTAATTTTACCATCAACTCCCAGGAACTGGCTGCAAGGCCGTTGCCACGGATATTTATGTGGCCGCTCTAGTAAGATTTCAGGGTGAGATAAAGGACAGCTCGAGTTCTGTTTATCTACGTGACTTTCTTTCCAACAACTTTTAAGAAGTATAATGGTTTCTGTTAATCATTTCCCTGTCTGAAACCATTAACTTCCTTGAGTAGCATAACTGGCTGATTTTAGAACCATTACAGTTGTTTCAGCGAAGGGCAGACTTAATAGGGATTTATTGCCCTCCTCTATCGCCACAGGTTCACAGTGCGACGTTACACAAGGCTAATGCCATGAAAATCCCAACACATGAGGAATCTATTTGGAGACAATGATAAAAAGGAAATTTAAGAAATTAATTCTCAATTCAACAATAAAGTTCCATATTCAGATGAACACAACCACCTCAGATGGACAAAGCAGCAACATCCAAGTACTCTCACGGGTAAGAATTAACAATTGCCCCTTTCACTTCCTGGTTGCTTCCGAAACAGCTTCTGATCCTGTGTTTTCAGGGAGTACATGATTGTGTGAACTATACTGAAACATGTTACACACATAACCACCTGCTTACAAACTCCGTTATCATAACTGAGGTGTGTTAAATGCCTCCAAAAGCCAGGCTATGACCATATTCATTGCCCGTGTTTAGCACATTAAAAACGTTAAAACATTCCAACAACTTCCGGAAATCTTCCCACTTGAAGTTACTGAATTTCTGAATTCCTATGTAAAGTATTTTCCCATCACTAACTGCCCATCGAGAAGACACGAGAACCAAAACTCACAGTTAGATTCTGTACCAAAAGGAGACTAAAAAGAATCGCTTTCTCCATCCTCGGGAAGAAGAGAGAGCCCACAGACCTCACTGCTCAAGCCGTACATCTCTTACCATGCACGCCTCCATGAGAGCAGTGTGCATCTCATCTGTCTTGTGCTCCTGGTCTGCACCAGCTTCCAGCAGAAACCTCACCATTTCCAGATGGCCTGTGTGGAGAAAACAGTTAATAGAGAGAAACTGCTTGACAAAGTGTATTTCAACACTCATAGAAAGGACCTAAAGTACATAATGAAGGCCATGAATGTCCATGTTACAACATAAAAAATCCACTCTGGAAAGGTATGTTTCTATCTCTGCCATCTATGTGCACAGCAGCTTATCAGTGTAGTTGATAAAAAATATAAACGAAAGACTACAACCAACTTCTATAAAGGTGCTATACAAGTACCTCTGCTACCAACATCAACTGCAGCTGCTGGGCTGTAGGAACATATTTTGCCTCTTAATTAAACATCTTCATCGCTTTCTTGGGTGCTGCAAGTTTGCTGCCTAATACTCTAAGGGAGGCAACAAAGGCCTGTTGCCCTCAGCACTGACACCTAAACGGCAAGGTCCTAAATTTTCCATGATTTGCAAGTACCAAGTCCTTTAAAATGAAATAATTTCTGTACTTAAGCAGAGGTACCCTGTGTAATACAGCCGTAATACAGGAAGTTTAGCTTACTTATTCTGTGATATATCACATTAGTTCCTCGCCTCTAGATTTGTTTAACAGAGCATCTTCTAACGCATCATAACTCAGACCAAAGGCTTAGATCTCGATACTCAGACTCTGCACACAGATCATTTTACACACAGCCAGGATAAGAGCACCACAGGGTCTATTCAGAGCCTTTAAATTCCCTTGGTCGTGGGCAGTGAGGCTGAATGAATCCACGTTTGAAGCGACTCTTCGGCCCTGACGCTCTTCCACACTTGTTACTGTACCTTTGTAGCAAGCCAGCGTCAGCGCGCTCTCCTTGAATTCATTGGAATGCGTATTGATGCCCGCTCCGTTTTCCAGCAGCACCCTGGCCACTTCCACGTGGCCAGCGCTCCCAGCTTCCATCAGCGGCGTGTGACCGTTCTCATTGTGGTCCTCAATGCTCGCACCCGACTCCAGCAGCACCTTCACAACATCCACGTAGCCCCCGGCGCAGGCGTAGGTCAGGGCTGTGTTGCCTAAAGCCAGAGAGAACAAGGGTTGGAAACAGAATGCAATGGCGTTTCTTCCCCCAGAACTTCACCTGATGCTCCTTTCCATCCCCTTTACCCGGATACCTGATGGAACAGGGCTTTTCAGGCTACAGATGAAGAACTACAGAGAGAGGGAAATAAGTAATGGCACCAAGCAGCTCAGTGCTGACAGACTGAGGATCTCCTTGTACCTGTACTGATGCACCTCTCTTTCCATTTCTAGCCCAGCTTCTGTCACAAAGCCCCATCCCTTTTCCTGTTAAATCAGCAGGAGCCCATGATGCTGTAAGAATGAAAGCTCAAAACCAGGAGCAGAATGAACTGCTGCTTCTAAATCAAGTCTTAAACACCTCCAAGGGGCTGGTTCCAAAATGCTCATAGTCTTTACAAGGAGATGAAAACAACTCCAGTGGAAAAAACACAAAAACATGCATCTGCACACAACAGTCAAAGAATCTGCCTTTTTTATGAAAGACACCATGAAAAAAATTAAAGGTCAAGGTCATATTGCTACTGAGAGAACTACTTCACTGAAAAAAAACCTAAAAAAATGGGTAAGGTGTCTTCTGGTATCCCCCTCTTCTCCTCACTCAGGATCAGCTCTCTGTTCATCAGTTACTGCTGACTACACACCAGGTCTCCACTTCTAGGCTACAAAAACTTAAGATTTCCCAAACTGGTCACCTTAACACAAATGGCTAGCAAATTACCTTGGAAAGGCTGGGGGGGAGGGCATCTTCTTATGTTTCCTGTTTTCCCCTTGGTTTCCTAGGCCTGCCACCAAATAACTCTTCCATGTACACACAAACTTACCAAACTGCACTTAAAATGTGACAACAAATCCTGTGTACTCAAAACACCTTCCAGTTACTAACTGACCTTATCCACCTTTGTATGTCTCCATAGTATTTTATCTGCATCCAACAATATTCAGAGTTTCACTTCGAAAAGAGAATTTAAATGGCAAAACCACAAGGAAGCATTCTGCCTTGCTGAGCTGAGAGCCATTGCTCGCCAACTTCCAGGCCAAGTTCCCCGCACACCACAAATCCCAGCTCTCCAGTCGTTCCCAACACCCTCTTTACCTGTGGATGACTGTGCGTTCACATCAGCACCGTGAGCTAGCAGCAGCTTGACAATTTTGACGTGCCCGCCATTGGCAGCAGCCATTAGAGGTGTGATGTCTCCTTTGATTCCCCGGTCCTCCACATTGGCATGCATTGCCAGGAGAACCTGCCAAGAGACAGCGATCAACAACACAAGCAGAGTGAACACAAACTCTGCCTCTGCACTACAAACCCCCACCTTCAGCGTTGTGTGAGCAACCCTTGCAGAAAGTAAGCACCAAGAATGCATTAGCAACATTCAGTGTACGTGTGAGACTCGTTCGCCAGTGAACTGCCATTTCCCACTACTTTAACACCCCCTTCCAGGTGCACAAGATGGTAATACACCAATTTAACACTTCGTTTTGTACAACACACACATAGTACAAACACCCAGGAAACCAACCTGTGCAAGCTCATAATATCCTGCTGAGCAGGCCAAACAAAGGAGGCTTTCCCCTTCTTCTGTGTGCTCGTTCACACTCCGGCCTTCAATGAGCAACTTCCGCACAGCATTCACATCTCCTTCGGAACAAGCCTCGGCCAAGCTGCGGCTAACAAGGGAGAAAGCATTGAAAGTGGAAATGGACTATGCCTGAACTCCAGCGTGCCATGAGGACGCAGTCAGCAAAAAAGCAAACACGAGCTAAAAATGTGCCAACTGCTAATTAAAGAAGTGCCAGTTTTACACTTGAGGTTTCCCAGCTAACTTGGCTGAAAATTAAGTCATGTCCATATCCACTCCTGCTATTAATTTTTAACAGAAGTTTACATGAGAAACATATGCAGGACATAAGGGGACACAGAAATCACCTGTCAATCTTAAGAAAACTTTATCTGTTGAGCACTGTAACTATTAATTAAACTAAAACAAATCACACACATCACTCTCCTCCCGTAAGAAACTTAACCGCTTCCTCTCTCTCCTGTGCTGAAAATACCACGATCTTGTAACCAGACACAATTTTAACACGTGGATAATCAGTTCTCAAATATGTCTCTTCACTGCATGTTGACCTTTTTTTTTAAATTTCCAAGATCCTCTGTCCCTGTTAACAAGTTTGGCAACCACCACCATTCCCAAGAAAGAGGTGCTGCAGAAAAGAAGGGATGCATACAGAATAGAAGCAGACATAACCCAAAATTATTCTGCTCTTCCTGTGTCCTGTTCCCAGAGCAAGGAATGTTCCTTTGGAGCTATTCCGTATAGAAGGAACAAACTTCCAATGAGCACAGCAGCACTTGATTGTGCTACTAACACTGTTTCCGCTGCACTGAAGCCTAATGACAGCCTGGAAGGAAACCTTCTTCTTCCTTCCCTCCTGAATACCCCAGTTAGACAAAATCCCACATATAAAGCCACAAAGTCCAGTACAAGAGCAGCAACTCGCTGGCTGAGGCTCTCTCCAGGGTCCTATGTGACACTGACCACCACGGAGCTCCAATCCTCAAGGCTGTTTTTCCCTTCCTCAATTAAAAAGGCACTCTGAAATTCCCTAAGAGATTTTTTTTGATCTGAAATCTTGTTTCATGCTATCACTGAATGACCCATTTTGAGATCTGCAACTCTTTGGAACAGTTCTAAAGGCCCATACTACTGAAGAGCTTAGAAATGTTTCTATAGTTGGTCACGATAAACTACTTGGAACGTCATTCCAGAATTCTAAGCAGCATTAATTGCTTCACTCTCTACTGCAAGACCTGCCAGTCCACAAATATTTAAACAGGAGAAGCACAGGTGATAACTTGGCACCAATTCCACTTGAGTAAGAGTTTCATCATCCCGTAAGCGCAAGTGATAGAACAAGAAAAACTGCTTCTAAAAGTAGCACGGGGCTGAAAAAGTCCAGGATAAAAGCTGGCTTACTTGTCCGTCTGCCCTGCATTCGCTGTGCTCTCCGCTCTCATCCGGGTCAGCGCAGCGGCAGCTTCATCCAACGCGCAGCTGACCGAGGAGGTCAGCCTGCGGAGCACCTCGGGATCCGCAAAGGCTTTCCCATCCGCTGTCGACAGCTTCCCTATTCCTGCCATTCCAATTCACAACCAACAGGGACGCGTGCCAGGAAAGGAGAGAACAGACAAGTTGAAATTGAGCCTGTGAGATCTGTCGGCAGAAACATTCCAAGCACAGTCAACTACAGCTTCCAAAATGATGGGTTTAACTGTTTACAACGCTAATTTAAAAGTTGCACGTGACTAAAACCCTCCAGTTCACAGAAGAAATCAGTTTTCAGCTACTGAAACTACTTAATACAAGCAACTATTAAAGCTTTTCATACAGCAACTGTTACAAAATAAAGCATATTTAGCAATTTAGGGTTTGACATAATAGCACAAGCCAATGTCAGGTGCCAATTTTGACTCAAGCTTTTAGAACACCAACACTGGAGAAATCTGATTTGAACCATCTTCACGTGAAATTCTGATTTTCCAAACCTTGATAAAATAAACTTTTTTGCTCTTCCGTGACACCCTTGCCAAGTCCACCCCGCTGTACATTTTGCAATTGTATCATGCTCCTGTGGATTAGCCTTATGCACGTGATTCCAGCATGGACTCTTGTAAGGGCTTCGGGGTTAAACCTGTACGGGACACAAGGACTTACCCGCAGCTTCAAGTAAAGCTTCTAATCTTGCCTGGGTTTCGGGATCTACTGTTCTCAGGTCAGCACCATCAGCAGCACTTGACAGCAGCAATTTAGAAGCTGTTTCCAACATAGGGTTTTCAAGATCATCCTGATCCAAGATAAATGATTCCACCTGAGAAGTAACAGACCTGGTTTAAGAATGATATACCTGACCAAAGTAGACTTAAAACACAAAAAAACTACAGCTGCAGTTATTATTTAAACATTGTATTTTAAAGTACTTTGTTGGCCTCAGGTATCTCACTTTGGGTCTGATGTCTCCTAATCCAACATCCAAAGAAAACAACCGAAAGGACAAGCAACACCTTCCACCTAGTATCAACTCCACTACAAATTGACTTCACGTCACAGAACCTTTCTCAAGAAAACTCTTATTTTAATCTTCATCTATAGAATATGCAACTGTCTATCTGCCTTTTTTAGGAAACAGATGCTGAGTTGTCCAAGTTCTTCTGTAGACTCTACTTTCCTGTGCTGTCCATTTGCTTTTGCCATGAAATACGTAGAAATTAAGGAAGAGATGAGTGTATTAGAGAGGAAAGCCCTAATACCCATTTGTGTTATCCTGCCTGCTAGAAGACGACTGAGCCAAGTAGTTTAGAGAAGACACTTCTCTGAGAGTTCCATTAACTCACTCCACAGCCTGTGAACTAGTCACCAAAACAATTATCAAATTCTAAGGACCAAGTTAAGCATCCCCCTACAAAGCTCAACAGCTTCCAAAATTCTCAGTTTCAAAACCCAAACCCCAATCCCAAATCCCAATCCAAAATCAGAATCAACTGGAATATCAGTCTGCCCAACAGAGAAACCACGTGTGCCAGCCACCCCTACAAAAATTAAAAACTGCAGTCACCTCTGGATAAAAGCAGCCACTGTCTGTATCTATTTCCACATGGAATACACATCATTAAGACAGAAATTTTTTTTTATTCTGAAGCTTCATTTGTGTCTCCAAAGTTTCAAAGCAGTCCCATGAGCATCACAAGTTTATCCTGCAGATAAATTCCCCAAGAATCCATCTATGTGCGCAGATAAACCAGAAGAGCAAACAGTTCATCTAAGGACTCCTGAAAGGTCCCTCCAGCCTCCCATCCCTTCTCTCATCACAAGTGGAGAGCTCACATGACTTTTGCCTTCTGCCGTCTGTCTCCCGCTCAACACTTCTAGGACGCATTCAGCTTCAGCCTAAATGCCTTGTTTGCTAGGGAAGACAGGTGGAGAACTACTTCCCAAATTTCTTCATTTTATCCCTTCAACACCACCATTGAGAGACAAAACCTCTGGTCAGCCCTTGGCAATACACAAACATACACCTCAAGGGCACCTCTAAAGCCTCCCTCTGCTCTTTTGCAGCCTCTCTGTCCTCCTCCTCCTCCAAATCGGGGAACATCAAGCTGAAGGGCAGGACTTCCAACTTCAGATCAAAGTGGCTCTGATGCCAAGAGCGGGACAGTCCAGCAGCACTGCCCATCACTCCTCAGCAGTGTTTTTTTCCAAGTGATACTCACACAGGCTGCTCTCTCCAGTTTGGCAAACTGGTGAAGACAACTCCTAGTTTCCTTCTCAGTCCTAAGGAACAGTTTACTCCTGCCTTGCCAGGGTCCTTTGCCCATCACCGCTCTCTGCACCTACAACGCTATTTTAGGCCTGTTTTGGTTCACCTGAGGCCCTGCCATTTGTCTTCTTCCAGAGGACAGCCTGCTGCGGCAAGACAGAGGAACCGCTGCGCTGTTCAGGAGCCAAGCGACAGATTTCACCACTGGAAAGGCAAACTCCGGAGCCGTCACGAGGATTCTTGGCTCACCCAACTCATGCAAAATCCCAACTGCTCAGACTGACTGAAAAAATCTCCAAGTGAAATAATGAACAGCTGGTCATCGTTCTTCCTAACACTATGAAATATTTGCTAAGAAAAGAGTCAAAATAGGAAAACTACTCTCCCCCACACATATCCTCTCCCCAAAATTAGGTCTTTCATGCAGTTTAAGTTTTAAATGGAAAAATGCTCCCATCTTCCTTCCAGCTAAGAGTATGTGCATGGTATGATTAAGTAAACAACCCAAGGAGAACAGGGAGAAGCAGAAATCCACCCACAAACAACTCAGCACTGAGACACCCACGAGGGACCAGGAGAAAACATCCTCGCAATAAAGTTTTGGGAACGTTTATATTACGTGATATCACAGAAAACATTTCAGAACAGTATCACGAAACTAACTTATTGGAAAAACACTTTAGACTATTTTTTAATATTAAATACAGAGTAAAAATCTTTCCTGTTGCACGGTAGAAGAGATCCACCTTCAGCCTGCAGCACTTCTCATCTCCTCTGCAGTTTCAAAATTGTTATTTACCTTCAGAGTTTCATTAGATTTACAGTCTTGTCTTTTCAGTTTTTCTACACAACACCAAGTACCATACAGGGATAATGATAAAGACACAGCGTATCGAAGCAGGGAATAAAACCGTATTTTGGTAGAAGGGAAAACTCTAATTCTCAGAGAATCCTGCCTTCTCCACAGAAGCTACAAACTAAGACAAAGCATTTCCATGTACCAGGTCAAGTAAACAGACATTTCCTTTAAAGGGCTTCAGATGTATTTTATTTCCCTTAACTAAAAAAAAGTGTAGAATAGCATACAAATGCTCCACCTTACATATCAGAATATTTCATCTGCATTCTCCATCAGTATTCCTCCAATCCAACAATACTCTGACATAAACCAATTGTTCAGACAGGCCCCAACATAAGCCCTTTTACAAGATTTCTCCCACTCTCTCATCCTGCAGGAAGAATCTCATGTTCTGTCCTTGCCAAGGCTTACTTTGCTCAAAACAAGGTTTTAGTATATTTGACGCTTCTACTGTCAAAAAGATTACAGGAGAACAAAATTCCCAAGTTCTGGCTGCTCTCAAACAGGACTCATGTCTGTTCACCCTGAAGACAGCCCTGTAAGATGTCAGTAATTTTGTTCTGACTGCCAAACACCAAATACCGAACATGCATTTGAACAAATGCCAGGTTAGGACAGGAAGGCAAAGCACACCTGAGTTGCCCTAACTGGCATGGCTCTCGCCACCCCATAATGCTGAAACAAACCGAGACAGAATTCAGCTTTTGATGCTAACTCTGACTTCATCCATCTCTCTCCATCAAGCCCCCCGCACATACAACTGCCAACAGCACAGATCCCACTGTGGGCCCAAGTCCATACATACACAGCCCAAGCCTCCACATCATCTCACACAGATGTAAACTAAGGTCAAAGAATCAACTTCCCCTGAGAGTTTCCCTCACAATAGGAAGACGCAACACAAAACCAAGTAACTACACACACATTAAAAACCTACAAACAAACAAACAAACCCCAGAGAAACAACACTCATGCATTAAAGACTTCAAGAAAAGCTTTGGGTTATCTACTGATTTCAAATTTACTACTTTTTAGGCTAAACACGGATTAACATCTTCCTAATTTTACTCCAGGCCAGGGACAGAGGGAGAAGGGACAATACATCCCACCTACAACTGTCTCTTCACATCATCTCCACTTAGGAGGAAGAAATGCAGTACCCAACACCAAGCAGCTCCTCTAGAACCACACCATCAACTACGGTATCAAGCTAGGCAAGTCTCTTAAATACCAATTTAGGCATTGTATACTCATTTTAACATCATAAGCTTGAAACGACAGCAACTCTAACCTTACTCCCAGCAGAAGAACCTGCCACCAGTACCACTACCTGAGAGCTTTATAATCAGCTGAACTCTATCAGAACAAAAACAACTCTTAAAAGCTTGCTTTATGAACAAGGCAGAAAAGACTTCGTTTCCAGCACCCACCACCCTCACCGCAAATGCCACAAGCCTATTATTTATCCATCTAATCAGTGTATGGCTCTGCTCATTTACAGAGCATCTCTAGCATTTGGTTATCACTGATTTACAGTTTCCCTAAATGACATCTTTGCTATAAGGACAACCCAGAAGCATTAAGAAAAGGTTGTAGAAAGTACTCTTCTCCTTCCCATCTCAGGTTCCCTGCCTGATTCCAGGAGCCCATTTTGCTGATCCCATTCCCTGCTCCTTCTCCTTCAGGCCATCCTGCATGCACCCAGCGTTGACGTGCTCCTGTTTTCCAGCATTCAGCAAGAGCACGCACTCTGTCTAAACTATAAAAAAATAAAATCGTGTCCGTAACGTGCCGTGTGGAGGCAGAGCAACAATGAGTCGCCTAAATGGTACATTTGGGCACTCAGTGTCAGTCCCCAGCCCAAGCACTTGCTCAGAAGAACCTGAATGGCACCTTTGGCCAAACATGCAGTGACATCTCCTTGGAAGCAAAGCAAGTTCCGAGCTGCATTTTAGCCTTTTATAATAAGATAGGAGACAGCCTGATAGCTCTGTCTCTCAATGACATGCTCAAAGCATTAGTGAAGAGTTCTTCAAGCAGTACCAAGGAAGCAGTGCACTGCAGTGAAGTGTCTGGCAGCCAGGCTACACACAACAGCTCTCCACGGCTGTGAAACAGCAAGTCAGGCTCATTAACATAACAGGATTTCTTTTTTAAGCTTCAGTGTTTTTAAGCAGCATAATATAAAACAGCAGCATCTGAAACCGGATTTGGATGAACCACACTAGCTCAGACAAGTATTAAAAGACACAAAATTACACCTTTCATGAAAAAATATTTTCTCTGCAGGTTTTTTTCTTATTTTTGGGGCTGGCCCCTAATTTCCACTCTTAAAATCCAACACAGCTTTGTGTCTCAGCTTTTCTCAGATGAGTCCCATGACTTTTACCATACAATGGGCACTGAACACAACTTAGAATTTGCTAACTTTTTAACGTGGTATTTGGGCCTTTGGTGTTTGACACCCACAGGGTGCCAAATGGATCCTATGAGGACCAAAGCCAAGCCTTTCCCAAGAACCTTAAGGACAAGGAACAGCCAGTGGCTACTGCCAGGTAGCAAACTGCACGCCCTAAAATAAATCTTACCAGACGCTCCTTTTGGATCAGTTCTTTGTAAGGCTCTTACTGCCAATTAGCAAGCACTGTAACAGTTGATGTTTCCCAGCTCCAGAACTTTTGGAGAGCAGCAAGGTGTTTTTAAAGACAACATTAAATTTAGAAATAATTCTCAACTCTGTTTGGTGTAGCAAAGCCACCTTCAGACCAAAACCACAACTATGACCAGGTCAGTTCATAACCTTTAGTCCTACTATGCTGACTTCAGCCCCACTTCCCTGCTTGAAGATCAAGGAAGTTTCAGATTCTTTCCTTACTCAGCAAAAAATTACTCCCTTACAGTAAGCAGTTTTAATCCTGATTTCCATGAGGAACTCCTCATGCCTGACCTACAGCCACACTGCTTTCCCTAGTGCTCCAGCAACTCCTGTCCAAGATAATCTCAGGTTTCTCTCCAGAACAACTTTAGCTCTCACACCTCCAAGACACCGCACCAAAAAACAATCTATCTATCTACATTTCATACATTACTGAGCATTTCTTGACAGCATATTTTCTGTTGTTCACTTCAGGAATACGCTTGGAAGTCTGTTTCACACAGAAACAGCAGTGTTTATACTATTACCTTGCAAGTGGAACACACAAGAGGAAATAAACCCCCATGCCCAGTGCAAGAACAAAGTCCAGCTCTGACTAATAACTAGCCAAGTTCACTTTGCAGGACGCTGCTAGGTCTTTTTCATGCCTTGTATCTAACCATTTGATGCACATCAAGGGATTCGTGAGGCAAGAGCCTCACGAATCAAAACAAAGCAATGACAATTTGCAATGTGGCAAACTGGGCCAAGTATTTCAAGCCCCAATTTTTCACTTTGGGATCCAAAACACAACATTTAAATAGGCAACCCAAAACCTCTGCAAATTACGAGGTATAATACCCCATACTACAGCAAGAACTTCATGTCTGCTCTCCCTCGCCCTGCTACCTTTTAGCCTCCAGAATATCACCTCTGATGCTTTCAAAATACATGAGCCCATCTCAGTTTCAGGACTGCTTGCTGGAAAAAATACTCTGATTTGAAACATGAAGACAGAGAAATTAACTTACACACGTCTTCAAATACAACAGTGGGAATGGATTTTGACTTTCGCGAACTATCGAGGCAAAGCATAGGGTTCTGCCTTCTCACCTACATGTTTTCAGGTGAAACTACCACTTAGTAACACAGGTTTCAAGGCATTTTAAGACGCAGATCTGCACAGCATTAATAATGCATTATAGAAAAAATTCCATCCAAGGCTTTACTGAAGCCAAGTCTCCGGCAGTGCCTGTCATTTCTGTGGGTCAAACCCTCCCCACCACCCCATTTGGATGACATAGCCCTGAAGTGAAAGGTTCCTTACACAAGACACCATTTTCTTTAGATAGAGATCAGCTCCCTGGTCACTGCAAGGGAAAGCAGACACGAAAGCCAAGTGCAGCAGATGATCAAGTGCCCACTCCATTTCAGCCTTGCAGATTTTGTGTGTTTTCCTCAACTCTGTTTTCCAAGAGGAACAAGCTGTGTGATTCTCACTTGCCCTACCCTGCTACTACAGCAGTACTGTCACCACAGACACCGTCTGACAGCACCACCTCTTCCCTGCACAGTGAGGATCGCTCCCACTTATCTGGGATACACAATCAGATCCGTTGTCTTCCCAACATGCACTGACCCTCCCCAAACCAAAATGCCTTGCTCAGCACAAATCTGAAGTCTGGCAGCTGGAACGTCTTAACAGTATCTTCTTTCATTTTATTCCTTTAACTGTACACTCCATTTCTCTCACCGCTGCTACAAAAATTAGAAGGGGGAGAGGAGGAGGGAGGTGAGAGGAGTAACGTGCTGCTGAAATGGCATAACACGGTCCCCACTACTGGCACCAGCTGAGTCTCTGCTGCAGGGACACCTGCATTAGGACTGCAGTGTGCTTCTGATGACGAGACAGGTGCTGAGGTATTCACAGGAAAATTCCCTCCTCTCCTTCACACGCTGCATTCCCAGCAGCATACACAGCAATAAAAACAGACAGGCAGGCATGCTGAAAGCTGTAGCTATGAGAAGGTTGTGAAACTACAAGGAATAATATTCTTTTTCCATTTCAAACCCTCATTCCAAGCACTTGGCATACTTCCACATGAAGCAAATTCATGCATTAACTGGTCTTCAGCTGCAACCGTTCATGTGAGAAAAATTTCACGCCAGTGTAAAAATAACAACACCTCGTCTCACTATCATTTTAAGTTCCTTGCCCCAATTTCACATTTATGTGGGGGGAAAAATACATATTTTAGTCTCTAACATGAATAACAATATAAACATCACAATAAAAAAAACCATTGAAACACATACTCACGCCTCTGAAAGCTGAGCTTCAGACAACACTGTTACATCAACAATATAAAACTGCCACATTTTCAATCCATTAACACAAGTTTGCACCTTCACTCTCCTCCCAACCCTCCCTCAACCGGAACTTTTGACAGAAACTCCTTCTTCTGGAGTGGGCTTGGAAAGAACTGAACACAGAAGCAAAGCTTTGACAATGTATGAATAACTCATACATATCATCGGAGATGTGGTGGTCTACATCAGAGCCACAAACAGCAATACCTGTAATAAAGGTTCCTCCCGTGCTATTGCAGAACTAAAATGGAAACGAACCCCTGCAAAATACCTCTGACAACTGAGGGATACTAAAGGGACAGCTTGAGCCTATGCAGGCAGTTTTTGCCACCCTTCGCAAGTTACGTGTCAAGTTTTACCCACTGTTATGTCCATTTAGCAGAGACAAAGTAAAGGGAGCACATAACCCTGAAGAAGGAGATGGGGGCACTGGGCTTCCCAGAATCACCCTCTTCCCTTGTCACCAAAACCCCCAAATGTCACACCTGAGCAACTGCAGCCCCCTAAGACTCTTCTCCCTCAAGTACCTGAGGTAAGCATCACGTAAGCTACTTAACAAATTACTTACAGGGCCACTCAAACCAGAGCCGCTTCACCACGGCCATGAAAAGCTTAGAGGGGTTACGTTCCCTCTGACCTCCCAGACTGTGCCACGGGCTCAGTAACAAGAGCGACAGAAACGGCATTTTAGAGTTCTCCTGAAGGACAGTTCAAGGACTCTAAACCTCCTTGGATAAGCATATCCCAAGGACCATCACCACAGACTCAGACAGATCCTTAATCACAACATGGCCAGCTTGGATGGATTCAGTAGTGAGAACTAAGGAATGCAAAGCACACAGGCAGTATAGAACAGTGCAGTTCTGCAGTAGCTGCTATATGAAGTCGTTTCAACTTTGTCAACTCAATAAGTAAAAACTGGGAAGTACATTAAGCATGACTCCAATCTCAACAGAAGATTTTAGCCATCTACCTGAAACACACTTAATTTGCAGCAACACCAGCACCTCCAGACAGTGTGTGCACTGCTGAGAAATGACTGAGGACTGTTACGTCCTATTCCTCACTGCCCTACTTTCAAGGGACTAATTATTCTCTTAAGCCTTGTTTAAGGAAGGTGAGCTCCCAAGAAAGAGAAAATCCTTCTCTAACAGTTGGTCACGTTCCTTTTCCACCGGACTCACCTTTTGCCTCGACTGTCCAAGGATAGATTTGACTAATTCTCAATACAAGACACTGCTAAGCATGCAGTGAAGCACACCTTGCTACACTGACAGATCCACAGTGACTGACTTGGATCCTTGAAGCATCTTCCTTTAAAATGATATCTAAGGAAAAGGTGAAGACCTAAAAGAAACCCCCAAACCCTAAGCTGTTAAAAACACAAATGCATTGTTTCAGTGCTATCTCTACAAGAGCCAAGGTTGAAATCCCAAAGATAATAAATTATCTTTATCAGTGATTAACTTCAGGGGGCTTTTCTGTTGCCTGCAGAGTCTTCAAGGAGAAGTACCTTGAGCTTTCTTCTCACAGCTCAATAAGCAGTCATTTCTACGTCACTCTCAGACTTTGCTGCAACGGGCCAAGACCCTTCACTAATCCTTTGCGAAGGGAGTTTAGAGTAGCTTCGCACAACTAAAGGTGGACCAACTTCTCACAAATACTTTTTCCGGAATATTTTTCCCCCTATTCCGTTTCCCCGGCCTCATGCACTGTGTCCAAGTTTCAGCTCAGAAGTGCGCACACCCATCCATTTCCAGCTGAAACAAGTTGTTTTTCTAAGGATTGTAGCTCAGCACAGCTGAACAATGGAAACAAGACATCCGAACTTCTAAGTGGACAAAGCCAGCAGCAATAAAGCTCTGGGCAGACTGAGCTGTGGAGCCTTGCCTTCACCCAGATTTCCTAACAGCAGAGCTGAAGTGTGTCCATGCAGGAGCAGCTCTCTCCCATCTGAGCACATGATCATTTCTTGCAGTGCAGCCAGCCCTCAGATCAAAGTAGCTCCTCTAGAGCCCATGCCAAGCAAGCTGCTGAACTTAGCAACCATGCAGACCCAGAGGAAAAGAGGACAGGCATTTATAGCTCATCATGTCAGTCACAGGCAAGACCACCCTCTTACCCTTAAATCAGAATCTTCTATATCCATCCAAAATAAATTTCCCAAAAGGAAGCCTCTGCATGGTGTGTTTTCCCTGACAGAGCATGCTCCATTTTTAAGGTTCAAGAAGAGACAAACCACGGACTTTTCCAGTTTTCAACAAGAAATGCTCTAAATTTTTACACTGAATGTGCCAGAAAGCATTTCTCAGCCAGCACAGACTTTCAGCAACCAGTCTAGTCAGCTTGGCTGCATTCCTCCTGCATCCACAAGTGACTACAGCAGTGGTACAGCAGCTACAATTCCCATAAGGAGCTTACTCCGGGTTCCTAACTGTTGTCAGATGACTCATTTCTGTCTCTTTCCCAATTCTGATCCTAAGTCAAACTCATTCTCAAAACAGAGGGCAGCTCACATGCTCATTTACACCACAAAGCTTCCAAACAGAAGACAGACCTCCATTCCACAGAAATCTGACATGCAGACAAGCTATCAAGTCAACAGTATTTCACTCCAACAATATCAGAAGGAAAGTCAGTAATCCACGTTTGTCCACATATTTTCATTCCCACACACTGATACTTACATACACAAATTGGTCAGATCATAGGACAAGAGAAGCAATAGGAGCACAAATAAAGGATTCAGTATCTTGTATGATGAAGTTCTTCTCATTCCTAATGCCCTCTCCTATGGACTTAAACACTGCGTCTTCCCATCCCTAAGAAACTCCTTTCCCTCCCCAAACCTTCAAAGGTAATAGCTCTGTTTTCTCCTGGTAGGAGGCCCTCCCGACAGCATTTGCAGAAACCCACCACCAGCACCCACTGGCACCCACCCGACAGGACCAGCTGTCCTTGGCTCTGCAGTGATGACGAATACCAGGCACTCCTGTAGTGGGGAAAAAGAGCCCACAACGCCGCGGTTCTGTGAAAGCACGATCAACCTTCGTGAATCCGACGCACACTTAAAAGACTCTGCATCACACCAATTTACTACTCAACCTGGATCTGGGGTGCATGCAGACCTGATGCTTCAGAGAATTCCCCTTCCCAACCACAAAGCTGTTCAGTTACCAGCAAAACTAAGAAAAAAACAATTTCCCTGCTTCATGGACAAGTAAATTTCACTTCTGTGGTAGCAATTTGAACATTTTCTTACGCCCAAAAACCACGTGGAGCTTTTACAACAGCTGAGGCTGTCACCCAACACTGTGGTGTCTCAAAACTTTAACGACCCCTGTACAATATCAGGTTAACATCAAGCAAGAAGCAAAGACACCCACTTTTTTTTAGCCACTGAAAGGATGATATACCAACCCCAGGGCAACAAAACGGCACTCTGTAGTAGGAACACAGTGGCTTGAAGAAGCGCGGGAAACGAACTGTGGCAAAAACCACTGTCACACAATACGCTCCCAAGCCCTGTCTGTCCCCTCCATGGCAGCAGACTGTCTCCTTGCCTGTGCTCAGGAAAATGAAGATCAACTTGAGAGGAAAAGACATTTCAGTGGCAGACATGCATCTCTCCCAGCACTGCAAGGAAGAAAAGCTATTCTCCTCCCACTCCAGTCTGCCTGTTTTGCCCAGTATGTATAACCCACAAGACCTCTATTGTGTTCCTCTCCCACAAGACAACACTGGGGATTAAAAGCTTTCAAAAAAAACACGAAAGCACACCTAAGCAGCATATTTCTTCCTCCTTGTTCCTGTGAAAAAGAAATCCTCTCAGATTCTGAATTCTGATCACTCTTGCACACACTCTGCCATGTGCATTGCAGGCAGCAGGTCCACAGTTACCCGAAGGACACGCAAATTTATTCAATCATTCACTGTGGCCACTGAGCATAAAACGCAATGAGCAAGTGGCCTAAACTGCACAGCACCAGTTGGGTTTCAAACAGAAATAGTTTTAAGCTGCCCACATGTTTTCTTACACAAATTTGGCAGGCAGTCTTTCCCTTCTGTAAGTGGTTTTGGTCGGTTGCTCTTCACAACAGTAAGCAAGTGCTCTGCACTGAAGGATGAGGCAGCAGAAGGGAAGGAAGACATGTGGAGGAGGGACAGAATGAACACACAAACAGCTACTCTGTTCCCGTCCAGCTCAGAATTCCCTTTGGCATGAATGAAACGCTGACGTGTGCATGGGCTTCTTCACAGCAATACAGCATCTACTGGTGAGCAGATATGTTTAAAAAAAAAAAAAAAAGCAGGAACGCAAGAACAAATTTGTTCTTTAAGCAATGCCACGTGTAGCTTGGCTTAGTCAGAGCTTTCCCTTCCCATCATCAAAGCAATTAAGAGCACCAGTTCACTGAAAGGACACCCTAGGAGAGGGCTCTATCCCTCTCTGCAAGGTCTTAAAGCAAAACACAATTCCAAGGTCTGAAAAAGCCAAAGAAATGTGGTTTCTTTGCCCCACAACTCACCTTGCTTGACACCAGGAGGCAGTTCCTTTACTCAAGCCATGCTACACTGAGTGGCTGATGGACAGGAGATGTGGACGCTAATGCACATTAGAAACAAGAAATACAATACAACATGGCAAAAATTATTGCTACTGGAAGGACAGAGTTTTCAAGTATTTCTCTAATAATTAAAAAAAAAACATTGCAGACGTGTATTTTGATTCCAGCCTCCCCAACCAAAGTTTAAGTGAAATTGTCAAATATTTTAGTATATGAAGGTTTAGCTACCATTTCCCTCACCTCTACTTTTCAAGCCACAAAACAGCAAAGACACCAGCAAAGCTGCTACTGCCTGAAATTCACCATCACAGCAGAACCTGGAGACTCAAGAATGGCTCCTTAAGGAAAGTGTTTCAAGTGAGTATCAGGGAAAAGGGTTCGTCCCAAAAAATCAAACCCTACATAAGAGTCAATTTATGGCATACTATAGAAATCCCTTTTTTCTTCCTGTGCAGATGACTTTTATCAGAACTTGCTTTCGTCCTGCCTCCAGAAGTTCCACAGCCCACATCCAATTTAAGCTATCGGGATCGGGGAGGGGATAGTAGAAACCAGAGGTCCTTAGAGGACATCTACATTACTTCACGTAATTATTTTGCTGAAATAATTACTGATATTAAAAACTGCTGATATCTCTCATCATGCAGCATAACCAAGTCCAAGTATTATGTAGAGACATTAATAATGTTAACCAAAAACAGTTTGGGAAGATACGACTAGTTAGGTCAAGAGCTTTGAAATTACTTCGAATTATTCCAGTTTAATTCATTGGTATTTATTCCTGTCCTATAAAGTCAAATGAAAAAATAGCTGTGCCACTGTCCCAAACCACCAACCACACTTGTACACACAGAAACTGAGTGCAACAAAGGAGTGAAATGAACCAGCTGAATCGTAATGCAGATTTCCTTTCCTTTTTTGGCATTTACAATGGTAGTATTTTTTTCAATGAAGGAACCAGTATGGCCTAGTTCACCAATCTTCTTTTACGATGAGAAGTGAAAGGATAAAGTTACAGCAGGAGACAGCTGGATTCAGTATCTGATTAGAATTCCTATTGTTACTGCCTGGGGAACCGAGCACAGAAGGAATTATTTCTAATAATTTCAACTCATTTGGTTAAAATTCTGACAAGCTTGACAGTCCCTGAATTCTTCCTTCAATACAAACTACTGTTAGGCATACCTAATAAATGAGTTACAATTTTTTTTGCTCTATTTGGCACACCCAACTGAAAGCTGCAGCATACTGAAAGGATTTGAACAGATTTTAACATATGGTAAATGAACAGACTTGTTAAGGTAGTTAAAGCAAGGCACAAGTATGACTAAATCCAAATATATATATTTTTCCCATCTTATCAAAAAGAGGTTCTATTTTAAAAAAATAAATCAGTGTTTAAGGGCAAAGACAACAAGTTTAAGTGGAGTCCTTCCTTTTCCGTGTTTGCTTCCCATGTTAGATACAAACATCATGTGCCAATTTCCTTCCAGTCACTACCACAATTTTCATTTCTACTCTCCCCTTAAGGCTTCCGATCGCATCTGTTCCATGAAGATATTTAATCTTATTTATTCCATATTTACATGGCCATAAAGTGACAGAGAACCACTATTTATACCAGCCAGTTCCCTGGATTTCCTTCTTGCTGGATTCTGATGCCAAGGCAGTGCAACAGGTTGTTTGGAGTGTGGGTTTCAGCTTTAGAGCATGTGACTTCCTATCAGTCAACACAGCCAGCAAATTCCAGCAAGGCAAAGATATGAAGAGATTTCAAGCATATGCAGAAAACAAGTAACAAGCACCTTGGCCATGGAAACAACCTCTTTACACATTTCTATGAACATTTAAAGAGAGATGTATGAAGGGATAGAAAAAAAAGAAACAAAATCTAAATAAATCCACCTGTCTGAAATGTCTTTCTCAATTCTCTCACTGGTTTTGATTAAGGTCTCAATTTGAACCAAGAGCTTAAAAGATGAAGAGCCTGGGTCCAAAGAGACCTTTGCTGATCAACTGAGCCCACCTGCTAGTCAAGTCCTCGGCTAAGACTTCCCAGTTAGTAAGACCCTCACTGGCAGACACAACCACTGAATGATACTGACCTTTTAAACACAGTGACCCAGTATCAAGTTAGTTACTTAGAGGTTTCTCACACAATAATTGCATTTTCATACTACTGTTACTGAAAAAGATAAGGCAATAAAGCATAAATAACACGAATGGTTTCAAATTATACCATTAAGTCTGTAACCTCTTCCTGCAAGTCAAGACAAAACAGCTTAAGACTCACAGAAATTCTATCTACCAGATTTTCTGTCCCATTTGTCACACAAAGGAACCCAGAACCAGCTCCCTACTCTGCACAACAGTTTTACCAAATCACCTGCAAGGAGGAAAGTAACAGAAATCCAAAGGATTTGCTTTTCTAGGAAGATTCAACACACTCTTGTTCCAAGCTCTTTGCCTCACGTCACAGGAAAAACAGGCAGAGGAGGCAGAGAGCAGTTCCAAGGGAAGTGGAGTCACCTTCCCATGGTTTGTTTGAAAGCACTAGACAATGAAGGAGCCCTTGGGAACCACCAAAACTTTACTGCAAGGAAGTTTTCTCCTGGTTCCGTGTGGGTGTCTCGGTGCTGTGTTGTTTGTGGGGGTATTGCTGCTTCTCCTCCTCCTCCTACAACCTTGGACACAGGAACATCAGCTTCCAACATTCATCTCCTGAGGCTGGGACTAGATGTGGCCCAGACTTAGTAATGGTGCCTCAACAAAAGGAATACTACAGCAGAGCTCCAACTTACTTGAAAATAATGCAGAGAAGAGGCTGTCCTGACAACCTATGAACAACTGCAACAACTCAGCTAGATTTCGTGCTGGACTTCAGTGGGGAGTGAGACTTCAGCGGGACCCTGTGGGTCCCTTCCAACTCAAGATATTCTATGATTGAAATTACTAGGAAATACTGAAGCACATTAGTAGCCAACACCAACTTCATATGGGCAAACTCTTTTTAAAAACAGGAAAACAGGTAAAAAGTAAACCAGACAAGATTACTAAAGAGAAACTGTGAGAAATAAAACAGGGAAAGGATTAGCCTGTTTGAGAGCTGGAACGTGGGAAAGCTACTAATGCCCAAAAACTGCAATATAATGCTGATTTTAATCTTCAGACCAAGAGACTACGATGTTTATAAATATTAAAAGACTTGGCCTGTTAAAAAAAAAATTGCATTGCAGAGGCCTCCCTGATCTCTGAACATGCACTGCAGACATGACTCCGCTATTCAGTGTTTGCTCTCCCTTCCACCGGTGTTTCATGGAGCACCTGTGTGCTCAAGCAGGGCAGTCTCTGCTCTAAGTCTAGTGGTCACCACCTCAGCTATGCTCTCCTGTCCTCACTGTGGCTCAGCCAGACAATTTAAGGTGTAACACCTGATCCTTTCATATTACCTCACCTCTTACCTGCACCACTGGCAGCTACATACAAAGCAACCAAGGTAGGATCTTGGACATGATTAAATTATCCCCATTACTCCAGTACAAAATCAAATTAAAAAACCCCTCCTGCAGTCAGGAAGTACTCCCACTATCACAGTAACAAACCAACTTTTTCTCACAGTCATTTTCAGTTTCAGTTCAAGGTAGGTGGAAGATATTTACCTTAAGCTAGAAAGTTGAAGGACATAAAAGCACTTAGTAAGGACATAAAGCAAGTGCCACATGTGGGCTTGCGCTAGATTCCAGTCTGTCTCCCTAAAGCCGAGCACAAACGAGCTTTCAAAGAACCTGAAGGTCAGAGCACGTGGCTGCTGCTCTTGAAAAAGTCTCAAATCAACACAGGGAATATAAATTTACCCCTCCACTGTCATAAGCTTCCTAAGTGGATTTCTGAGCTATGAGCCTGAGTTCAGCCCACAACACGGACCACATCCTCATCTGTCAGGACAGAACTTACCTCCTATTCTCCCACCCAACAGAGTGCTTATCTTGACTAACTCAAGCATCAAAAACACAACTACAGGTTTACACCTACTTTGAATACCACATTAAGGTCTCCTGTAACATAATTACTCCTTCACTGGCACACACAAGCCAAAACCTGAAAGCTTAAACCAACAAAAAAAGCCTCGTGTCAGTAAAGTCACGCATCAACAAACAAGTACGGTCAAGATACAGGAGCAAAAGAACCAAATGAACAGAAGCTAACTGCAGGTTAACCCCACAGTGCTGAAATTTTATTCACCTGTATTCCCACACAAAGCTTTCAATGCCAGATTCAAGTGACAGAGCCAAGACAACACTCTTCTTCAGCTGAAAGTAGCAAAGCCAGCTACAGTTCTGCACCAAGTGCACCTTCTTTGAAGGTGGCCTAAGCACAGGGCAGCCAGGACACTGTGTGAAATCCTCTGGGCTGGCAGCCATGTCTGCCTCCAGCTGCATTAAATTTGCTGAAGAGTTATTTTTGTTTTATCATTCAGAAGTGATTTTGGCCCCAGGAGCACCCCTTGCAGTAAGGATCTCAAACACCATCTGAACCTTGGTCTCTTTGGTAACTCAACATAACTAGCACACTACAGAAAACACCTTTTTTTCTTGTTTTAAATTATAACCAACTCAGAGGGAAAACATTCTTGAAGATTTTATGAAGAGGCACGGTCTGATGATCACCCCAAATTTAACTAAATACTAAGCAGTACCAAGTATGTTCAAAACAACAGAGATGACAGATCCTGCTGCCCAAGCAAGGGCAGTTCTCTCCATCTTCACACTGCTGTCTTTGAATGAGCAGCAGAAACTGCTCCATGGGAGAAAAAAGGCCCCGAAATGGGAAAAGAACACACCCACTGTAAACAGACTGCTCAAAATTACAACAGAAACAAGCTTGGAGGGAACTATAAACTGTACTTCTGGACACATCCTGGAATGCAAGAGAACTTCGTGGCTTCTGGTGATGTGCTAAGAAATCATGAATAGATTGCACTGCTACCAGAGTACCTGAGAGATTCGTGAACTGACTCAGCCATAGCTGACACATATCTAAAGCCAGACAAGCCATGCTTGATTCCTGAGGACATCTTTTACCTGGATCCAGCTGGTGTTGAGAACAGGAAGTGAATGTGTGACAAAATTATCAAAAGAGAAGCCACCACATCCCCCTGAGGAGCAAGACGTAATTGCTCAGTTCACACAACAACTCCAAAATTCTGTTGTACTGACAAAATTAACTTCCCAACTGCCCTTCCAAACTGGACTATCGATAAGCACCACGTACCTTATTAATTTGACATACTATGAAGCTGCGTATGGCAACTGTGGTTAAAATAAAAAACAACAACAACAAAAAAGCTTTCAGTATGCAATGAGGCAAGTGAAGTACTGAAATATTTGTTTGATGGCACAAAGCCCAATTCACTATTGCTCTTCCTACCTCCCCACACAAACTCAGCCACACACACAGATACTGGTGAGAATGTCTTGCTCATACAGCTGTGCCAGTTTATTCAGCACAAAGTGAACAGCTGAGTTAATACTCTGGATGTAATTATGTTAAACAGTTCTGAAGTCCACAGAAGTTAATACCAAGGATTCCTATAGATCAAAAATTTTAGGGCAACCTAAGTGTGGCTGCTACGGGAAAAAGCCTACATACAGAACAAGCATCAGTGGAAGCACTATTTTGTCAGAATTCTGACAGCGGCTAATAAGGATGCAGCTTCTTGTTACAATAAAGAATGCATGCAAATATTTTGACAAGTCATTTGGCAATGAAATCATGTTTTTGCTTGTAAAACCTGAAAAACCACAGGAACAAGAGAAAGGTATTTCACAGAATCATAGAATGGTTTGGAAGCTCATCTCGTTCCACTCCCCTGACATGGGCAGGGACACCTTCCACTAGCCCGGGTTGCTGCAAGCCCCGTCCAGCCTGGCCTTGGACACTTTCAGGGATGGGACAGCCACAGCTTCTCTGGGCAACCTGTGCCAGGGAACATTTCCTTGAACTATTATAGCAAATATAAACTGTAATAGAGACCGGTTTCACTCTATGATTTCTAGGCTGGCCTCTCCATTTGGCAGAAAGGGCACTTGCAGCTTACCCTCACAGGAAGGGATGTCATTTATTTCATAATAAATTACTGCTGCAGAGGGAGAGGAAGCAAGAACAGGCTACATTTAGACAACTGGAAATGCAGTAAGAGAAATTACATACTGCAACAAATGTGCCTCTCTGCTCTGCTGAGACCCCCACCTTGAGTCTTGCCTCCAGCTCTGGGGTCCCCAGCACATGAAGGACATGGAGCTGTTCGAGCAAGTCCAGAGGAGGCCACCAAAGTGATCAGAAGGATGGAGTCTCTTCGCTATCAAGAGAGGCTGAGAGAATTTGGATTGTTCAGCTCTTAAAAAAAAAAAGGCTTTGGGGTGACCCAACTGCAGCCTTCCAGCTACTGAAGGGAACTTGCAGGAAAAAGCACGAGAGACTACTTACAAGAGTGTGTAGTGACAGGACAAGGGGGAATGGGTTCAAATTGATTGAGAGTAGGTTTAGATATTAGGAAGAAATCCTTCCCTGGGAGGGTGGTGAGGCCCTGGCACGGGTTGCCCACAGAAGCTGTGGCTGCCCCTGGATCCCTGGAAGTGTCCAAGGCCAGACTGGACGGGGCTTGCAACAACCTGGGCTAGTGGAAGGTGTCCCTGCCCATGGCACAGGGCTGGAATAAGATGATCTTCAGGGTCCCTTCCAACCCAAGCCATTCTGTGATTCCACGATTCTATGAAACAGAAACACTGGCACAAATAAAGATTAAAAGACAAGAGAGTTATGGCAGGCAGTGGCTGAAATCCCCGGTAATGTGACCTCAATGTCACCCCCGAGGGTGCGTGTCCCGGACCCCTCCCGGCGGTGGGGGGGGAGCGCCGGTGCCCGGCCCCGTTCGCCCGGGCCCCACCGAGCGCCGCAGCCCCAACGGCCGGGGCCGGGGGGCCGGCCCCGAGGCCCCCCGCGATCCCTCGGTCCCCTTTGTTTGTGCCCCGGCCGTACCTCCAGGATGTCCTCCAGCACGTACGCCTCCATCGCGGCCGCACGCGCCCCGCCTCACCGCGCCGCCGCCATGCCCCGCCGCCCCCTCCCTCACGGCCGGGCCCCCCCCGCCGCCGGCACGGGAACAGGAAATGGACCGTTCCACCCCGTGCGCGCCCGGCGCCTACCACCCGCGTGCGGGGGGGGCTGCGCACCGCGCCGCGCCGCTCCCCAACGCCCATCCTGCGCCCCTCCGCCAGCATCTCAGGGCTGGAAAAATAGAAGAATAAACGTAAAAAACCCGAGCACAACCAGCTCATTTTTACGTGTCCCATGGATCATTTCACCTCCTTCCCCGCCGTGAACTCGCAGAAACCCCAGCCCTTAGATTAGGCAGATCCGTGCCATGCCACATTTGTTTCTGTGCTATGACCTGTCTTCCCATTACACCAGAACCTCCTGAACCTCCTTCAAGTGTTGCTCCATCAGCTGCTGTGTTTCCAACTGCCCTCATCCTTTCCTCCTCCACCCAGCTCCAGGGAGGCGGGAATTCCAGAAACAGGCTATGACACCAATAGAAAAAGGTACTGACCGCATGGATAAAGGTCTCCACAGTGTAGCTTTGAGAAACATCATCATCTACCCACCTAGATGAGTATTCACTTCTTACCTACACACTTCTCTGCTTAACCCAAAACATCAAATGGACCAAAAGATGATATCTTACATATTCCATAACCCTAGGTAATAGGGATACCAATTCTGCACGCAGCAGGTCAAAATCACTGAGCAATCCTAACTGCAGCTCTCAAAACAACTCATTTTCCAGTTCAAAACATGCAGCATAATAAATCTTGTCAACCCCACAAAAGTCTCCTCTCTCATGATGTCATTTTAGCAGAGCACAAAGGAGTCTAATGGCCAAAAGACTTAAATTCACATTTTTACTTGAAGAAACACTCATAGTAATCAGTTTAATCAATGCTATCTTTTTCCCAAAAAATACCCTAATTGTTAAAAACACTCACTTAATGGCAAGAATATTCTTACGTGGATTTAGAAAGCTGGCCGGATTGGCTAGTAACTTCACAAAGAAAAATTCCAGTTGATCAGTATACATTTTAGGCATAGCTACCTTCTTCCATTTAAAAATGTTACTCAACCACCACAAAGGGGAATTATGTCCTACTCACCTATTACATTTTACACAAACTCAACACCTGCCCAGGCTGTTCATACTATTTTTCCACTTTAGGGAACACCCCAGATTTTACACTGTTTCACAAGAATTAATTAAAGGAAGAACCACAGAAAAATATTCCATGGTTCCTCTGGAGTCACGCTTTTAGGGTGGCATTTCTGACACCCCCGGCAACTGTTCCCGTGTATATGAAATCCAGCAATAATGCACAAACATTAGCCCAGAACAAAGCTGTCCCTGACAGCCTGAAGGATTTCTCTGTGTATATATATATATATATATATATAAAAAAAGAAAAAAGAAAAACCAGCCACCACCTCCCACATAACACTCATGTCTCAAAAGACAAGTTACTCAGTCTTCTGAGACTCAGAAAGAATTAACAGATACCTTATATCACACAAAAAAAAAAAAAAAAAAGCTTAAAACACTCAACTTAGCACTGAGCTAGAGATACTTCACACATGACACCACTGAAAACATTTTCAAATGGAAAGACAGCATTACACAGGAATAAAAGCAGCTGTCTGCTCCACGCAGGGCAAACTGAACGGCATCATCTCCTCCAACTCTACAAAACAAGCACAAGATTTTCAGGAGAAGAAGGAACACAATCATCTTCAGAGCTGAACCGTTCGTTTCCTGTTCCGCTCGGGAGCCTACGGAGTCCTGCCTGCAACAGCATCATTTCATTTACAAAACCCTAAGCCAAAGAGTAATTCGGAGCTCCCCTTACACCGTGAGAGATGCCAGGACTTGGGTTCTACGTGTGAGCCAAAAGGGCAGTGAAGAACCTTCCTGGCACTGAAAGCAAGTCACCCTCAACATTTGTTTGAGGGCAGCAAACAAAACATTCCAAATTTCACATTCAGAACCTCAATAACCTCAATACCCAATTCCTCCTCCTCTCCCCTGGCCCACCTTAATCTGCAGTTCTCTGGTGCTGGCTTAGAAAGAAGCATTTGTTTGCCAAATGAGATCTCATACCTTTTTTCGTACTTCAAAAATATTTACAGTATGGAATACCAAATTCCAAAAAGCCCATCCCTAACGCTTCATGTTTTACCAAAGATCTCATAGTGGTGTAAAGTAAAGGCATTAACGCATGCTTCCATTCTGTTCCTGACAAATAAAGAAAGAAATAAAATAAAAAAGCACTTTCTAGGGGAAAACCAAAAAAATATTTAGACCCTTGTGATTAATTTCTTTTGTATTCCTACTGTGTGATTTTGGTTTTTACACACAGGTCAGGAAACACATCCTTAATTCTGCACAGGTAAACACAAACCCATTTCCTCCTCGCTTTCAAGTCCAGCTCTAAGAATTACTTGAACTGTTTGATTGGAAAAGATAAAACACATTATCTCTTCCAAACATCTCAGCTCCTACTTGAAAGCTAACAATCTTCATTTAGCGTTATGCTGAAGGGCATGATCCACTCGGTGCCTTCATTTATTACCATCCACTACTAAAAATCAGCCTTTTCTCCTGATCAAGAGGTACCCTGAAACCACACAGCTGTCTGAGCTGTGTCCATCCATCACGTCCCTTACACTTTGTGAGCCTGAAACACACAAAACCCTTCTGTTCCCCACACAGAAGGTGGGAGAGAGAACATCTGAAGTGCAGCTTGATGAGACAGTCTTAAAAATGGGGAACAAAGTCCTGTTTCAAGCCACATGAAGCGTGTTAAGCCAAGGGGAATCCTGAGAGTGTTCTGGGAAAAGCAGAGCTAGGAATGGGTACAAATCAAGGTTGGTTTACTCTGCACTGTGTTCCCCACACGGCACTGGTAACTGCGTGGAAATGACCAAAGGGAGAATAAAAACCTCCACAAGAACACAGTTGTTCATGCAGAGCGGAGCTGTACACGCTCAAGAGCTTGCAGACAGTTTTCGGGAGGATCATTCATTCCCACCTTCCAGTACCATGCAAGCCACCACGAATTTTGAACTGGCATCACGTCACCCTGAAGCACAAGCATTTCAACCATTGATCCGAGACAGATTCTGGCACCCAGAAATGTGAGCATTGAACAATTGATCAGACAATTCCCACTCTTATATCACAAAAGCACATTGTTATCTATTTACAGCTGATCGAGCAGTACTGGTCACCAACTGTCCCAAAGCATATAAACACACTTTTTTGTGTGTTTTCAGAGCCACAGAGCACAGTGTCAAGGTTGGGTTGTTTAAATCCTGTCCCATGCAGCTACTAACACCTTATTCAGCAAAATCATGAGGAGCATTAATTACTAAAAAAACGAAATCATTCTGAGAAGAAAAAAAGGAGAGTTGCAAACAGGCCCTCAATACAGAACAAATTATCACTCAGTTATCCCCTTTAGCAGGCTTTCCCAAGTATTTCCCTTTCCAGAAGTACGTAGACAGTCAGATAGAATCCAAAAGTTTCTGAGACAGTTAAGACCAAAAAACAGAGTGGGTTTCCAGCCCAAATTTTGTGACATTCTGATTATCTGCTAGGGTGCCAAGAGGCAAAACCCCCACCACTGTCAAATGGAAAACTAGGGTTTCACCTATCACAATGAAAAATCCAAACAAGATACACTTACAAGCACAAAATGAGAATTTCACATTAATTAGAAATACCCTTGAAATCAGAAAACTCAGTTAATTCACCAAGGGAAAAACTCCATCATTAAAACATTGAAATGACCAAGTTTGCTCTTCTAACACGAAACAAAAAACCATGACAAGACACAGGAGCAGTTGTTGATATCCAAGAAAAATACTCGGTGCAAGGAATATCCACATAGATTTTTCAAACGCTGCTTCAAACTTCTGTTGGGCCCAGTTCTTCCTTTTTTAGAGTGATGATACGCCCACCTACGTTCATTTCGTTGGACTGAACCCAGTTCTTCATATCTGCTCTTAGAATAGAAACAGTTTTGCAGACCCCTTTACAACTACGGCAGAACTGAATGTTTCCCCAAACAGACACCCCTGAGGGTACTATGCACTAGGATTCATCAACCTTCGTTGGGAACTGCAGCCCCAGCTGTGCCTATAACTTGCAGCTCTCCATCGTATCAGTATAACCACCAAGACACTAAAAACGTTCTTCTCTGCTACTTCTTGTATCCTCTTTTCTAAATACAAAAATCTTGTTATACCCCAAAAGCATAATCTCTGCTTTGTGGCAGTTTGCATCAGTCACCACTTGGTGCAATTTTTAAGGTCCCTTAGTTCTGTGTCAATACAAAACAAAATGAGCTTTAAACCTTCTGTTTCAGGGTCTCCCTCACGAGAGATTCATCCAACTCCTTCTAGGTCCTCGGTGGTTACACATAAACTAGTCAGTCCAAACCCAAACCGCAGGCACCTCCTGAAGTCACAACCCCCATCTGTTTTTTTCTATTTTTACATTGTATATTGGTTTCTTCTTCTTCACTTCTTGCAGCAATCACAGCTCTGCAGTTGTCAGCCTGACTTAATTTCCAACATCCTTCAGGCAGGTGCTTTAGTGAATTTCAAATAAAAGAAACCTACTTTCTTCCTTTCATTTTCATTATTGGGGTGGGGATGTGCAGGGATGATGGGCTTTAACCTGATAAAAACTGAAGACATACTTTTATTCTGATTTTTTTTATTCCCTTAGCCTTATAATGCAGTGTCTCTCTCTGAGCAGTTCAGACTTTCCTGCCAAAAGCTGCAGTGGAGCTTTCACGTGAGTTTTACAGTCACAAGATGATCATTGCTGCCCATTCTCATTATCACACCCCTCTTGGTTCAGCTCCATTACCTCCCACAGACAAGGAAACTTCAATAACAAAGCCACACATTTGTGTTCTCTAAAAACCATGTAACAACTTTTTTTGACTATCCAAGATGATTTCCCACTCAAAAACTAACTTTTCTGCCAAGACAGATCTTTCATTTCTCTCCAGTCTATTCTTCCCTTGGCCTAGGGCAGGAGCAAGGCATTCCAGACCCTTCTGACACATTCAGTGTTTTCTGTTCAGTTAGTGTTACTCATTTTGGAAAAGAGACAAAGCTGGAAAGGATGAAATTCTGTTCCTTATGGTATCCTTGAGATCTAGGTTTTCCACAGCTCCAGGGAAACTAGAATCCTGAAAAGGTGTCTGACTTAACTACCTTTGAAAGCATCACAATTAACACATCCCGAGGTTTTTTATGTCCATTTAGAAGACTGTGTCACACTAAAAAGGTTTCAAGACTAAGTGTTGACAGACTCAGATAGTTAATGACCTGTCTGATGGAGTAACTTCCCCAATTCCTTTTATAAAACCCTCCTCTGATCTGTTCTCCCTGAACAGAAGCACTATGCTACAGAAGCTGACTTGGCAGCTTGCATGAACTGTCAGGATGTGGTGGGATCAGGGAAATATAAGGACTCCATGCCCAGAGAAGCCTTCTCAAAGAGGTGGAGACCTCCTCCCAGTAACAGCTGGGGAATTAGGAATTTCAGCATTCCAGCTGCATTACCATTTCATAGGCAATTTCTCATTCAAGGGTCAATACAAAAAGGCAATTAATTCCACAAGTGAATTATGAGTTAGCACCCTCATGCCAGGAAGTTAAGAGAAATATAAGGATTCACCAACAGATCATACAAGCTCAGCCCAAAAGCACTCAGTTTATAGCACTTTTCCCAGGAACCTGAAGGCAGGGAATGTCAAAAGCAAGCTCATTCTGGAAGGAGACTGAAACACTCTGGTCAAGAGTCGTGAGCTAATGATCTTCATTTTACCAGGAGCCTCTTATTCTTACACCATCCATCTCGAGACAGAAGCTAGATGCACAATATAGAAACATTTCTGAATTAAGTCTTTATCTCTGCCTAAATGCATCTGACACCTGAGCAGAGTTTTATAGCCCAGCAAGCAAGCAGCATCCTGGCACAGAGAGAGACAAACCCTGCTCATCAGCCAGGAGCCTTCCGCCCTGGTCAGGGCTTACATCAGCCCTATTCTTTTGGATTTCAACTCCCTAAGGCAAACCTAAGCATGGAAAAAGGAGGAAAGAAAGTATGTTTACTCACCCACAGCACTGCCGTGAAGATGAACTGAACTCAAACATCACTAAAAGGCAACCATGTGAAGATAGCCCCTATGATTTTGCTATGGAGGAACTGCCCAATGCAAATCCAAATGCACCCGACAAAAGGTGAAAAAGGGAGACAAAATCACGTGAGCATTTTAAAAGCGTTTTCCTGCACAAGCGTAAGATTACTCACACACATTTTCATCTAAGGGGAGCTTTCTGTAAGAGATCTTCCTTTAAGTAATCCATAGAGTAAACCCCGTAAGTTTTCACTGGGTAACACAGCGCTCCAAGTCCTTAGGCCAAGGACTTGGAACACACTAAAGAACCCTGGTTTTGGGAAAAACACAAGTGAAATGAGGGACATGTTCAGAAAACCCAACTCGGGACATGGAAGATCCTTCTTCCAACGAATGAACTTACATTCCTTTCTCATTCCACATGTGAAATACTGGTGACAGAAAAGCTGCGTGTAACGAAGCAGCATGTACAGTCCAACAACATTCATACTAACACTTCTCAAATCCTAAGGCAGGTACTAATCTAAGATATCTCCACATTAGCGCATGAAAATTTGAGTGCAAGTTCTTAAAAAGTTTTTAAGTGCAGACACATTCCCTGCCAAGAATTAGGAAACCTTAAACCAGGAAAAGCCACTTTTTAGGACAAAGTCTCCTCCTCCTTTTCAAGTGGCCTCATCTGGCATTTACTTGTATGCATAAATTCTAATTGAGTGAATATTATATCGAGTATTATCACGTCAAATTCTAATGCAGGACCTGCTGGATCGGGATGTCCCTGTCTTCCTTTTCCTGGCTGTGAACCAGATGGTTGTTTCAACAGCTCTATATTCAGGCTGTTTGTAATGAATTTGGACTTGGTTAATACCAGATTTTAAAACCTATTCCAAAAGCAGGAACTATAATAATGTACTTGATGTTTCTTTCTTTTACAAAACTCCCAATAAGCAGAGTTACTCATCTTCAAATTTACAGACTAAAATGGCTGGAAAACCTACTCCATTCATTGACAGCAATATCAAGCCTGGAATTTAACAGAGTGAGCTGTTGGATAAGGCTGAAGAAGGAAAAATACATGAACTGAATAAAAAATGAAATACTAATGTGATCTCTGTTTTCATTTAATATGGTTGTTCATTTCCTTTTTCACCTGAGGTTACCTGGAAGATCAAGAGAGACTGGGGACCACACAGCACAACTCCCAGCATTTACTACCAGTCTAGTTGAACCAGCTGCCAGATGGAAACACTTCTAGCGGAACACTGGAGTTCAATACCTCCTGTTCCTCATCTCTTCTTTATTTCCTTCAGAAATAAAATCACAGGTTCAGTTTATCTCAGGTTACCAGAAGATACAACATTTAACTCGCAAACATTTGCCCTCAATTCAAGATGTGCTTGCAGTAAGAGCTTACTCTTTAAGAGTAAACTTAGGTTTAGCCCAAGACTAACCCTAAAGGCGTTCAAGAGTCCAAACCAAAAAAACTTAAACCCTCCTCAACAGCACGGCTAAACCCCTCACTGCCCTAGCAGGCGAGCTGAGGTCCCCTGTCAACCCAACACATGGGCACACCCCTCCAACAGCAGAACCTCTGCCCCTCCACCACATTTCAATTACATCATACACACAGAGCCTGAAGGAATTACTTTACTATGACCAAGTTTAATAAATGCTTTGGAAGCTGACAAAAAGTTTTTTAAAAAACTAAGTATCTTCTGGACTGGGTGCTCAATACTTCTGTTACAAAATCAATTGCTTGAGTTATTTCTATTAACAAGCATTCCAATGGTTTTTGGAAAGGCTGCGTACTCTGTAACAGCCAATTCTGGATTACAATGAAAGGCAATTTTTTTAACGTAAATTTTTTAAAAAATAAATTTAATTGAGAGTTCTACTAGTAATAACCTTACTTCAAGTCTGATTCCCTCAAGGAAGTGCTTATTGGGTGTCACTACTTCACATACTTCTTCAAAACCAGTAAATTATTATCATTGTAAGATTTTTTCAAGGCCTAACCAAGGTTTTGGCCATACTCTGACGTAACTAAACAGTGCTGGGACACAACAGCCCACAACTGTTACAAAGCACGGGAGGAATCAGCATCCATATCAACTTTCATAACAAACACGGCCCTTGGCACAGCTGTTCCACCAGTGCTCAGCTACAGAGGGCACACAGGAAGAGATTCCCCCCTCTGGGTAGAGGTAAGCTGTTAAGTCAACCCATCACACTGTGCCATTCTCTATCCTAAGTATTTTTGCAGAACCCAGCTGTGGTGCAGGTACCAGCACGTTTCTAAAACCCACCTCAACTTAAGTCAAAGACACAAGTGCATTTAGAGAGTGATTTCACACAGAACTGTAGACATTTCCCCCTCAAGCAAGCTCCAGAAAAGCCGTTTTCTGAAGTTTAGCACAGAAAGTTGGCCACTATATTTATCCCTGAGGAGTTCCTTGATCAAGCTGATTCTCCACAGAAATACCAGCATGCTGTTATGCCAGCTTTCACTTCTGTTAGTGATGGAGATGGACAGAAGGCATATGTTCATCCACGGAGCAAACTGTTACGTTCAAAGTGCTTTTTTTCTTTAAGCCAGCTTGGTTTTTTGTGTTATGCTGGCAATCACAATTGCGCTTTGTGACTTTTTAGTCAGTCTCCAAAGTGACCACTTTGCTGCACTGCACTAAATGACACAGAAGTGATGGTGATAAACCAAAACACTGCAGTATTTTAATAAAATCCTGCTCAATTCCTCTCTTTCTCCCTATCCTTAATATACTGCTTCCAAGAACTTGAATGAATACCAGAGACAAAAGTCAGTCCTGATTTTATCTGAAGAAGCTCTAGGTTTTTAAGCTACATGCAAAAAAAAAAAAAAAGAAAAAAAGAATTCTGTGTGATTTATCTGTTCCAGCCACTTCCAAACAGAAGATCCAGAGCAAGTGTCAAGAGGACTAGTTTGCCCTTGAAGACAAAAATTCTCGCTGATCTGTGCCATTCCTACCAACCAGAGACCTCAGAAAAAATGCAAGTGTTTTCTATGACAGGCATTTAAATGAATTATCCCACCGAAAGAGGCAGTGCTCATCCTCCTCTCTGCCTGAGTTCCTGCTCTTCGCTGTGTCAGCACAAGCTCTTGTGCCTGACAAAGTGGATCCAGAAACTGATCAACTGGAAATGTGTTTTTTCTCTTGCTGAGGTTTTTTTTCAACGAGATCATTTCCCAAGTGGCTGGGAGGAGCACTGAATGCCTTTTTTTTTTCTTCCTCCAAGCCCAACTCCCCCAACCTCAGTGGGATTAGTACCCACGCTGATGCAGGGGCTGAACAGCACTGAGAACTCGAGGAAAAAAAACTAAGTCACATCATGACTTGAAAATTTCAACTTCATTAAAGCATTGTTTCCCATTCTGTGGAGGAGAACAATTCGCACCTGCAGAACAGCATCAAGAGGAAAATTCCACTGGCAAAAGCATTTCAGGACAAGACTGAACAAAAGGCAAGAATACCTGAAGTTTGGAAGTGGGAAAGCTCCAGGACAGGAAAACACGTGAGTCACCTGCCAGACACAGATGCACAAGGGAGCTCCAGCTTCTCCTTCAAGTGTTTAGTTTTTTTTCTTGTGTGTGGGAGGAACTGGGAAGTACAGCTGGGAGGATAAGAGCGACCTTCCTCCTCTTACCTCTGAATCACTCCCTGCCTGAGAAGGGGGTTTCAGATACTCCCCTTCTGCTGGGGTTGTAATCCCCAAAACTGCTCCTGCACAGCCTGTACACAGATGTACAGACTTAGAAACAACCATTCCTTGTTCATCAGGGCAAGGGGAAGCAAACTTGAGACCAAATAGAAGGCAGCCCCCTTAGCAGCAGTTTGAACTGTGTGCAAGATGCCTTCAATTTTAACCTAAAAAATAAAGAATCTAGACACTTTTTGATTGTTTCAAGTTGAACCTGAGGAGAATGGAAACCAAAACCCCAAACGGATATTCTAAATAGCAATATTTAATTATATTTTTTAATGTTCCAACATCTTTCTAGCTCTGTTTTCTAGCTCAGAGCAGCTGCCTATTTGGACACGTTATCCACTCTTGATGATTAATACCACATAAGCTATTGGAGTAAGTCAGGGAAAAACATAAAATCAAGGTTTACTTCAGCTCATTTCCTAGAATACACCATTATACTCCTGGAATTTGAGGATGCAGGTAAAATACAGAAGAGGAACAACTCGTGTACATCAAACACCAGTAATTTGAATTTGTCAAAAACTGCTTTGGGTAACGCCAACAAAATCATCCTAGTGACAACATCCAGCCTCAAAGAAAATACTGCAAGCACAAACAAGGATGTATTTAAGACATGCTTGGCTTTGTGGCTGATTTTTAGCCTGGTGTATGACTATTACCTCATGTGAAAATAAGGTGACACAACAGTTAAGTAACACCTCCACGTGGCTTTAGCTCTTCGCGGAGTCATGAGCTTAGGATGGCGTACGGGGGATAACCTGGCTGAAAAACATCTGGAATACTGAGATAACCTCTCCCAGTACTGATTAACACAAAGCACTGCTTAGTGGAAACAGAGAGGAAATGCTGCCCTTCATTGGTCAACAATGGATTTTTTTTCCAGAATTCCTGTGGACACCGCACAATGACTGGATGGAGGTCACCAGAATTCCCACACTAACACCAAGACACACTGATATTCACTGGTAAAGGTAACTTCACGTTAAGGAAGACTTTTTCCCTAAGTACACATTAGCTAAATGACCTTACCCAAACCATTTGCCAGCATTAGTGCTTCCTCACCAGCAGTTTTCTTTCTCAACAGATCAAAAGTTACGGATATGAAAAAACAAGTCCCATACAGATGCAGAAGCTCTACAGACACAGCACACCTTCAGGATGTCATTTCAGTTGAGTCACCTACAAAGCCACACCACCAAGAAACCAGAAGCACAGCATTTCAGAAAAAAAAAAACCACACGATGTCTACCAAGGCAGCCATGGATTCGCTCAGATGGACTGAAGACACTAATAGCAAATTTAGGCAATTTTAATTTAACACCGAGTTAAAAGGGCTTGTTCCCCTAACCCCCAAAACAAAGGCTTCTTACTTATCTTGGATCTGCAGCATTGACTTTTCAATTCCTAAATCCAACTGCAAATCAGCTATATCCTAAATAAGCACCAACAGTTTTGGTTTTAAAACACAGATAGAGGGGAAAAAAACAAACACACATAATCCCATTTGCCTTCAACCTTGACAGATGAGGAAATTCTCTCAGCTAAGTCTCTTCCAGAGAAACCATTCCCTTTATAGAACTGAATGACTGACTTAAAATGTGGGGTGTTTGGCTCCAGCCTGCACATGGGAATTATGTTTATAAGGATATTTCCTGAAGAAATATCTAAGGAAGTAAACAAATTCACATGGTGCTGCCAATATTGAACTCCACCTTCTGTAGTGGTCACTTTATGCTGGGCGGGTTTTTTTTTCAACCCAGATATTCACTGATTACTTGAATTAAATAAAGCACACAAAAGATATAGTAATATTTAAGAATCTAAAAAAAAAAAAATATGCATTAGCTCTCACCAAACTAATTTCGCTGGAACCTAGTCTAGGAACAGTAAGGAAGGGATGTTAAACAGTTTTGGCTAATGCTTCCTGGGGTCAACAACAGCAGATTTCCCTGATGTGAAACCTTGTTGTGGGATTCCCCTACCAACAGCCTTGGGATCAGCCCTGAGATTTCAGGGATTTTTTGAGAACCGTCCTACGGTATTTCTCTCTTATTTCTTCTTTCGAATGGAAGAAACAGTGGTACAGGCAAAACACAGCTGAAATAGAAAAAAAATAATTACAAGATAAACAGTGCAGCAGAATCTGACACTGAACTGCACCTCGGGATGTCACACACACACAAGGATAGGGCCCAATTGGTTGCATGTTCAGCCACGTCTGTGAGGACCCAAGGACACGAAAGTAATGGCAGTGAAGTGAACGCATCACACAGTGGTCAAGCCAGACATCCTGGCCCTGCAGAA
Source organism: Gymnorhina tibicen (assembly GCA_013399875.1). Lineage (NCBI taxonomy): Eukaryota > Metazoa > Chordata > Aves > Passeriformes > Artamidae > Gymnorhina > Gymnorhina tibicen. The sequence goes on along the minus strand of VXAZ01001018.1, from coordinate 31,714 downwards.
TCCAAAGGCCTTATTCCGGGATTCTAATAAAGACTGTTACGGTTTAAAAAAAGAAAAATATTTATAAAATAAATTCTGTGTTTCAAATCAGCTCATTTGAACACTTAAGCTCTTCAAGTCTTTCCCAATTTAAACGTGACAACCGTGTGCCTGTGATGCTCTTGAAACCACACCGGGACGTCCAAGTTTTCTGATTAACGCCTTAAATCTGAATCCAAGGAATTCAGAGTAGCTTCTTCTGCATGAAGGAATTTTGGAGGACTGGTGGTGTTTTGTTGTTCTACTTACTTCATCTTACTAGCTCAGTTCAATTACTAATTCAATTGCAGCTGAAAAAACAAAAATGAACTTTTACTTACAGGAGGCCCAAGTGAAACCAAGAATGCTTAAAAAACAGCCAAAACATCTCAAAAAGCATCCTTTGCATAGGGCAGCACTTTCAGGTATAGTTAACTGAGGCTTGTATTCTGGAAGGCTAATTTGCACAGCACGTAAGAATCCAGTAACAGAAAAGGTAATAAATACACACAAATCCAAGATGGATCTACACCTTGGATCACCACAAGATTCATGGACAAAACGTAACTTACAAACTCTTAAGATAGATATAAAGGGCAATCATAAATTTCACTGCCAGCAGCAAACATCCTCCAAGTTCAAAGACTTGAAAAAATCTTGTAAACAATTTTTATTACCCAACTGAAGCTTTCAGTGTTAAGTAAGAGAAGCCCTAACGCACTCTGGACATCAGGTTTCTAAGCAGCAACTTGCTATGAGGACCTGCTCATTTTTTACGCTATTTCACTGTGAACTGAAGTGTTGAACAGAATTTGTACGTACAAGAACACTTTCAAGGAACTTGCAAGCTGACCTCCCCTGCTATGTAACTCCTGCTGTCATTTTTCTCACACCTTAGGAGTCCTCATCCTGTATACAGAGAACAGTTGCCATTTTTTAACAACTATTTTTTAGCGAAAAGGCAATTTACCATTTACAGACAACACTGGACCCAGTTACCTAAAATCTTGCGGTTTTGCAGTCATTCGCTGCAATTTAAAAAGTCAGCCTTGGAGGTTGCCATGAACAGTGTCACAGGAGCTCATTAAGGTGTTGGTATGAAATTTCCATTACACTTCTCCCAAAGCTCTCCACAGTGCCTGTATCTCCACATTGAGATCTGATGGAGTTCAGACATGGACATGAAAACAGCTGATTACAACTCTTTATTCCATTCCATCAGGTCAGCAACAACTAAGCCAAACGTGTTTCTACTCCTGAGGTGTCTGTGATTCAGGATGCACCAGGTTTCCCTTTAGAACTCCTTGGACTTGTTGCTACTGTACTCCTTGATTTTTAGAAGCTGTCTCATTAGCAGACAAATCTAGAAGCACTTTGCTTCAGAGATTAGAGAAGTCTTAATGTATTAAGCATGGGAAGGGCAAAAAATAGCCTAAGACAAACTGTCTTAAGTTTACAGAGATAATGAAGGGAATGGTTGGGAGGGAACACCAGCTTCTGCAGCGTTCCCACAGTAGTTTCCATTTACAGGAGAAGCAGCAACTTAGATTTCTTCATGTTTTTCATTTTATGTGCCTTCCAGACTGCCCGTGGTCAGAAGACCACAATCCAACTGCAGAGCTGGGCACAACTCAAGAAAATCTGAAATAAAAAAAATTTTAACCCCCAAACAACTAAAAAACCCCTTTGTTTCTACAGTGGGATTTTTTTTTAGCTACTAAAAGCCAAAACTAACCATCAGGTTCCTTTCAGACAAGGAAACCTCCCTTTCACTGAGTACACTCAAAACACATTTCCTCCCCAGGAGCTGCTGGGAATGACTTTCAAGTTGGATGCTCTGCTACATTAATCAGGCCATCCTCACATTCACGTTCCTAAAAACTGTGATTTCAGCTGTGCATATTCTACAAGCTGCATCATTTTATCCTGAAGTCACTCGGAGATAGACTAGAACAGATTTTTGCAAGCGATCGGCATGATCAAGAACAACTATAGATGGAGCATGTGGCATATATTTTGTTGTGAATCCTGAACTTCATCATCTCAGTATTATTCACTTGCTTACTTAGCCCTGCTTAATATTTAATCCCAGACCACCCAGCCCGGGGAAAGCCTTCACTTAGTATAAGACGAAAGCATCAGGGAAGCTTCCAGATGCCCAAAATGCCTTCACAAGCTGCCTATATCAGTATCTATAGCACATGCCACTCTGTCAAAAAAAAAAAGTGCAGTATTCTGCTGCCTCATGATATTTAATGATCATTGGCATTTCTTCCTCTCTGCAGGTCTCAAAGCACGTGAAACAGGTGCCTATGGTTCCGTAAGGCACAGCACGTGGGCTAAGGCTCACCTCAACCAGGGACTTCCTCAACAGCTACCTGTAACTCCTCAGCTGTCTCTGCCCTTCTTGTCCTGCTGCACACACGATTCCAGCTGAAAGCTCCCAGTACAACGAGCCATTGCGAAGAATGGCTGCGGACCACTAAATAAAACCTGCCTGTCACTTCGCCAGTAGGTCTCGCTTGACACGAATGCTGTTGAATGTTTCCATCACACACAACTGATCTCAGGGCTCATCAACTGATACATCAAAGTCACTCAAGGGCCTCCATCCCTTCACCACACATCGCAGCAGAACTCAAAAGGCCTCCGCTCAATAGAGTTCTCCAAGCGTCTGCAGGACTGCAGGACAACCCAGTTCAGCAGCAAACCAGTTATCCTACAAGTCTTACACCACAAAAACTTCTACGTACACAATTATACTGACTTTCCTAAAAATCAACACCTCAGAAACAAAATACCCAGCGTACTGACTTGTTGAGACATGCGCACTGCGGGCAATTTATCTCAAACAGCTGGATAAAATGCTTCTTGTATCAACTTCAGCAGGAATAAAATGCAGAGTGCTGCTTAACCGTGGAAAAACCTATCACCATCCTAGCCCAGCCCTTCCTTGAACCTATCAGACTCTTCCTTCCTGCCCAATTTCTAACAGAACTGTAGATATATCACTTGAAAGCCAAACCACTTAGAAAGCAAGTTCAAAGAAAAGCTAAAAAACTTCAAGTGGACTTTTTTGCGGACACTACTCAAAAAAAAAAAGCGGAAGTGAATGTTCAGCTGGGGAGGTTACAGAATTAAAACCATTCAGTAAAGCAACCCTGTGTGACTAAATATGCAAATAAGGTGCTCCCAGCCTTACCAGCCTTTTCCAATGACACCTACCTGAAAAACCTAACACCGGACAAAATCGAGTTATTAATGCTTCCCTGGACTTGTTTCTGCATTGCATGGAATCAGGGCGGCTGTCAGGTTCGGAGAAAGCATCACACAACAGTTCAACACCCTGGGCTCTCTGGCAGCCTTCGCCTGGCTCCACCTTCACCTGCTTTAGCTGCACACTCTCTCCAACACGACCTATTCCCACCACTGGGCGCGCCAACACCTTTCCAGCCACGCAGCCAGCGCTCCGGCCTATCGCCGGAGCCTCATCCCGGGCTTGCCAGCAGCATTCCCACCGCTCGGCTCTCCTTCTCCCGGCTCCCATATCCATCTCGATAAAGCACATGGCACACAGCACGGCGGCAGAGAGCACCTGCAGCAGCTCCTGGGCCTTTCCTTTCGGAATAAAGCCACACCAGGGATGAAGGCGGCCGCTGGCTGCGGCTCCCAGGGAGCCTCCGACCCTTGGGGAAAACCGGGGGGCATTGGCCCCGTACCCCGGCGAGCAGGGGGGGACCGGCGGCCGCTCCCCGAGGCGGGGGGTGACCGGAGGCCGGGATCGTGCCCCCGCCACGAGGTGCTGCCCCTTCCCGGCTCTGCCGCAGGGCCGAGGGCGGGGGGAGCCGGCAGCGGGCTGGAATTATGAAACCGGATCAGCAGGGAAACCCCCGGGGCCTCCCCCGCGCCGTACCTCGGAGACCTCCTCTTCCTCCTCCTCCTCCTCCTCCTCNCGCCTTCTTCTTCAGCAGGAGGTCGCACACCCGCACCAGCCCCGCGGCCCCGGGCCCGCACGGCGATGGGGGCGCGGCGGGGCCGTTCGGCCCCTCCGGGGGACCGGGCCCTGCTGTGGCGCTGCCGGCCTCGCCGCCGCCGCCCTCACCGCCTCCCTCCTCCGCCGTCACCGCTACCGCCGCGCCGACCGCCTTCTCCATGGCCGGAGAGGAAGGAAAAGGAGGAGGAGGAGAAGAAGAAGGAGGAGGAGGAAAAAGAGGAGGAGGCGCCCGCGGCCGCCGCTGCCTCGGTCACCTCTAGCGCCGGCGCCGCCGCCGCGCCAACTCTCGCGATACTTCCTGTGGCCGCCGCTCGCGCCGCTCTCGCTCCCCTCGCGCCGCGCGCGCTCTCGCTCTACCCTCGCGCCGCCCTCTCCCTCTCCCCTCGCGTCCCTTCCCCGTTCCCGGCAATGGGACCGCGGCGGCGGCGGCGAGGCACCCCCTCCCCTCCGCTTCCTTCCCTTCCTTCCGCCCGCGCCGCCGTCTCGGTCACCGCCCCGGCGCCGGAACCGCCGCTCGCGTCATCACCCTCAGCCTTCAGCCTGCTCCGCCTCGGTAAGGGCACCGGGTACCCCGGCCTGGCCTCCCTCGGGAACCTTCCCCCAGAGCCTCCCGTGGGCACAGAGGTGCCGAGTTACCCCCTCAGGGCCCGGCGGGCCCCGCGGTCTGTGGGGGCAGAGCTGCCCTCAGAGCGTGTGGGAGCGCGCCGAGGGCGGGAAACCCCCGTGAGGGAGCGGCCCGTGTTGAAACCCCACAACCCGTAGAATTACACTTAAAAGTGATGGCCTCTCACAGTGCGGACAATATGCATTAAAAAGCAACCTCCCAACCCCTCTTATCATAGAAATTGGTGGGGCTTCGCTAAAAGGGTCAAAAAATAAATTGGTAGAGTATCAGTAAAAGCTGTGGTCAGTGAAACAACAGAGCACAGAATTCTAGTTAAAAGTGACGTCCAAGGAACGACTGGACATGGCAGTCAGTGCTCTGGTCAAGTTGACAAGGTGGTGATCAGTCAGAGGTTGAAGTCGATGGTCTTAGAGATCTTTTTTCTCTTTTCTTAGAGATCTTAAGTGTTTCTGGGATTCTGTGTTCTTCCTCATAGTTCGTTCTCACCAGGCGCTCTGCACTCAAAGGTAACCTCCAAACCCCTGTTTTGCAACAATTTTCTTACAATATCACTAAAAATTACAAACATTGAGATGCCCATGTCAATTCGACCGTATTTCTGTAATGAAACCCTTTAAATGTGTCATCATGCCCTGATTCAGCCCTCAGCCCCCCTACCCCAGTACCCCAGTTTTGGAGATTCTCATCCCCAAAGTGTGCTTGGGATATTACTACTATTGCCTCCATTGGGGCAGGCCAAGTCCTGCAGTAACCAAAATTAAATATATGTTAAATATAAGTCTAAATATAAGTTAAATACATTAAGTATTTGAATTGTGGCTTCCTCATTAGAGAAATGGGCTTTTTCCATTTTACTTTTTAGACCTGTTGGAAATAAAAAAAGAGTTTAACCACAGAAACACATGATTGTAAAGATCATAATGGCTCTATGCACTGGTGCACTGTGGATGTTTTGGAATTGGTTCTTTCAAAACAACAATGCCTATTCCAGCTATATTTTACAGAAATGAAAAGAGATTGTTGTTATTTGACTTCTTAGATGTTGTTTCTCTTATTTGGAGAGCACCAGTCAGGTCTGGAGCTCCTCTGAAATTAAACACTGCTTTTTAAAAAAATCCTCAACTGGCGCTCATCACGGAGTCTGCACAGTTCCCCCCAAATCTTCATGTTGCTGAAATCTCACCAAAACATCCGGATATGTTCTTAATAAAATGACTGCCTTGGTTGTAAGAGCCCCACTGTCAAACTGCATTATTTCCAAGTCATCTGGAAGTAACTGACACAGACTCTTAACCTTCTAGTTCAGAAGATTAACCTCTAATCTTCAGGTACAAGGTCTAAACTGAACAATACCTTTATAAATATCTCTGGAGATGATAGTTTGATGTGATCCAGGAGGAATAAACTGAATGTTCTAGCCACCTACCTCCTACTTCCTGGTGTGACTGCACAGAAATCTCGAACCACACCAGCACAAGATGTGTGATGGCAGATAATACTTTTGTCCTCTATAATTTTTTTTTGCATTAAAATTAATGCAAATGCATTGATTTTTACTGGTTTCTGTTGGGGTGCAAGCACAGATTAAATATTTGTTATTTGTTATGATTATATATAACATTATGTATGTTATTTAGCATTTATGTTACATATTATTTGTTGTCATCACAAGAGGCAGAAAAGAGAACTGTAAGTGAATATAGGTAATCTCAGCCCTACCACCTGAGATTTGTGGTGTGGTGTGACAAGTATGTCACTTTTCCAATGGATAAGCCTGGAAAAGTGACCTAATCTTCATCATTTGATCCGAGAGGTGACTGTCTTTAAACAAAACACATCTGCGATTGCTCTGGCTGTACAGGCAGCCAGACAGGTCATCCATAGGCACCGCATTCACCCACCTGGGTCCGGGAAGGGTGGTTGCAGAGCTGTTCTCCCTTTGAGCTGTTACCCTTTGAGCTGTCAGCTGCCCTCTCTCTGTCCCTTCCCAGGGTGGTGGAAGGTGGGAAGTGGCCTCGAAGGGTTTTGCCGCAGAGCTGGGGCTCTGGTTACTCTCGGCTACATTGTATCACAAATCTGCCTTTGATACTGGGTACATTTGCACCTTACTCCAAGTATCCATCAGGTTGTTAGACTTGGAAAAGGTCCAGTTTCTTGCTAATGAAAGCAACGGTAGTATTTTATCTCTCTGTGTCGTATTCCCAAGCCCGGGATCAGATGGAGCAGTTACCAGCATCACTTGTGTTAGCACAGGCAGAGTGGCTTGTCGGAGACTGTTTGTTCCATTTCTTTTATGGTGGTGACCTCTGTTCCGATCAAAGAGTGGCACCTCCTCGTTTTGCACTGCAGAGCAAGTCCTTTTCCTCCATTTCATAGCATCGAGTTTATCCCTGCTGTCCCTGCCACCCTAGCTTGAGCCTTTTGTGCTGGAGCCCTTCCAAAGAAGGGCAGTGGAGCTACGGAATGGTTTAGAGAGTAAATCATGATGAGCGGCTGAGGGAGCTGTGGGGATCAGCCTGGAGAAAAGGAGGCTCAGGGAATGTTCTCGCTCTCTAGAACTCCCTGACAGGAGGGTGCAGCCCGGTAGAGGTCGGGCTCTGCTCCCAGGTAACAAGCAATAGAACAAGAAGAAACAAGCCTCAAGTTGTGCCAGGGGAGGTTCAGGCTGGAAATCAGGAGGAATTTCTTCACAGAAAGGGTTGTCAAGCATTGGGACTGCTCAGGGAAATGGTGAAGTTACCATCCTTGGAGGTGTTCAAGAGACAACTGGATGGGGTACTCAGTGCTTTGGTCTGGTTGACAAGCTGGAGATTGGTCACAGGTTGGATTCGATGGTGTTGGAGGTCTTTTCCAACCTAAATGACTCTGGGATTCTGTGAGTGCAACAGCAAACTCAGTTTCTTTACAGCAACTCGGTTTTAGATCCATGGGGCTTATAAGATTTGTTTTTGTCATGGGCAAAAGCTGCTAACACAAGTCTGCTCCTAATCTTGGGATGGTTTGAATGCCTTGGGAAGGTGTGAAACTTCTCCAGCACTTTATATTTTAGAAACTCAAACTAAAACATTCTTGTAAATACTATGATAATCATCAAGACAGTGAAGGAGTAAATCAAGGTGGTTTTTTTTTAATTAGGTTTTTTTGTGTGTGTGTCCCAGTTTCCACGAGGCTGTATGACCCATAGCTGAGTTTCCTGTTCATAGGGCTCTTAGGGAATGGATTGCATATCACTGAAAAGTCAGTGTAGGCTCTAATTAGGGAAGTAATACCTAAAAACTACATTTCTTTCCTTTGGTGAGTCTGTGAAGTTGTTCAACTTTGGACTCTTGGGTTTGTTGGTAGCATAAAGCTGCAGCAAATCATGGAATCACAGAATCACAGACTAGGTTGGCTTGGAAGGGATGTTAAAGATCATCCAGTTCCAGCTCCCTGCCATGGGCAAGGACACCTTTCACTATCCCAGGTTGCTCCAAGCCCTGGCCAGCCTGGCCTTGGACACTTCCAGGGATGGGGCAGCCACAGCTTCTCTGGGCAAACTGTACCAGGGCCTCACCAGCCTCCTAAATCTCAAGAAAAATAACAATCCTTTGTTATCTCTTTCATCTGTGACTTCTGCTTCTGTATTTATTCAATTTCCTCCAGGTTATTGAGCACTCCACTGAGCACTCCATAGGAGTAGTGGGAAAGCTTGAGGTCTGGATTCAGTGAATACTTTCAGGACCTGTTTTCTGTGTGCCAGATGCCTTAAAAAGTTCTACAGGACAAACAACGTGTTGAAACCTCTGCTGTGGTATAATTATCCTCATGGATCTGCTTTCAGTTTCATTTATAGCTGCTGGAAGCAGTGTCGTCATCAAGCTCAGGAAGGAGGGAGCCGAGGGAGCATGAGTTTTGTTTGCAATTAATACAGGGACTGAAAAAAGTTCATAACTTCTTGAATTTTTAACCCAAACTCAGGACTGCTACCACTTCCACGAGGCTACCAAGCTGATCATCCAAATAAACTAAAATTAATCCAAACCCCAAATCCTGCCATTCTCACTGGTGAATGCTTTGGTTATCTTTGATATGTACAGTTTTGCCATTGTTGCAGCTTCTATATGTGCTGGAATGTTTTTATTCATATCATTCAGGGAACTGTGAACCCCAGATTGTATTATTTCAACACACATACAAAAGGGAATGGCTCGCTGGACCTCCTTGATGTATAGCATGGAAGATCCATCTGAAATGGGAGGCAAGATAAACTAAAATTAGACCACCATAACTTATTTTAAACAGGAGTAATAAAATTGAAGTTGTTCAGCAATTATGCAATGACTGCTGTCCAAGGCAAAGGGAGAAAAACGGAGAAGAACACAAATGTTTGTATATTCAGAGAAATACAGTTTTCTGTGATGCACACCTTTAGCCTTGTCTAAACCACTCAGTTTTGATCCCTTTAAGTAGCACATGGAAAAGAATTATTAAAAACATATTTTATGTAGCCATGGCATTTGCTTTAAATTATATTTTTTTACTCTCTTTCTTCATTACAGGAAGTTTCCTATGAGCATCTCAAGTGGTGTGGCCTTGTGAGTAAAGAAAGTAAAGACAATCCAGACAGATGGAGAATTTAGGAGGAGCAGCGCTAGCCCAGGAGAAATGCTTAGAGTTACAGCAGAAGGTAAATCTACATTACTGTTAACACTCAAACGCTTCCATTCTGAAAGCCCCTTTGGGATTGACTTCTGCCTGTTTGGTGTGGTAGGTCAGGTGACTTTGCCCTTGGCTGTCCTTATCCGTGATCAGTGTCATTGGAAATACACATTATGTCCTGCTCAAGTGTCTTGCAAATCATTGGTGTTTCATCTCAGATACTGATATTGCATGTTCTATTAGTTGCTATTAAAACATCATGTCAGCTTTGACCACTTCCTCACAGGGAGAATTGTGAAAGGAAAAACAAGTCCAGAAAGCAAAACCTTTTAACAGTTGATTCACTGAAGAAATCTGCAAGTGCTCTGTTAAAAAACAAAACATTGTTCTGTAATATATTTAGTACTTTGCGAGTCTTAGTTAAGAAATGGCTTAAGCACTTGAAATCCTAAAATGCATTAGTACTCTGTGAGTACTACCTTGCATTTTAACATGCATAAATGATTCTGAAGGTGTGTTTCAGGCTCTTGATAAGCTTTCAAAATTATTATCCTTTGTGAGTTTTAAACTGAAAAACACCATGGCAAATAGAGGCAAAGGGCATCCGAACAAGATTCTGGATTCTTTCTCATTCTCTTCAAGGGCAATCGAAGGTAAAATAGAACAAAGACAAGACAAATCATAAGATAAAGGGAATTTTTTCATGTATTTTGTGTATAATGGATCTGTAATCCAAAACTGTAAATGAGACCTCTCAAGCCAAAGCCGCATCACCTGTATTTGAATATCAAAGTTTACATGTCAAATTAACGTTTTGCTGTTTGGGGGTTTTTTTATTGCTGACATTTAAGGCAGCATCAGCTGTGAGCTGCACAGGAGTCAGCTAGAAGATCACACATTTCTTACACTTTGTGTTTTGCCTGAGTTCAGCCAATCTATAATGATAATTTCTATAGTGACCACTTTTTAAGTAAACAATTGATTAGTTCTGAAATTAGTCCTTGAAACTGCTTATCTTGGAGCAGCTTGGAAGATCTCAATGCAGGCAGCCTTCTGCTGGCATGCAGAACAACAAGGCTCAGGCTGTTTTTTCTATCCTCATATAGAATGTGCCTTGAAAATATTTATCCTCCCAGGGTAGTTTTATCTCTGGATAAGGAAGGGAGTGGGAATCTCCATGTAAAACTCGGTAAGACCTTGGATTCAGTGAAGGCAGTGTAAGAAATGCCTTTGATATCTCAGAAAGGCACTTAAAGTGGAAGAAGAACATTTTTTGCAGAGTTCAAATTAGAACTAGAAAATTTGTGTATAAGTTTTTGATGGTCTAAAATTCCCTAACCCCCAAGGTCCCGTGGAGCCTCTGGTTTTCAAACAGAACCTGCCTTCACTTGTTTACTGTGTACTGTTTCACTAATTGGCTACATGTTGTGGGTTCCTGCTCTGTTTTAGGGGGCCGTTGGGATAGGGCTTTTTAAAAATGGAGTAGGGCTCAATGTTTCTGTTCTTTCAGTTGGACTCAGTAGGTGGAGCTAAAACAACTCACTCAGGCAACTCACCTGCAGCTAAAACTAGTCTGATTTTAACTCTTTCCAATGCTTTGGAAATTAATTTTTACTAGCGCATTTGATTCTTAAATATGTATGTCCTAAGGGGTTTTTTTATTTGACAGTAAATATAAAGTGATTTTTTTGTGTGTAATTTATTTCCAGCAGGCTAAACAAGGATTTTCTGTCTGTGTGTGACATTTACAATGCCACTGACTTTATTGCTAGCTAGTTACAAAGTTAGGAGCTGCCTTGAATAGCTTTCTGTTCCTGAATTAGTGACCTTTTCAATAAGGAGAAAAAGTGCTGGTGGGGTGAATTTTCTTTTTGTCACTTTTCATTCTCTTATTTTCTTCTTCATGACTCTGAGTTCATTTATGTTTTTAAATGAGAAAATATCTCAAATGTCAAACTTGTAACCATCTGAGACTGAGCCTATGAGCGTGTTGAAAGGTAAATCTGGATCGTTTATTCTCGTTAATGAATTTTGATGCACAGACTCAGCTCAGTTTTCTCAAGTGTGTAATTTTCAATTATAGACAATGTATTAATTTGCAATACTTAACATTGTATTCCAGAACTCATTTTGAACACAAATTCCAACTTACCTTCAGACTTCACTACAGTCTCTCCATGTTCACCAAAGCTCTTAAACGCCACTTAATTTCAGTCAGTTTTAAACCTGGATTCAGCAAAGCACTTTACATGTGACATTTATATACCCTAATTCCAAATCCTGCACATCTCTTTCTTAGATGGTGACTGTCACAAGCCAGAAAAGCTGTCCAGAATTTCTGGAGTGCTTTATCAGTATTAGCATATTAAGAAACTTCTCACATACTGTGTTTCTGATAGGTTTCCTTAATTTAAAAAGACTCACATAAGGACAATGAAAACATTCTTCAAGAAAAGCCCTTGCATAAGCATTTCACAAATACTTTGCAATAAGAGCACCAAATAAATCACACATCATTACTAATCAACAAGCCGAGTTTTCTCTCCATTTTTAATCAAATCCCAGTGAGAGCTGATCTCTTTTTTAGACACATCATTATGGCAATTCTCTAAGATTGTCACTTTCTTTGCCCACAGGAACATTAAATTTTTCTGTTTCGAGATCCATGGCCTCTTCATGCAAATAGTTCTGTTAACAGTAGGTGGCAGATTTCTCCCACCTGAGAGCTTGGACAATGCTTCATCAGTCTAGTTCTTATGAAGTGCTGATACCTGTTTATTCAGGACACACCGTAGCTTTCCCCACCAGAGCTCTCTTTTAGGAAAAGATTAGGCTTGAACATCAGTTTTAGGGTAATCTGGATAGTACCTGAACTAGAGCTGCTTTTTGCAGGTATATTTCCTACTCTTCCACTAACCAGTCTAAAAACATTTCTGTGATTTAATGTGAAATAACTTCCTTAAAATAGTGTACAGAGTGTTGAAAATCTGCATGGAAAGATCCAAGATACAATCTCTCTTTTATCGACCTTGTTTTCCAGTGAAGTCAGGCAAGTTTCGGCACTGACTTCGGCGAGACCAGAATTAGGCCAATGCTGAATATATTTCAAAATCCTGCACAGAGGACCTGGTAACCTTACTGAGTTGCCAAAGAGCTCCTTAAGCGATATCAGTGCCCAAGAGACAGGAGTCTCTGCTTTGTCTCACTTTAAATCAGTTCTTTCCCAGCCTAAAGTGCATTTATATACTGAAAGGAGGAAGGGAGAACTTGATTTTCCTTTCAGAAGTGGAAGCAGATAGATTGCCTAGCTGATGACAAAGAATCGAATAAAATAATCTTGCTTTTCTTTGAAAACTAACTAAATAAATAATACACAGAAGTTCCTTGGCAAATTGTCCCAAACGAGTGTGCTTGAGACCGCTCAAAAAAGAACTGAGCCTAGTCTCAATTTCAGCTTCTCCACACAGTAATTTTTAAGTCCGATGTTACGTTGTTCTGTATTCAATTTTATGACCAGCTTGAGTGTGAAGTTTTCTTCTTGTGGGTGGACAGGCAAAATAACCTAAGCCCACGTCAGTGGAGTTTTGTGATAGTGGGATAGTGGGAATGGCATGGAACATGCTATAGCCACGGGTCTCCGGGGCCTGCTGGCATGCATCCCAAGGTCCTGGGGGAGCTGGCTGATGTGGTCTCCAAGCCGCTCTCCATCGTATTGGAAAAGTCATAGCTGTCAGGTGATGTCCCCGGTGACTGGAAAAAGGGAAACTTTTTGTAAAAGGGGTAGAAAGGAAGACCCAGGGAACTATAGACCAGTGAGCTTTACCTCTGTGCCGGGGAAGACCTTGGAGCTGATCTGCACGGAAGCAACACTGAGGCACATGCAAGACAGAGAAGTGATCCAGGACAGCCATCACAGCTTCACTAAGGGCAAATTGTGCCTGACCGATCTGGTCCCTTTATGATCATCAGATCTAACCATTAACCCAGCACTGGCAAAAGCACCAATAAAGCATGTAAATTAACTCAATCCAAAATGTTTCACTGGAAACATCAGAATACTGATAAACTTTCATAAAATCCAGTTGTATTTCCGTATTGGCTCTGGCAAACCTGCAGGGAGGGCAGGCTCTGTACTTGAGAGATTTCTGTCAAGTGATGCAAGAACATTTGTATTCTAGCATGTCAAAGGATCCATCCCAAAACTCCTACTTGCTGACAGCAAAGAGGCTGCAGTGCCCAGCAGTGCAGCAGGACCCCGGAAACCATGAGACTTGTGTTCTTATCAGACTCTCAGCATTTTCAGGCTTCCTGGGCTCACCAGGAACAGTGTCCTCAGTCTTGACTTAGCACTAGGCTCTCCTCTCTGCCAATAGGAACTGGGAGAAATTTGATTCAACAGATAATTTGCCCAGCTTCCAATTTCCCAGTCCAGGGAGCCAGCAATCTTCCTAGATCTGCACTGACTTTAAGGGAAGCCTTAAGCCTCTTTGCACTGGGAATAGCTCCAGTGCCTAGACACCCACTCTGTTTCCCGCACTCAGAGTCAAGGAGGAAAGTCAGAACCCATGTTCACTCTAAACCGAAAGTGCCAGATAAGGGCACTACTACATTAATTGTTATAACTGAATTTCCTGAGTTATTTCTGAGACCTGCGAACAGGCTGTGGATATGCCTGACTGGCAATATTGAAGCACTGTTGGTATGAGCAGAAAAAGCCTTTGGGCAGAAAGCAAATGTCAAGGACTGTCAGCATGGGGTTGGAGGGCACCACAGAGGAATGGCCTCACGAGTGTAGCCTCTGCCTAATTGATCCAAAAGACAACACCAAAAGCTTCATGTGCAAAGAGTTTGTTAATATTTCTTTGCATGACTTAAGAAGGATTCTCAGTTTAGTGTTCAAATTTTAAAAAAACAAACCAAACATCACAGCTATTCAGGCTTTGCACAGCCACGGATCTGCCTGATAGATCTCTTTAGTTCCTCTGATGTATGGACCAATCTTTTGATAACTTACTTAAGAGAACCGCAAGAACCATACAGATCTTTGCTAAGCTCAGTCACAGTTTTTGGTCTCTGATGAAATTTTTCTGATGCCGGGAATATACTGAGGAACCTTTCTTCTAAAATCAGGTCTTCCTGAAGGCCCTCAAATTCAGAGAGATTGAATTTCAAACCCCAGTCATTTGTCTCCTCCAAAGAAAAACAAACAAACAAATAAACCAAGCAACATTTCCTCAGTTTTGTATTACTTTTAGTCATTTCCTTAACAATGGGAATCCCAGTTTCCAGTATTATGTGTCATAATGTAGGAAATCCAGGTAAAGGAGAACATGGGAAGGAAAACAGCAACCTGAAGAAAGACAGTGTTTTGTTGCTGCTGCTGCAAATCCAGTTCTCTTCTAAGAGATCATTACATCCTGGTAATAGCATTGAGAATCTGATTCACCTTGAAGGAAGTACTGACCCTGGAACTACAAGCCAGAGCTCACCTAATAAATGTGGTTTGGCTGAATGCTGCTTGAAAAACGATTGATTTTTACAATGGAAAAGTACAGGTGCTTGGATTTGACTAACTGAACTTTGCTTTACAGGCTAAGGCCTGTAAGAAATGTGGAAATATTTCACCTTGCCTTTGGATTTCACTTGTGGGGACAGGATGCTTCACATTTCATTCGTGGAGCCTCAGAATTCATAACTGCAGCATAATATGCAGAGGTGGATTATCTTTTTATGTCAGCAAGTAAATGACAGTGCCAAATTTTAAGTTGTCTTGTCCTGCCTGCTCTGGTAACAAGGACCTAGAAATGGCCTACAAACTTCTTCTCCTGCTAAGGTGCCACCTGAGGCCCCGACTCTCAGCTAAAGAAATTCCACAGACAGTAGGGGATATTTGAGGTGGAAAATGCTATTCTTGCTCCAGGACTTCATTTAAAATTGCTATCTTTTCCTTTTTCAAACTAGTGAGGGCTTTGTCTTAAGGAATTGTTTGCTAAGGAATAGAGGAAAGGCTGAGAAAAGAATCACTCGCTTTATCTCCTTAATGCTTGAACATTTACAAGTTGTCTTAAATAGATGAACTAGGATCTTCCCAAGAAAGAAACCAACATGAAAAACCCCAAGGCCCTAACAGAAAAAACAGCACAAGAGAACAATTTTAGCAGTAACACAGATTCTGATTCTATGGAGATGGACATGAAAGAGAAAATATTTATCAGCTTGGCAGTTTTTAGGCCAGAATGGGAAATCCATAAGTCTACAATGAAACTAAATGAAAAATAAGACAAAGTAAGAGTGTCAGCACTGCCAGTGATACAGTAACATTGTGGGGGGCAGCTGCAGAATGGCAAAAATTTTCCTTAAGTCCTAAAGCCCCTCTAGACATAGAGAATTTTTTTCAACTCTTAAAGTGTTTCAAGTTGAGAGAAACCCAGTGGCTCCCAGAATCATTACTTCATTTTACACATGCTTGGGTTTCTGATTTTAGCAAATACACCTACTTACACTTACAAAAAAGAAGTTTGTAGCCATGTTTTTTGTAGATACTGGAGGTTACGGATCAATGGCCTAAAGAAATTCAAAACAAAAAAACCCTCCAAACATTTCCTGCTGTTCCTCAAAAGTTTGCAGTATTTCTTTTATTGCTAAAGCTGAAGTACATCAAACCTAGGGAAGAAATATTAACAATCTCTTGCCAAACAAAAGCTTTCAGCTTTGGCTCTTGACTGTACCACATTAAATGGCTCTTCTCTCCTGCCAAAGACCATCAGGTAGCATAGAAGAGCAGCACAGAAACTGGAAACTTAGTGCCAGAAAGTTTCTAGGGCACAAGTGAATGCACTGGATTCCAAAGGCCTCTGGGACTTATGTAAGAGGAAGAAGAAAGATCCCCACCGACAGTCCTATGATGAGCCAAACATCAATCACACCACCGCAACGATTTCAGTTCCAGAGAAAATTATCAAAGGCATTATAAGAAACACTGAAGAAAAAAATCTTCCTGAGAAGGACTTCCTGAACAGAGCAATGCTGCACCTCGGGTATTTCTTTCCCTCATCTATTTTGTATTTAGATGCAAAATTTAGATACATCCATACCAAGATATAACACTGATTTTTTTTTGAGAGACTTAGAAATGGATAATAGATTAGGCCAATACTCATCTGTTTTGTGGATTACCTACTTGAACTGGCAGCAAAAAAAGTCGTAGGGACATGGAAGAAGGAGACAACTTCTGAGAAGTCCCAGAATTGATACCCTCAGAAAGCACTGAGGCTCTATATTTGGATATATTCAAGCAATTGAATGCTTAATAGGCAAAGCAAAACTGTTCTTGTACCTGCTGCCAAAGAATGATCTTGGCAAATGGTAATTAATAAGGAAAACAGCTACATCACCGCATTGCAGACTTGTGAGACAAAGGGGTAGGGATGGTAGAATGCCCTAGGGATCAAATGTACAGGATCAGCAAGAATAGTTATTCTTGTTGATTCAAAAATCCTTTTTTGAATGATCGAGAACTCGCTAACACTGCGTGGCTGATGCCAGAAGGTGAACAGGTGAAACTATCAGAACTCATCGATGATATGCCCAGGAGACACACCTGACATTGAATGCTGTTAGCTACACCTGAGCAGGTTTCTGCCTGTTCTGCCACAGTGATCAAATCCCTTGTGTCTTTATGTTTGCTTGTTTTATATCAATGAGTCCATCTCTGTTCAAACAAAAGCCGTATATCTGAGATGTTTGACTCGTTCTGCACAGGAGCCAAACATCAGTGATAAGAATGGCAAACATCATGCACTGGAGCAGGAAAAAAAGTAATACCTGATACCTGTCCATGTGTCCAGGGCTACAGACATTTATTTAGAAATATACTGATCATTACAGTTACTAAAGAAAATAGCTACTCTCTGTGGCTACTGGCACAGGAATGTCTCTAGGTTTGGTGCGTGTCTCGTGGTCCAATCCCACAAACAGAACTTTAGGTCTTGAAAAAAAGAAGAAACAGCAGTAAATAAAATTGAGGGGAACAAAAGTAAAAGATTTCTTGATGTTCTTTGGGTTTTGAGAGATTACTTTGAAAAGGACTTACTTTCCAAAAGGGCTCTGACAGTTGTTCTTATGATACATCACATTTGTTTCTCAGGAGCCTCATGCCATATTAGTACATCTCGGTCTGCTTTGTTTCTGCTCTTCCACTTTGCACAGGCTGGTATGATGAAGTATGTAAAAATTATGCATCCTTTTTATTTCCAGATCAATTACTCTTGGAATTACTGTCCTTTGGTTCCCCACACCTGGAATAAAACTAGTAATCAACAGTAACTTTAGGCATAAATGAGCGTGAAAACGGATCATCTTAAAATGCCATTGATAAATTCCTTTCTCTAATACCAGGACAACTTTGTTGGAGTGAACTCAACGCATTATGAAAGCATTGAGTAACAGGAAGCTCAGTATAATATTTAATATTGTTAAACAAACATGAGCATTGGAGTTCAGCTCTCAGCAGTTATATGAACCATTGGCATGAAGTACAGGACGGACAACAGAAGATATCTAGAAATAAACATGGACCCTGTATTCCAAACTTACATATTAACTCCAGGGGACCGGGGGTGTTCTTGCTAACACTGCACAATGCTGCAAGGGAAAATTCCAGAGAGCTTTCAGGATGCAACTTTGCATTCATTGTGCTGAATTTCAGCTTTGCCCTCCCAGCCCTTTGCTGTAGCTTTCTGGAGACTTCTTTCGTACAGCCTGAGAGCATCTCAAGAGCTGTTCTAAGACATCATTCACCAATACCACAGTTTTTTACCACCTTATGGTTATCCAGAAAATACCTGAACACGTGTTTCTGTCCCACTGAATGCTCTCTTAAGATCTGAAAGGAGATGGATCTTCTCTGACAGAGGGATATAGGCAGTAAAATAATTACAGACATAACAAGCTCTTTCCTCAGATTTTGTTAGGCTGAAGTAGCACAGGCCTGAAAGGTCCAGATTGTTCGTCCTAATTCCCATCATTCTCCAGAAATGTGGGATTTTGCTACAACCACCTGAAAACAATCCCAGTGTCTAACATTATGACATTTCTAACGTTGCTTTTCTGCCAACCTGGCTTGCCTGCACCATCCTTCAGTAAGAGTTATCCGAATAACCTTTTAATTCCCAAAATAGAGCCTTGTTCATTTAAGTCACTAGCAGAATGCTGGTTTTTACCTACAAAAATATCAGGAGCAGACTCAGGAAAATGCAAAAGTTTTTGCAACAGCAGCAGCCAGTAGAAATTTCATTGTATCGAACTACTCTGTGAACTCATCTCAGTTTTATGTGGTTATTCCTGGAGAACAGAACAGCCTTTCTGGAACACAAGATGCATTGCCTTGGCATTTTCCTGAATGAAAACTGCCTGTAAATATTTTGAGCTTAGACATGCCATTTGCTTTATTTCAAATGTCTTTAAAAACTCACTTTAAAAACTCAGAAACAAAAGGAAGTATTATGCATGTGCTTATTTATTTAGTCAAATTTCCAGAAAACCGATCATTGAATTGTTCTTATTATTCCCATTAGGAATAATACAGAGTTACGGCAAAACTGCCCACCTGAGGAAGAAAAACAGAGTAGAAAAGGGAACCTTAAGGACTAAGGAAGTTTTTGCAGACCACATGCTCAGCTTTACCACGTGGGTGCTCACAAAGCCAAGAGTTGCAAGGCAGCACACAACCTCCAGTTGTATGGGTTGACATTCAGACACTGGGGACATAAATTCATTAAAATAAATCATAGTATTTCCCACTGAGAAGCTACATCACTTTGCACTCAGCAAGGATCCAACCTTATACTTGTTCGGGATTTTTTGAAGCATCTCTCTGGGTATCCTAGGAAAGTAATTTCAATTTTATTCCATGTCCTGGGGCTCTGTGCAAACTGCACATTTCTTCCTGTGTCTGATCTCCTAAGTTACTGCCTAATCAATAGGAATTTTTTCAGAGCAGAGAGCGATGCTTAATTAAGAGATAACTCTTGGGAGGATGTCAGTAAAAATGAGAAATTGTCTGAAATGACAGCTCTTGCACATGTTCGCCCATGTGTTTGGCTGTTTTCTGGATACTGGCGAACAGCAGTACCCACAGAAAACCAGAACAGGACCTAACAGATTCAGGTGCTCAAATCAGCCCTAGATGTCTAGATTAGCCATCTCATCTTAATAAAGTGATTTAAAATTAAAATTCTCTAATTTCAAGTGGACTGAGTCCTGTCTGGGTGAGTTGTTACTATACAATACAAACATGCTTTGCTTTTGAACAAATACTAGCAAAAAAAAGGCTATAGAATTAGCCCTGATGACTTTTTTGTCTGATGCCTTGAACTCCTTGTTTGTCATTTGATAAGGAAATTTACGCAAAACTTTTATCTTTTTTGGGTGCTGGAAGGTTCAACCTCTGCAGGACAAAAAGGCCCAGAGTAAAAACACAGAATAAATAACTAATATCAAATTAGTTTTTGGCAAGGGCAGCTGAAGTTTTGTAATCTTCTTCAGGCCAAATGGACATCTGCAAATGCCAGCTCGAGGGTTAATATTTTACAGGCATGGGTAGTGAAGGGTATATAAGCAAATGCTCTTCCTTCAATCTTCCTAGCATTTTTGAGCAATTTTGCTCACATCATAACCCAAAACCATGAAGTGGTTAACATTAATTTCATTTATTTTTCTCCTAAGTTCTGCCAGATCCAGGAATCTACAAAGAACTGCACGAGATGCAGGTAAGAAAGGACTAATTAGTTCTCTTGGAAGTCTTTGTTCTATCAATTTAATGTCTTTGATACAGTTTCCCAAACAATTCGTGGGAGCCTGATCCATATTGAACAGAAAGAAATTATTGACTTGAAAAGAAACTAAATGAAGAGACAGTGGGGAGATGGGTAGGACACTCAGGACAACTTAACTGGACGAGGAGGTGTGGTGCCATCCCTCTGCAATGCCTGTGTGGTGCATGAACAGATGTTAATGACTCAGGATCTGTTCCTTTCCAACATGGAAAAAGCAGGTGCACTGTGCTTTTGGAAGTTCTGTCTTTTGACAAGTTAATAACTTAGCGTTCACAAGAAGAATGTTTGCTCTAATCAAACTGCAGCCGCATTGCTTTATTTGCAGTGTTTGGTGGTGGTGGTTACGCAAAGGACACGTTTGCTAACCCCGAATAGTAAGTCCCAACAGTCTTTTAGAACATCTGAATTAAGTAGCTGCTTACAGAGGTAAATATTGTATTAGAACCATAAAAATCACATGCTTGGGTTCCTTCACAAAGACAAGCAAACATAAGAGTTGGGTATCTGTAGACAAATGAACAAGAAAGAGTTCAAGTTCTTATGCTCTTAAGTATAAAAGTCAGGTGAATGCTGCACCCTTGTGAAAATCTAGCCCGTGGTACCCAGAATGTATTTTTTGGGGTCCAGCACAGCCGGTGTGGCAGTGAGCATCACTCTTCCCTTTGTTTTTCTTCCTAGAGCACAAGAGTCCAATTGCCCATCGCTTCAATGACTTGAAGGAAGAGACCTTTAAGGGGGTGTAAGTGAACACTGAGCTTCCATCTTCTGATTGTTTTTTTGTCTCTCTTGATATTGTCCCAAAAAGGGCAAGTAAGACACACTGTAGGAGCTCACAAGGAGTGTGTATGTCTCACTGAAATGCTGAGTTAGCCCGTTACTGTGCAAAACCTAGAAATATTTTAAGACCTGCAAATGTCACAATTACTTTTTTGCTCTCTGGGAAAAGAACTCCTTGCAAACTTTGTGAAAAAGCCTCTGTTCCATCTCTGAAAATAAAATAGGCATGAGGAACACAGGTTTGATATCCTTAGAATGAAGAGAAATTATGCTGCATTGAGACATTGCCAGAAAAAAGCACAAACAAACCACCAACCTCAAAAAACAAAACTGCGACAGGTTTTCTGAGACAATTCAGTGGTTTGCATTTGAAACTGGTTTTGGGAAAGACAGAGGGCCCTGCCAGACACAAAAGTACTGAGAGAAGGCAGGCTGAAGATCATAATTTGTAACAGCGGCCAAATCCAGCTTAGGTTATGGCATTTATGAGTTTGCTGGTAAAAGTGACAGAAGACTCCAATCACAGTCTTTTCTGGTTTGTTTCTAATTTATTATTTAAGACTTCTTTTATTGGGAAAGTAAAAAGGTTATTGGGAAGGTTAAAAACACCTTCAGAAAGGAGGTGAGAAGAAGACAGATGCGGGATCTGGCAGTATGCTCTGCATGGTGTTCTGGTTAACCTTTGTGCATGTCATTTGAACAAACAAGTTTAATTCAGAAGCACCTTTGAAAATATTGCCTGATATGTTTCTCATTTTGATATTCCAAACTGTGCTTTGTGTTTCAGTACCATGATCACATTTGCCCAGTACCTCCAGAAATGCTCCTACGACGGACTGTCTAAGCTGGTGAAGGATGTTGTTGATTTGGCACATAAGTGTGTGGCCAATGAGGATGCTCCCGACTGCTCAAAACCACTGGTAGGCAGTGGACTCATACCTGAACCTTTCACGTGTGGCTGTTGTCACCAGCTAATGCTCAGATTTTAGTGCTTAAACAAAGAACTTGCTTTTGACAGGTTCTAAAACTGTGCCTTTAAGAAGTGCCTAAATGATCCATGGAGCCATATATTGGAGACCAAACACCACGCTTTGGCACATTCAGCTTAGTTAGAATTGCCTGAAAATAAATGTTAGCATTTTGTACAAAACCCCAGCTGTAAAGTACAGGCCTAAATCTAGGTATTAAAGTGACCCAAGCCATGTGGATTTTCACACTGGGGTGACTTGAAAAGGTGTGTGTGCTAATTTAAGGCACTTAGTTTATGAGAGTTTGAAAAAATTCCTCTAAAATCAGGTAACAAAAGAAGTTTGCAGGTATTTAGGATCCCTGGATGTCTAACAGGTTCCGCTAGGCATTAGTTCTCCCTAAAGATTTCCCAAGCTGCTCATCAAGTAGAATTCCAAATCCTGCTTCAATTAATCTGAAAATTCAGTTTAGTCAGATTATAAGTAAAAGGAGATCATTGTCTTGCAGAGAGTATTTTAAATTATAATTAGTTATTTTCAGTAAAGCATTGGAACCGTTTTGGTATCGGACTACATAAAATAAAACTTTATAAAATTATGTGAAAAACAGTAGATTATTTTGATTTATGGTCTAAATCTTGTTCAGTAAAAATGTATTTACTATTCAGCCGGGGTTTTCTTTTGCAGATGGATAGACAATACATTCCGCTGTCTATAAACACTAATTCTGACCCTCGGCATCTCCCTTGCAGCCCTCCATTTTCCTGGATGAAATCTGCCAAGTTGACAAGCTCCGTGACTCATATGGTGACATGGCTGACTGCTGTGGTAAAGCTGATCCCGAAAGAAATCAGTGCTTCCTGTCCTTCAAAGTTCACCAGCCAGACTTCATTCCCCCATACCAGAGACCAGCTGCTGATGTGATATGCAAGCAGTACAAGGATGAGCGGGTGCAACTGCTGGGAAAGTAAGGAAAATAGCCACTTCTGCTTTCTTATCCTGATCGCATTTTCGCATTTCATGCGAGAGCAGGTTTTTGCATTTGAAACAGGGGTTAAGAATCACATTTTATAAAACTGGGATGACTTTCCTTCCCCAGACCTGCTGAAAACTCACAGTGTTTCCAATATTGATTTAGTAACTTACTTGCTCTAGCTTACTGCTACTCTTGGTAATTGGCAAGAATGAAGATAACAGTAGAAAGAATAAAAATTGGCAATAAAATCTTGGTGAAAGGGCCATAGATGAACTTTTCACTCTGAAAATCAGAATTTTCAAGTATTGGACAATTCATTTTAAAAAAGCAGGTATACATCAAACCAGATGGGTGACAACATCAGGAGCTCACCCTTCACTCACGGTTACTGAGTCCTGCCTTGGGATGAGTGAGATTTAGCAGAGTATTTCCTATCAGTAGGCATTATGTCTTGAAAGTAGATTACTAAATTAGATTTCCAAAGTAGATTTCTAAACTAGAAAAAAAGTTGGAGAAGCTGGAGGAGCAAGAGGTTTAAGGCCATTTGCTATTGTCACTGGAACATGGAACTTACGCTTTCCTTTTCCTTCTAGTTTCGTCTATACTGTTGCAAGAAGAAACCCCTTCTTGCACGCCCCGGCGATCCTGGGTCTGGCTGCTGAGTATGAAAATGCACTTAAAAGCTGTTGCCCAGAGAGTGATATTGGTGCTTGCTTGGATGCAAAGGTACAGCACATTTGTCTCTGAGGATGAACACTAAGCAACTTAGTGAGAAACAGGCAGAATTTTCCTGTCTATGCAAATCTTTGCATGAAGAACTTGAAGAGACAGGTCAGGATTAATCATATCCATTGAATGTAATCAGTTTAATGTGACAATGTGTGTCCTGTTACCACAGGCAGCTGTCATCAAGGAAAGAGCCAAGCATATAGGAGTGAAGCAGAAGCATGGATGTCGAATCCTCCAGAAGTATGGTGAGAGGACTTTCCAAGCAAGGTAAGTTCCAATCACTTTTTTTGATAAAATGTAGGCTTGTCAGCCTGTGAGTGAGACCTAGGAAAAAGCTCAGCTGTGAGAGTTGCAGAGCAATGAAACCCTGGAATCACTCCAGAAGATGCAGAATTAACTGTTGGAGTGTCACTCAGAACTGGAGAAGGCAGTGTGTTTAATCCACACTTTTGCCAAAGCTGTACCCCGTTCCAATGCCTACAGCTTTCAGTGATGGACACATCCATAATCAGCAAAGTAAGGTGCTAGTTTGAACCTTAAGCCAACCAAAAAGTCAGATTTGGCAGAATCACAGTTGTTAAAACATTTGTTTGTAAGATAAATAAAAGCTTTTACAATTAATCACCTGTCTGGGCACAGAGACATGCTTTCGTTCTGTGGCCAGTCTGACACATTAACATTGACTAGGATCATCTTATAGACACAGTCAGCTTTGATTTAAATGTATAATCAGGACTGCATCTATCCGTGCCAAGTAATCTGGAGCGCTTTCTGGTCACTCAAGAGTAATGGGGAATTCTAGGGTGGATTCTTACAGTTCAGGCAGAACAGAAGAACCACAAACTTGTTCCTTTCTGGCTTTACTAGTGCAGATGCTGATGCCCTGTTTTTTAGCCACCAGAAATTAGATGAGAAGAATGAGTATTTTCTTGAAGCAATCCTGATCTACCATTTAATGTGTTAGTGACTTGCAAGGTTTCCGTTCCCTACAGTGCTTTAAAACGAGTGTCTTTTTCTCCTTTTCTACCCAGTAAACTTGTTCGTATGAGCCAGAAATACCCCAAGGCTCCATTTCCAGAACTTGTTAAGATGGTCCATGATGTGAAAGATGTCTACAAAGAGTGCTGTGAAGGGGACATGGTAGAATGCGTGGATGACTGGGTAAGCTCACTCACTATTTTAAAACAGTGTTTACATATTTGAAAAATGTTAAGAAATATAATAATTTGTGCAGCTACTCATTCACAGTCCGGGAACTTAAAGTTGTACTCAGCACTGCTGGAATGTTCCTCAAGCACTGAAAAGCTCAGGATCAGCACAGCTGATTGTTACTGGAAGTAGGTTTCGGCACAGCTCTGGATCTAGCCCTGTCTGATCATGAGGACAAGGAGCTGTTGCTTACAGTCTAGCAAGTGTGTTTGGCTGAAATCAGAACATTTATCAGGGAGTTTGATGGTATTTATTCACTTCAATTCAATAATAAATAAAGCAAAAGAAAGCAGAGGCAAAAAGGCTGCAATTTTTTCTCCTGTCCTGTCGAGTGTACTGCCATTAATCCAGGTTTCCTGTAGTGCCAATGAATGCTAGAGAGCAGATTAACAAACCTCTGTAATAGTGAGATGATTTCAGTATTACCTGGCTGACTGAAACTTGGACACACTTATTGAGCCAGCTGGTTCCAGTGCCCTGGGGTTTTATCATGTTTTGTCCTCTATCAGAGCTGGGCATCTTGTCAGGACTGACAAGATCCATCAGGCATCCTTGTGACAGAGCACTCGATGTGCCCTGGCTTTCCAGAGTTTGTATTCTCAGAGTTTCTAGGATCAGTGAGGGAACCATTCACCCTGCACATCATGTTCAGCATACACAGGGCATGCTCATGCCCCAGTTATTTCTCTTTGTGTGAAGACAGCATTTTTTTAGGAAAGTGCTAAGTAAATAAGTGACCTGAGTGAAAAGCGAAGAGTCTGAAGTGGAGAGAGCAGGTTCATTAATCTGTCTTTAAATTATTATTTCATAGCTTGTCTGATACTATGTTTTAATTTTACAGTCAGAGCTCGTGACCTCTTTGTGCTCTAAACAAGATGTTTTCTCAAGTAAAATCAAGCCTTGCTGCGAGAAGCCGGTTGTGGAACGGACCAAGTGCATCATGGAGGCAGATTTTGATGAGAAACCTGACAATCTTCCTTCACTAGTTGAAAAATACATTCAAGATAAGGAAGTGTGTAAAAGCTATGAGCCAAACCATGATGCATTCCTGTCAGAGTAAGTAGTGCCAACAGCATTCCAAGCTCATTGTCCACCTGAGAAAATGTCCTTGTTATTACTGCACTGTGCTCGATGAAAGCAGCATGTTATTCAGGAGCTCTGTCTGCTTGTGTGCCTTTCAGGTTTGTTTATGAATATTCACGAAGACACCCTGAGTTCTCCACGCAGCTGATTTTGAGGATTACTAAGGGATATGAAACACTCCTGGATAAGTGCTGCAAGACAGACAACCCTGCTGAGTGCTACGGAAATGCTGTAGGTGCAAAGCTTTGTTTGCAGATGACTAGAATGCTTGATTGGTACCTGTCATGAAAGAATTGGGTTGAGAAGCTCCTACAGAAGAGCAGACAGAAAGCTTTTGGAGAGACTAATCCCAGGGGAAGTTAATGTCCTGGTGGAAGATGAAGTAGTCCATGGCCCATGGCAAGGATACATGGTTATCTCAGATCACAGAGTGATTTCATTGGTCACATTACAATATTTCAGACTAGTCTCACTCAACTGTCTGATGCCTCTGTATCTCAAAAGTGATTCTACTTGTCCTGAGGCTGACAATGAATAGCTCAATTATTCTCTGAGCTCCACTGCCTATACCGAGTTTGGCTGCTCATGGATTGTGATGGGAATGTGCATGGCCAGCACAGAGACCCCTCAACTTAAGTCTGATCTGCAACTCAGTCACACACAAGACACAGCATAAATTGAGTCCCTGAAAGCTTTGGCCAAGAGATGTTCCCCTCATGGATGATAATAATTTGAAATATTTACTTGATTTAAACAAATAAACATAAACCCCCACTGTTTAGAAAAGAAGTCCAACAGGTAATTAATTTAAATTAAATTTTTAAAATGTGGCTGCCTTTTTCAAGGAAATTTCTGTTAGAACATAAGACCCACAAGAGAATCAAATCCTGCCTACACCGTCCTGGCTATATGGAAGTGATCAGCCTTGCAAAATGAGTATTTTGTAGTTTATGAGGTTTAGAAGAGGTCAAAAGTTATGTGTATGAGTGTTACCAGCAAGTCCTGCTCTAATATTACTAATAAATTTGTACTTGTTTGCAGCAAGAGGAACTGAACAAGCATATCAAGGAAACTGAGGATGTTGTGAAGACAAACTGTGAGCTGTTCAGTACCCATGGCGAGGCAGACTTCCTTAAAGGGTGAGCAACTCCTGATAAACATTCTGGAGTGTAATGAATTACACTGGTCGCTTTGGGCAGATTGATTTGATCTTCACTTCTATTTTCCCTTCGGTGGGCTAGATGTGCTCACATTTGAAGAATGCTCTACTAACAGTCCTTTTGATTTGACTTTGTCAGACTTCTGGTCCGCTACACTAAGAAAATGCCTCAGGTATCAACTGACACCTTGCTTGAAATCGGGAAGAAAATGACAGCCGTTGGCAGCAAGTGCTGCAATCTTCCTGAGGAGAGACGTATGTCTTGTTCTGAGCACTATGTGAGTACATGGATTTATTCTTCTCCCTTCTTCTCTTGGAGATTTTTCCCGTTCGCAAAAATACTGAGTTCTCGTGAGATAGCAAACACAGTGGTTTTTCATAAACGCCACACTAAGCATCTACCTAACAGAGTTCCAAGTCTGTTCATTTTTTAATGGATGTGAGAGCCTAAATAGCTATCTGATGGTAGCTTGTGAAAATTTTAGTTAAACTCTGCTTTCCCTCAGAAAGCAGAAGTAAGTTCATAGAATCAGGGATCATAGAACCATAGAATGATCTGGGTTGGAAGTAACCTTAAAGATCATCCAGTTCCCACACCCTGCCATGGGCAGGGACACTTTCCTCTGGAGCAGGTTGCCCAGAGCTCCCTGATTGAGACTGTTGCAGGTTGCATTTGGAAAAGCTAAATAGTGTCTTAAAACCCTCAGACCTACTGATTGTAGCCCAGTGCCCAGACTGATTGCAGATAAAGAAATGCCTTACTCCAGGAATACCTATTTATTTTAAATTTTAAACGCATGCCTTTTCCCAGCAGGTGTTAGATCCAATAGATTCCACTTCCAGCTATGCTCTTGTAACACAAACATCACCTAGTTCCTCTGGTTTTGGGAAGATGTAACTCACCTTTGGCCTTTTCTTTTCAGCTGAGCATCGTCATTGAAGATATGTGCAAGAGACAGGAGAGCAACCCTATAAATGACCAGGTTTCACAGTGCTGCAATGAGCTCTACTCTTACAGGAGACCATGTTTCACTGCCATGGGCGTAGATACCAAATACGTGCCTCCACCATTTGACCCCATGATGTTCAATTTTGAGCAGAAAATGTGCACTGCTCCTCCTGCTGAGCGCGAAGAAGGGCAGCTGAAGTAAGCTCCAAGAAATACCTTGTAGGAAAGCTTTTGAAGTGTAGCACTTACGGGGGTGCAGAAGGAAGCTACAAACACCCCGTTTATCATCTGAGTGGGGCTTCACTGGGACAGAGTGAAAACCAGATGGAACTATGTGTTTGCACTGACCTGCTCAGCGTATAACATCATGTAGTTTGGAAGAGGAAAAATAGGACTTTTTCTTCACATAAAAGCACTCTCTTAACTGACCAGTTTCATGTAGGCCCACTGCCAGTGCAAGTCTTGAGATGTACTTAATTAAGACAACATAGAGATAATTTCCCTAAGTTTTTCCCCACCTGTAACTGAGTTAACGCAAAAACAAACAAATGGTTGTGTTAGACTGGGAGTTTGGAGTCACCGACAGGCACAGGCTCATCTAGGCATGACAAAAAACCCCTCATAAATGAGCTGGGCGGGGGGAATGGTGTCTTGTAAACTGGGCAATCTGACTGCAACAGGCAACATTAACTGTGTCTTGTGGCTTTGTTTTCAGATTGCTCATCAACCTCATCAAGCGCAAGCCCCAGATGACAGAAGAACAACTAAAGACAATTGCTGAGGGTTTCACTGCCATGATGGAAAAGTGCTGCAAGCAGTCAGATGTTGATGCTTGCCTTGGAGAAGAGGTACTTTCTATCTCCTTTTTAAAAAAAAAAAACAAAAAACCACACACAAAAAAAACCCCCAAACCAAAAAACCCCAAACCACATATGCAGGAACCTGGAAACTATGCACTAGAAAGTGGTCTGCAAACTGCTATGGTCACTTGTCCGTGTGCCCTTACAATAAATGTGCAGAGTTTAATGTATATCTTGGCTGCACAGATTATAGTCACTGAACAATTTCACATGGAAAGGTTGTTCTGGGGGTAATTTAGGCAAACCACCTGCTCAAAGCACATCTAAATCCTAGATTAGATGAAGTTCTTTAGGGCCTTGTCAGAAGAGCCGAATATCTACAAGCCACAGTTGAAAAATACCCATGTGCAGAATTTAAACTTTATCTCTAGCATACATAAACTTCCTTTTGTGCTACAGATCCTTACAGAACTCTGGGATTACCAGTAAAAAGTGCATTTGGATCAATTCTCAGAAATGCCTAGCAATTACAGATACATTGAAAGTTCAGCTGATCACGTCACAGAAAAAGTTTATCTGGAGCCATATTGCATTGCCAGGAAGTACAAATCACGGTTTCCAGTAGCAACCTCTTTATAATGTAGGGCATAGAACTATTATTAATTAAATCTTAAACTGCTTATTAATTGAATTATTTTTTATTTATATCCAAAGTATTGCATAGGTAAATATATTGGGAAGACATAGGAAAGAATTATTTTGTCTCTAATCCATTCCAAAAGTTTCTTTTCTACTTTGGCAAAATTGAAAGATACCCAGCATCCAGGGGCACATGAGTTCTAGGGTCAGGAAGTACCATTGGAATTATCCTTTGAACTATAATTCAAGCACAAGTTCAAGTTTCTAACAGTTCCTTCTCAAGCACAACCTGTTTTGCTCCTTGGTTGCTCTCTCACAACTGTCTGTGTTCCTTTTCCTAGGGTGCTGCCCTAATAGTCCAGAGCAGAGCCACATTAGGAATTGGTCCTTAACCTAAGGTAGGTAACAGCAGTAATGCATATACCTTTGTCTGTCAGTCTGTCTGCCCCTCCCTGCCCACCCTTCCGTCCACTTAACTTTTTTATCCCCTAAAAGCATCCAGCTTCCCTTTAACCACCACCTCTGCTTTTCCTAATGTTTTACCATCTGCCACTGCACAGAGCACAAAAAATTGAAGTACTACCAGTATGCTGCCATTTTACAAAATACTCCCTTTTGTCTCTCCAATCTAGGTTGCCAGTGGGAAAAATATGAAGAAAAAAAACCCTTTCTGTGTAACTTCTCCCACCCCTTGCCCCTTTTCCTTTGGTACTGAATGAATATTTCATGAATCTTCTGTGTTTTGTCAAACTCTATGCTTTTCAATTCCTCTACTTAAAAAAAAAAGAATAATAAATAAAGGCTTTATAAAATTGCACCTATCCTTGTCTGCTGGTGACTACTATAAGGCAAAGCTCTGCAGTGCTCCCTACACCAAATGGCTACTCTAAGTAGAATATATGGGCAGAGAGTCTATATTTCAGATTTTTTTTCTGTTTATTGCTCTTGGAAAGTTTGTATGAAAGAATATGAAAGGTGGTAAGACATTTAGCTAGACTTTAACACCCTGATACAATTGCAGGTTGATTTTAGGCTTTACTTCAGCCATTATAATTACATATTAAGAGAAGTTTCAAAGGTACTGTTCGATCTAAATAAGATGATTAGCAAGGAGCTCTTCAAAAAAAGATTCTTTTTACATCAACCACAAATCAAGCATCTTTTCATTTGCAAAGAGTTGCAAACAGCCCTGCTCTAAGACACTTTTTCATGTCTTAACTTGTTTTTAAAAAATGTTTTAAATTTTCTCCTGAAAAGCTCACCACCTAAATCATGCCCTTCACTGCAAGAAACTCCCCAAAGAGACATTTCCTGATCCTATGCCACCAAAGCAGTGTTATTTTCTAGGACATATTTCATGTCATTTCACAAACACAACCCCTCCCTGAGTCTTGACTTCAGCAGGGCCCCTTGCACTGTTAGAAGGGCCCTTGTGTAATGAGGCATTTCACAAGGGCAGGTTTCTTGGCCTTGAGAAGCTTTGTGCCTGTAGTTCCCGAACCGGGAGTACTGTCTTGGCTGCAGGATGAAATATTCAGAGATACTGGGTTGAAAATTGAACAGAAAGACTCACCAATCTTGTTACAATTGAAAGGTTTGAACATTCAGCCACTGTAAGTCACAGCTACATTATTGGTTTAGAGAGTTGATGTGACCCCGAGGCACTCACAAACACCGAGATTCCAAGTTTTGTGAATTTGAGGAGCAATACTTGGCAGTTACAGTTACGCTTTTCCCCTTAGTTTAAAGGAACACCAACTTCTTATAAAGACCATTCCCATATCTAATTAATACAAAAATCTGACAGTCATTCCCTGCAGCTAAAACCAACCTGCTCTAGGACAGCGAGGCCATAGGTAATTAGTATAAATTAAGCCTGTTGGAAGAAGGGTTTCAGGGAAGATTCTGAGGCACAGAATTTAGCATCAGGCCCACAAATCTGTCTGTAGGGTTTCTCGTTAGATTTCCGGCTGATCCCCACAGCATTCCACATCACAATTCTTACGTGTGCTTGTTCCTTTCCTGTCACAACTGGTGTGGCTTTTCAATTGACCAAATCCAAATGCAAAGCAGATTAAGGATTCCATTAAGCTTTAGTAATTGAAAATGTGTTTATAATTCTTGTGTCTGTCATTTTGCTGTCTCCAGAGAGAGACAGAATTAATAGAGAAATTATTTCCAGGCTGCATTTATCATTTATTGATGCTGAAAAGAAGAATTTGTCCAGAGAATAAAATTGAGTCAAATGCCAATATGCCAAAAATTTGTGAAACTAATTGATTTTGTTGGATCCCACTCTCATTGCTACAATCTGT
>VXAZ01001017.1:71602-196461 GCA_013399875.1 Gymnorhina tibicen | reverse complement strand
GAGGAGAAGGACTTGGGGTTTCTCGTGCNTGAGGAGAAGGACTTGGGGTTTCTCGTGCATGAGAAGTTGGATATGAGCCAACAGTGTGCACTTGCAGCCCAGAGAGCCAATTGTATCCTGGGTTGCATCAAAAGAAGTGTGGCCAGCAGCTTGAGGGAGGTGATTATCCCCTTCTACTCTGCCCTTACTCTACCCATCTGGAGTATTGCATTCAAGACTGGGGTCCTCAGCACAAGAAAGACATGAACGTTTTTGGAGCAGATCCAGAGGAGAGCCACGAAGATGATCAGAGGGATGGAGTACCTCTCCCATGAAGACAGGCTGAGAGGGCTGGGATTGTCCAGCTTGGAGAACAGAAGACTTTGGGGAGACCTTATTGTAGCCTCACAGTAGCATTAGGAGGCTTATAAAAATGAGGGAGAGGGACTTTTTATATGGGCAGATAGAGAGAGAACAAAGGGCAATGGTTTTAAACTGAAAGAGGGCAGATTTAAGTACTCATAGGGTGGTGAGGCACTGGAACAGGTTGCCCAGAGAAGCTGTGGATGCCCCATCCCTGCAAGTTTTCAAGGCCAGGTGGGATGGTGCCCTAAGCAACCTGATCTAGGGAATGGCATCCCTGCCCATGGCAGGGGAGTTGGAAATAAATAATCTTTAAAGTCCCTTCCAACCAAAACCTACAATTCTATGGTTCTGCATTTAAGAAG
Organism: Gymnorhina tibicen; assembly: GCA_013399875.1. NCBI lineage: Eukaryota > Metazoa > Chordata > Aves > Passeriformes > Artamidae > Gymnorhina > Gymnorhina tibicen. Next base: position 195,754 of record VXAZ01001017.1, on the reverse strand, counting down.
AGCTGCGAGATACATGTTTTTATCTATGGTATGGAGTACTGTCACGTAACAATGTCTTATTTATTAGGGAGACTTTGGTCAACAAGTTCTACCACTTCTTGGAGGATATTGTACTAGAGAGTTAACAGGTGTGATCCTTTTGTATTTCAACTCTAATTTGCTTAAGTTTTTGACTCTGTCAACATTTTATTTTCATGTCTTCTACTGTGATTTTATTGCAGTGTTTTTAGATATTGGCATACCATGTGGTTTATGACCAACTCAGGGACCACATTAAAGCTACTTGGCTAAGTAAATGCATAAACATGTGTGAATTTCTTAGAAAGCTGTTCACCAGTAAAAGGCACTGCCATGGGAGAAGTGACTAACAGAACCTTGCTTATCTGCCTGTGTGCACAATGTTTGTTCTCTGTGGGAAAACCTAGCAGTCCAGCCTGTCAAAGTAGTTGAAAAATGAACTAATGTTGATTCTAAAATGTTTTTATTTAACCAAAGCATGTTTGTGATCTACTAATAGAGTACAAAACTACCTGACAATAGAGTTGAAACTGAAAGCAGTACTTGAAGATGACAGCCAGTATTCACAAATACAAGTTTTCTGCACAAGCTTTAATTACAGTGAAACATGATGCAGTGCTTCAGGACAACAAGATCCCAACATGCCAACAGAAGGATCTAGATTCTGCCTGTTTTGTGGATTCAGAGGCTGTTCTTAAAAAAATCTTCTTACACTTTGAGCTTTTTTTAAGATGGATGATTGCAGCCCACCGTTAAGAACACCTATTGCACACACACAATACACTTATCAAGGACTACATTAACAAGGCTTCTCAGTCATCCAAAGAATGAAAGAAATTATTACTTTTTTGTTGTCAACAAAATGGCACAAAAACACACAGAAAAGCTTGCATTAAAGACATATCAGGGTAAGCACTGGTGGAAGGGAAGATTTTGGAATGGCTTGCAACGGAACTTATGGAAAAAATTACGTATTTCATAGCTGTGTACAGTGCCTTAGCTGCAGACATGGCTTTGCTATGCTTGTTAATCCATTCTTCAAGCAAAGGACCTTTTATCCCACTCCTTGGGACATTTCTTAAATAGCCACCAGAAATTTGGTCTTGAGATAGGGAGTACATTGTTTTGTAAAGAAGGATTTTGAAAACAATAAAAATGTACAGCTTCTAAGAATCATCTTGTTACATTTAAGACACACACTCAATCTGAAAAATAAGTGTTAGAAAATTCTCTGTATGACTCCAAGCACAAAACAAGCCCATCTTTTCCCAAGAAGAAAGAATGGCATACAAAGAAGTATAAAATGACATAAGCATTTGAAGAATGTGTGTGGTCTTGTGAGTGCCTGCCTGGAGTTGCATGGGTACAAGAGAGGACATAAAACCTTGGCCTGGATACCATGTATTTGTATCAGCAGAGATGGAAAGAACTGAATGTTTCCATGTTAAAAAAAAAAAAAATAGGGATGTTTCCTATGGTACTTGTATGTAGTTCAGCTACATTGTTTTGAGAGTACTCACTGCAGTTCAAAAAGCCTTGACTTATTTACAAAAATACATACCAAGCAGCATTTCCTGGCATTTAAATGATATCGGGACACCAGACTCATTAAGGTAATATAACAAAAGAGTTCATGGCTACTGGACTGGTATTACAATACTTTGTTCCTTGAGACTTACCAGCTACTCTGCTTGATCCGTCCCACCCAGGAACTGGCTCTGCTGTTCGTGAATAGAGGGTTGGGAGTTCAGGGATCTGGGAGTAAATGTAATTTACTGCATCTGGTGTCAGAGAACAGGAAACAGTTAGATTGGTGCTACAAGCCCCAGTGGCTTCATTGCTTAGACAGCAGAGTGTTGTCAGCCCTGACAATAGTCACTGGAGCTTTGTACTAGATAATTGGATCAAAGCAAACAAAGTGCAAAGTCACTGTCCTGTGATTGGTGTTCAATAGACTAGCTGAGGCAGGAGGGAATGGGTCCAGATGACTCAAACCTTATGTCAGATGAACACATAAAATTATTTGTCAGGAGGTTCTGGATTTATCAAGTCTGTGACCTTTAAAATTGGGGGTGGGGTGTGGAAGGTAAGGAACAAACCTAATGTGATACCCAGAATACACAACATTTCAAATAGAGATATAAAAGCCTAGAAATGCTAGGGTTGACTGAATAGGATAAGAAACCAGCTCTTTTGTACCAGTTGTTTCCAATATTACTGAATCAGAATTTTTGTTCTTAATGCTGAAATTCAGCTAATAGTAAAATCTCATATAGATATTGATAGGGTACCTGTTTTGGTCTTCAATAGGTATTATGCTCCTGCTGGTGCTGCAATGCCATCATTCATTAACAAATCCTGAATTAGTAGAAAGCTATCTTAAATGATTGACTTGTTTTACATTTGAGCTTATGGCTGCTTATCATAAGCTAAATGTGTACTTTAGAAAAGATATTAATAAATTTTAAAGTATTTCCATGGACATGTTTTGTAGCTGGGTTAAATACAACTAGCATTTATTGTTCTGCTAGGATTCAGTGGGTGAGCTAAGAGCAGAGCTCAGAGGAGAGATGTGCAAACAACTGACTTAAGATTCAGGCACCAGACCAAAACAACAACAAAAAAACCACATTCTTTCCTATCAACTGGAAATGTTTTCAGCTCTGTATGGAAATGGTTAAATTTATGTTCAAACATAAAATCCTATTTGGTGTGAAACAGACCATTCTTTTTCCTCCAAGGGTATTTTGCCAGTTCAATGTATAATTTGTCAAGCCCTTGGTGCTGCCTTGTCCGTGTGTCAGGGTAGGAGGCAAAATCTGCCTTCCTTGAAGCCTCTTGTTGCTATAAGCAAGAGAGGTTGACCAGTGCAGACCACAAAAGGGAACTGGTGAAATGAGAGTGAAAATGAAATGTCCTGTTGTAAGCTGCTTGACTGCATCTGATTAAGGGAGATACTTTCATCACATTCCCTATGGGCTAACACCCATCCCAGAAAAAGCACCTACACCTGGTAGTGTCCTCAGGAAGGACATGATGTGCCACCTCTAATCCCAAAGCTTTTTTGGCAGGAAAATTTGGGCTGATATTAGTGAAATGGTTTTACTCCCATAGCTGTCAGTGGTGGCCACCAGTGCTACTGGATGCAGAAAAAGAAGTCCCCAAAATGACACTCCACATCCCTCCAAGGACCACTACAGGTAACTCAGGTGAGGAGTCCTCTTTCCTCCCTTCTGGTGTTAGAAAAGTAGGGCACAGAGGCACAGTGCAAATTCATTTAAACCCCCAACTAATTTATTATATAAATGAGCTTAATTTGTAGCGGATGAATTGGAAAAAAACCCCAAGTCTGTCCAGGGAAATACTATTTTATTTCATATTTCAGTGGACAAATGGCAGACTTGGCAAATGAGCTTTCATAATTTCAATGCATACTGTATCCTCAAAGTTTTGTATTTTTAGCAGGAGAGCCTAGGAAAAATAATTGTTTAAGACACACAGCTGACTGAGCAATGGCCAACTACAGATGCTTTCTTTTACAGGGTTACTTGCCTCTAATGAGAAATTGGTACAATGCTTGGTGCTGTTGCTCTGATAAATATCACCAGCAAATGAGTAGGCCATTATTAGAAACTGAAGTAATTTCTCAGAAAAAAGAAGTGGGGACTGTGTTTCTGGTCCAGGGAAAGAAGGCACTTTGTGTGCTGGAAATAGCACAAACTTAGTAATTATTCATCCCAAAGAGTGTCCTTTCGGAACAGTAGTTTCAGTACACACTCATGCAGTGACTGAGTGACAGATGTGTCACATGTGTTACACGTGGTCATAATCAATGCAGACTTGAACTGCTTAACTAATCATCCTTACTTTTTTGCAGCTCATGAGGATCAATAGGCATGGCTAGGGTACAGTTCTCATGCGAGGACACTGCAGGAGGCAAAATCCTTTGCAAATGTTTATTTTTTTCCCCCAGTGCCTGTAGGGGGAACTGAGCATTGCTCACATCTAGCAGTAGGGAAGGTTAGTTGTACAGCTTGATGTTGAAACTCTTACTTTGATGTGGTAGATGTCTGTGAACCTTAGTAAGCTGTTGGGTTTTTTTTTTTTCCCCTTGCCTCCTGCTTTGGGAGACGACCTAGCTAAGTGTTAGATGCTGTTAATATTGACTTGGTTTAGAAACTTCTCTGTATGTTAATTATAATAAAATATTTTAAAAATTAGCTTCAGGGCTCCAATCTATCACTGTCATGAGAAGGGAATGCTGGGGGAGCGGTGCAATTCTCGTGTAGTTCCTTCTAAAGCTAGTGGCGGTGCCATGTGTCAGAAATGGGGTATTTGGCTACAAGTCGGGGTTGGTTGGTTCTGCCAGTTCCTGTCTCGTGTTGTTGTCTCCCCCACCTCAACTCCTAGCAAAGCAAACACGCTCATTTCTCTTTGTCTCACTGGCAACATGGTCTCTTTCACTTAGCCCCTTTAAAAGGATATAAGAGGCTAATTTTACAAGGAATGAATGAGACGCAAATTAGCATTTTGTCCACATGAGAAGTAAGACAGAACATAAATAACAGTTGAAATGACTGCACTCAATATCTTCATTTCAATCTTTGATAAGTTATTAATATCTAAGGATGCCATAAAACAAGTCCTGTGTCTTTTTGTACTACTTGCAACAAAATGCATTTTAGGACTACAGCACTCTTCCAGGTTAACAGACACACAAATGCTAGGGAAAACATATGGGGCAAGGTAATCCTTCAAGGGTGCTTGCACAAAGCTAAACCTTCAGAACCGCTCTGAATAGCTCCCACACAGAGGCTTGTGGTCAAATGTCAGACAAATTAATTTTCCAGGGGCTAGATTCTCTTTCAAAAGTCAGATACAACTAAAATTAGTGGTGGGTCTACTGCAAATACTGACTCCCAGGGCAGGGCTGTTCCACCTGCAAAGCTCTCTGGGGCTGCATGGGACTACATCAGGAAGAACAGATACTATGGCACTCCCACCATGTCTGTAAGAACATCAGTGGAGTTTTTTGCTAGAAGCTGAATAGTCTGGCTCTGACTTACTGAATCATGCTTTAAATGAACAAACTTGGGGGTTAGGGTCCGCAACTGACGCTTGTACTTCCATAAGCAATATATTGGATGAGTGCATCTACCAGAGCAGTGAGGAATGCTCCCCAACCCTTTCTGAAGGCAAGAAGCCTAAGTTCAGCCACCTCAAGTGCATGTATACCAATGTATGTAAGATGGGCAACAAGCAGGAGGAACTAGAGCCTGGGGCCCAGTGTGAGGGATGCCAGAGGAATCACAGAAACTTGGTGGGAAAGCTCACATGATGAGACGACCACAATGGATGGCTACAAAAAATTTTCAGAAAGATAAGAAAGGAAGAAGAGGAGGTGGAGTTGCACTTCTATGTGACAGAGATATTTGCATGTATAAAGGAGAGCTGTGGAGACCATGCAGTTCTATTTAACTAATGCCTCAGGATGATGATTAGAGGGGTCATCACTCAGGAGGATGTTACGCACTGACCTCCCTGTCAGGATGACGAAGCCAACAAAACCTTACTGTGGCTGCTCAGTGAAGTCTTGGGCCAAATGAGCCTGGTCTTTGTGGGTGGCTTCAATTACCCACACATTTGTTGGAAAAAAACCAAAAATTGTGCACATGCCATGCATCAGGCTCCTGGAATGTCTTAAAGACTCTTTTATCCTTTAGATGCTGGACATGCTGACTAGGAGCAGCACATTGCTAGATTTACTGCTTGCAAACCAAGAAGATTTACTTGACTTACACTGGTAGCCTAACTACCAACGATACCTTGGATACAGTGAGCAAACACTGTGGAGTTTACAGTCCTGCTTACAACACTGAAGACCAGGAGTAGGATGAAGACCTTAAATTTTAGAAGAGACAACTTCAATATGCCAGGAGCCTAACTGTGAGAGATTCCACTGGAAGCATCCATGAAAGTCAAAGGAGTTTGTGAGTGCTGGGAGTTACTTGAAACTGCCTGCTTAAAGCGCAAGAACGGTCTATTCTTTACAAAGGCAAAGGAAGAAGTCTAAACAAAAGACTTCCCTGGCTTAACAATGAACTGTTAGGTGTAATTAAAAGCAGAAAAAGCAGCATACTGGCTGTGGAAAGGCAGCCAGTTAGCCACTAAGCACTACAAGCACCTTGCTAGGGGGATGCAGAGATGCAGTCAGGAAGGCTAAGGATCAGCTAGGACTAAAGTTGGCAAAAAATGTCAAGAAGAAAGGGTTCCTCAGTATTTGTGAGCAGTAAGCAGAAGGAAAGACACAAGACCAGTGCTTAAGGAGTGCAGGGAAGCTAGTCACTAACAATGGTGAAAAGGCAGATTTCTCAATACCTTTTTTGTCCATAAATATATAGATCCAAATCCTAGGGTGTTAAGAAAAGTGCCTGACATTTTTGTAAGGAGACTGTCTATAATATTTGAAAGACACAGAGATCAGGGGATGTCCCTGATGACTAGAAGAGGGGAAAATGTCATACCTATCCACAGGAATGGACCAAAAGAGGACCCAGAGAACTGGAGGCACAATGGTCTTACTTTGTCCCCTGGGCAAGAGACAGAATGAGTCCTCCTAGAAATCATAACAAACGAAATGAAGCAGATAATTGGGAAAAGCCATAATGGATTTACCAAGGACAAATCATGACAGACTAAACTAATCACCTTCTACAACATAATAACCTCTTCTATTGACATGGCAGTGGATGATTTTAATTTAGACTTCAGCAAAGCTTTTGACACCATTTCCCACAGCATTCTCCTGGCCAAGACTGATTGAGTGGTGAATGAGATGGGTAGGAAATTGACTGACATGTCACAGTCCAAGGGTGGTGATAAATGGTTTTTACTCAGGTAGCCAGAGGTGCTGTAATTGTGGTAGCTATAGATGGAGACTGAATTAAAAAGTTACCAAAAACCTACAACTGAAAGCCAGTCGCTGATGGACATTTACAGGACACGTGGAAAGCACTCTTCAAAGAGCTGTACTTGACTCCTCTGAGGGCATGCTGGTCTGTTTTGCTTTTGGGCTGCACAGCTGGTCAAGATCAGAGGAGAGAAAACCAGGAGTCTCTAAGCAATGTTCTGGGTACTAAACAATTCAGGTTTCCTAGACCACTTCTTGGCCAAATATATACTAATACATACAAAATTCAAACAGAGGTTTGTGCAAACTGTTCAATTACTGTAATTGTGGCTTCTATACATTGGCTGAAGTAGTAGCATAAAGTTTGCATACAAACGGCCAAATATTGCAGAGGATGACTTAACCCCTGAGGCAAATTCAGCAGATGACAGAGTTACATCAGATCTTCACGTGCCTTTTATTTTATATGTACATTGGCACATAAACATGCACACACGGGGCAAGAACTCTCTCCTTTCCATTTCTTCATGATGTGCATGCAGCACAACACTGCAGCATGCCTGGTTTTGACTGCAGACCTGAGCACCAACAAGTGATGTAATGCCTAGCATCATCTCAGACCTTGTTTAATGGGGAGTTTGTCAGCTGCAAGCTGCCACAGAGCTGGCAGGCACAACTGAAGGTGTCAGGGCCACAGCTCCCAGCCTCAGCATTTCTGCTCTACTTTCTCTTACATGGTGATTTATGAAGGCAGTGTGTTTGTACCCTGGAAAATGTGGAATTTGTGTTAATTGTGCCTGGATTATTTCAAGCTCAGAAATTCTCACTACCAAACAGCTCTTTTTCTGGGAAGGCTGTGAAGGACACAGAGCATCACTTGATCACTGGTGCTCACCACCACTTCTCCCCTTCCCTTATAGCCTTTGCTTGGACCACTCTGGGCTCTGAACACCCTCTGTGCTGTGCTTTCTGCACACTCAAAATCTCTGTCACCACCATATAGATGGCACAAAATTAAACACAGGAACACAATGGTGAGATAAATCAATTTTAGTACTGTCACTGCATTTACAATAAAGAGACACAGAACAAACGAACATGACATGTATGGACCTGGGTGTCTTTCATGATGTGGCAGCAACTGAAGAAATTGCCCCGACAGGTCGTTGTTGGTTTGTGTCTGTGCTTTACACAGCCTTCCTGGGTTATCCAGTGGCTTCTACCTTTTTCCTCTGCAGCATGTGGTGCCAGACAGATGGCTGATTGGCTGCAACAAAGCAAGTTCTACGTGGTTTTGAAGGGGGGGGGGAAATCTATGGTACCAAAGTGCTCACAGCTATGTACATGTTTTCTTCCTGCTCTGATCAGCTACCACTCAGACCACTCAGACTCTCAGACCACTACCAGAATGAATATAGAGGACCAGCTCAGCTTGTACCATGCGAAGATGCAGGGCTGCATTGTGCCCACAGTGGGAGGGCTAAAAGGACAGCCTGCAGCCTCAGTCATCTGTAGAGGACTAGAAAACAGCACTTCAGCCCACAAGGACCAGTTGCTAAGAGGAAGAGACAAGATATATAAAGCCAGTGGTCTAGAAGAGAAGAGGGACTGGTTCACTTAGTTGTTATCTCCTGCTCTCTTTGCTTGCACATAAGTTTCTCTCTTCTCTTTGACATAGTTTTGCAGTTCTCTGTTACCTTTCAGAAATTACAAACTCTCCTTAATTCTGGCTCAGTCTGTGAGGAAGGGATCCACTGAAAGCAGGCAAAATCTGGAGAGCATGAGGGTTCCTTTTGAACCCAATGAAATACTACATTGCTACGTACCTTCAGGGAAAGTACCACTTCATAATTGTTAGACAGGGCTTCTTTTGGTTCCTTTGCTATTACAAGACATACGAAGAAGCAGACTGCATCTTGCAGGAGTAAGAGAAGCTCCTGAGCACTTTGGTTGCTAATTCCTGCAGGCACCATTCTTATTTTGGAAACTTAATAATGACCATGGTGTAACTCTGCATAGGTACAAAATATTTGCACCTACCACTTTGTGGTAGCCAAGTTCAAATCCTCCAGAGGGAAGGAAGACTAAGTTCTTACCATGGAACATATTATCTGGGAATTTTTTTTTTTTTTGACAGTAGCATTTAACAAAAAACTTGCATTATATTGCTAGCAGAAGTCAAAATTTCTGAGCTAGGTCTTTTGACTTCAAAAAACCCCCTCCTTAGTAAGTAATATTAATCACCTTGAAAAGATAGCTCCAAGCCAACTCAAATACTACAGTAACTTCCATTGTGTCCCAGTGTTTTAATGCTGGGATCATCCTACATATTCCCCATCTACATTCACAATACAGTTGGCATGGCTTTGACCATGGGCTGGAGGAGGTACTCTTAACCTCAGTATTTTGTCCTTTTCAAGACATGTACGGAGAATGAGTATCTGGTGCACATATTTATCTGCAGATGCCTTAGCATGACATCCTTCCAGGGTCCTAAGGGTCCCAGGGTGGCACTACAAGGGTACCTCTACCTTCCTGGGAACCATGCATATTATTTGTTCGCTCAGACACCTAAATTTATAGCTCTGTATTTAGATTGATCACACTTTGTATGACACTGTGTTAATAAGCTAGAAATTACTACATCCTCATCCAACCAAGTGAGGTTTTCCTTCTGGAAGAATCATCACGCGGAGAATATAGTTCATCAGTGAAGTAATCTATTTTTAATAGTTGTTCGTCTATATTAGGAACAGTCCTTATAGAATTTAGCTGTTTATGAACAGAGCATGAGCACATATAATGGAGAAGATTGACCACAGAGAAGTGAGAAGGAGTCTGCAGTGCAGGGCTATCACATGGTGAAAGAGGTCAATAACACAGAAATTGTATGATGTCTGCTTTAAGTTATTTGTGCTGTTCTTTCCCTTTGTGTAAGCATAAGAAGAGGTGGAACTCTGCCAAAGCAATACTGTTTTACCACAACAGTGACGTTTGTGCTTGCATTATAGCAATACCAAAGAAAAAGGTAATGGCTCTAGCAATAAATCAGAAACACACAAGGAAGGAAAGAAACCCCGCTCTTGAAACCTTTGCAACAAATCTATGGTAACAATTCTTGTTAAACCCAAAGCTATACAATAATAGAAAGGCACTTACCACCATCCTGGTGGGAGAAACTCTGTGAAGGGAAAAAATAGGATGTTTGGTTAAACAATTTATATTTTGGATTTAATTTACTTTACAGCTTGATTTTTATGCTAGGCTTGCTTTCATGGTTCTTTGGAATTTTTAAATGGGTAGCTGTGGTTGTTGCTCCTTGTATTTAGGTGCCATTATGGACTGGGGGAGGGGGACATGGTGTAACTAGATTAAGAGCTTGGCTTTTTGTTGCAGGCTGTAATGTTCTAAAGTGGAATTTGTGTCAAATGCTACTATCTCTGGATGCCACAAGAGCAGGGAAGTTTGAAATACCTCTCAGGATCCTGCTGACATCTTTAAGGGGTGCTGAAAGCTCACATGGTTTCCCTCCTAAGCTAGAGAGATAAACTATGAAATCCCTCTTCAAAAAGAGCTGGGATGGAAGGGGAAATCCAGATAACCCAACCCAAATAGACCTGATGCCACTGTGTCTTTTCCAGTCTTGTTCATACTGGTTTAAGCTATGGGCTCTGCAACTGCTCTCAATCTTTCCTTAAGTGCATGAATTTCTAAATGCTGCTTCCAAATGGTGCTAAGGGTATACTTTGCTTTCAATCTGTGCCCAAGCATCTTTTTTATTAAATACCTTTTGCAAGTTGTCAAAGGATTTCTCAGTCTCCTTTAGTTTCTCCAAAATTATTTGTTCTTTGGCAGATATTTGTGATTCTTCACTTTCTAATTTCTGTATTTCTTGTTCCAGTCTGTGGAAGACATACAGACATGCACATACACACAAAAATTAAACATAAAAATTAGCTCAGTGAGAGTTTCCTAGGTATTAACTGACATTTCAAATGTCATCAGAAAAAACTTTGACTCTTATTATTCACAACTGATTTCCTAGCACATGAAGGGCACATGAATTATTTGTAAAACAGACAGATCTATTTACAAGAAAAACAGTGATTATCTTACCCACTTCTGCATAAGCATATACAGGTTAACTAAAACTATACCTCAGTATCCCTTCACTCCAATTCCCGTAAATCTCTGATTTTTACTTTCATTTTAGAAATCACAGTGCAAGATATAACTATGAATACGCAGTAGTATTTAGAGGAATAGGTATCTCCTAGTATTTCCGTACTCCAGACAATGAAACTGGAAATAGTTGTTGGAAACTGGCAGTCAACCAGTTGTGTTAGGAGTTTCTCTTGAACCCATACTTTGCCCACTCCCCTTTGGGATATCTATCAGTGTTTTCCACTGTTACTGCATGACACTGGGGTCCCCAGAGACTTTGGGTAATAAAATACATAGACAGTTCAGAAAATAAACTTACTCTGCTAGGCAGTAAACACTCAGCACTCTCATTTCTCTTGTTGAGACCAAGTGGCTGAGACCTCACACCTTAAAATGTGTTGACTATGATTCAGGATACACTTTATAGAGCTCAGATTCTCCATTACTTTAACTCAAACCTCCTTTTATTGACATGATTTATGCAGATGCAGGAATATTTCCTCTATCCCCCTACTCTCCTCCTTCTATGTGTGCTACTATCTTCATTTGCTCACTTATGAAAAAAAAAAGGAAATTAATATAAATATATATAAAACAAGCCAAGATGAACACATTTGGACAGGGATAGCTACCTAAGACTTCCTTTGTCTACCAAAAGATCTGTAGCTGCTCACAGCTTGTTGAACCATACTGAACGTGACATATCAGCATCACCCAGTACTTTCCTTACCCATGGCTGCTTGCTCCTGCCTTTCTGTCACCGCTTTTCAAATGAAGGATCAGAACACTGATGCACACTTTTTTGGACACATTTTTGCTCTTTCCTAGCCCTGCTCAGCTCAGGACTCCACTAATACTAATTCAACCACCAGGCAGAGAGCAAGGAGAAGGTGATGTAGGGACGACAGAAGGAGGAATTGCTTCTTTGACAGACCTGACAAGGCTGAGTTTCTTGTGAAAATCTTGTGTTTAAATATAGATGCAGGGGTCTAGCTTTAGGCACCCACCTGGGAAATTTTTCCTCACTTTTTAATTGTATGATGATGAAAGATTTGTGGCACTTACTGATAATGCTTCTCATTACAGGGAGGGAAAAGTAGCACAGGTTCAAGTTGCTGCAGATGGAAAAAGGCAGATTTTGCTCTCTTGAAGTATGTGAATACTTAATAGTATCAGGTTCATGGTGATTTGTTGAACTGCCATTTCTCTCTCTTTAAGATAACACCCTCATCACTAAGTTGAAATGGCTTAATTGCAATAATTTTAAAATAACTGTTGCAAAGTACTGCTTCAATCCACTTAATCTTTCCTCCAAAATAACATGAAACACAAAAGATGCAAAAAATTTGAAACTAAGTATTTTGTTCTGCTGCAGTGGAACAATTGGATACAGACTGAATTTCCCCCCTTATGTTGTAATTCAGGGAGAAATTTTTCAAAATATCCTTTTCTATCTTGACTTTTTTATCTTGATTTTTTGAAATACCTAGTGAAGTGAAAAATTAATTTGTAACTCAGGTCAGGCATTTGCCACACTCCTGCTAAATTAAAGAACTTAGAAGTCAACAGGTAGGTGCTTTCTTTTCCTTCTCTATCCCTGATTTGTAGATCCACATACATTTGTACCTTGCTGATAAAGACACTTGAAATAGTCTGCTGTGCTGCCTGGTGAAAATAAATTGTGGAGCTGGGTGAGTCAGGGTTTACTGGTTTATTTCACTTCTTCCCCAGTGAGTCACTAAGCAGCATTTTCAGGATGCATATTCTGTAAACTAGCACATTTTTCTTGCTATATGACGTGGGAAGAGACTGAAAAATGGGAGTGTGTAGAAGTCAGCAACAATAAAATACAGGGGGAGGAAAGAGGCCCTTTTTCTTTCAAATGAACTGGACATTAGTTAGTAGTTTATGACAATGAAAACTCTGAGTATATGAGGCAACTCATTTGATGCAAGGTTGTAAGTAAGTAAACTCCTTGTAATCTGGGGTCATCGCAAGCCACCATTTTTTTGTACACCAGCACAAATTGGAGGTTTGTCATTAATTGTTCGGTCTTGCAGAGAAAGTTTGCTTTCAACACATGCACATTTGCACTTGCACATGAACAGATAGCAACTGATTCAATCTATGTTTTCTTACTTTCTGACTGCTTGCTCTTTTGGTTTTACCCATCTTGGTTCACTTCCTCAGTTTCTGCTTCCTTTGTGCCAGCCAACCCTCACCATTAAAATGAGTTGGGCAGATGAGACATTATGTTACTCTATTTTGACAAGACATCTAGTTGTTCTGATTTTTGTTCTTGTTTTTTTTTTTTTTTTCCTGAATCCCTTCTTTATTTTCCTTTAGAATGATACTGACAACAACTTGCTAAAGACGAAAAGGATGGAGACAGAGCTACCAGGATTTAGAAATATGGATGAAGTGGTTAGGAACAGAGATCTTCTGTGTGACACTGAATAAGAATGCATAAAACTCATCCTGTGCCTTTTCCTCACTGAAATCAGTACAGGTAGACTGAGAGTCTCCCAGGCTCTATGTAGAATGCAGAAAAATTGCAGGAAATTTACAGGTCATTCATCAGAATGTACCTGTTAGATAGCACAGGGGTCATATACCAGACACTGGTATCCACAGGGTGCTGCTTTTTACATTGTTGCTCAATTTTATATCACTCTTACTTGCACTCTCCAGGCCTAAGGGCTGAGGCACCTCTGCTGAGGTAACAGAAATACTCAAGGTCAGAGTTTCCATGTGAACTGTTGTATATATTCTTGAGTAAACCACTTGGGTACCACAGACCTTGCTGGAAAATGTGGACCTAGAGTCCTCACCAATTCTTTGTGCTGTCTTTTTTCATATGGCCTGGCAATACAAAAATTTAAATCATGCAAACTCAAGGTTGCTTTGCATGGTTTATTTTTTTAGTAAGAGTCATATAATCAAAATTGCTCAGTGCTAAGGAGAACTGCTTGCTTTTTTGATAACAACACAAAAAAGAGTCATGTCAATTTGGTCTAAAAAATAAATGCACTAGTATCACATCTGTTTTGAGCAACATGCTATATAATGGCTTAAACAGTAATAAGTCCATTCAGAGTGCACATGTACACATAGAAATATATACAAAGTCCTTACATTCTTCCTGTGTAAATCTGTTAAATATCAAATAATGTCCTTTTCTTCTAGCCCAGTTTAAAAAGGATATGCCTTAACTGCCATTTGACAGCTGGCAAGGAAACCCTTGTAATTACCTTGTTCCTCAGCAGACTTCTTAGCAGATTTTGGGCTGGTCTTTGAAAGATGGCCACAACAATAAAGCCAGTTATATAAACAACTACAATATCTGAAGTGTTGTAGGGAAGAAAATTAAGAAAGAAAATGCAGATTCAGAAGAGGCAGAAGTGATATAAAATAGACTGTTAGTATTTCTGCTTCATTGGCCCAGGCAGTTACCTGATGACTGAGATTTGCTAAACTGTTTATATAGGAAGAAAATTGGGTCAGAGAGTCTGGGGTTGCTGTGGCATGGGCAAGGGTTTTGTTTCTGTGATTGTATTAGAGTCCTATTTTCCCAAATACCACAACAAACAAATGGGAAATTTTGTCACTCAGAAAGCCAAGCCTGCCTTGTTGCTTGTCTGTCTTGCAGCTTTCCCTAATGGATGGCTGCCATAAGCATCCGAGAGTGTAAGAGGATTTTCAGGGGGAGCTGAGAAGAGCTGTCTGTGTAAGCTAGGAAGCTGAGTGACTCTCCTCCTCATGTTAACAGTGCTGCCCTGCTATGAAGAGGAAGGAACCACAAACAGCGGAACGGATGCTGTCTTTTGGACAGCATTTTGCTGTCATTTGGGGGACCCTGATTCCTTGGTTAGTAAGACTACAAGGCTTCTAGGATAATAAAGACTAGAAACCACTTTGGGAGGTCTCTAGCCCAGCCTCCTGCTCAAAGCAGGGTCAGCTACGATCAGGCCAGGATGATCACGGCTTCTTCCAGTTAGGTCTTGAAACTCCTGAATGATGGGGGGAAAAATATATTTTAAGGCTACTTACAGGCCTTCCCTTTTAAAAAGAGTCTGTAGCTATCATGCCCTGAAAGATTCAGACCAGAACCTTCCAGTACTGCAGGGGAAGGAGAGGTACCAGACAGACAAAGGAAGTCTGGCCTGTGTGTTTGGTGGGATTTTGACCTTACTGGGCACTACGTGAGTGTGGACAAGGCAGCCAGTGCAGCTTCTGAGAAGATCAGGGGCAGAAACAGCACATGAACTCCCCTGCAGAGATGCAGGGATATGGACCACAGGAGCTGTCAGGTAGGACAGAATACTGTAATTTAGGTGACAAAAAGGGAGTTAAGCAGGGAGATCTCAGAGGTGAAGAGGCAGCAGGCAAGGTCTGGAACTGTGATGTGTGTACATATGCATTTAAATTTAGCACTTAGTACCCAGCAAACACTGTGCTTAGATACAGGACTGTTTTGTGCTCCAGTCTGAAGGTGTTGAATGCACTTTAGGTGCAGGATTTCCTCTGTTTCTTCTGTTTCCCACACTAAGATGTTGAAACCCACAATCCTGGCCTGTCATTTTCTTCTTTGCTGAAAAGCAGAGGCTGTTCTGGCCCAAGGTGCCTTTCCTCGACCCCAGGAGAGACCCTGAGCATGGTCCTGCAGGGCATTCACAGAGTGAAGGAAGAAGCTCATGTAGGGTCACGCTGGTTTGCAATAGGAACACACAAATCCTAAGTCAGCAGAACTACGCCTCAAGAAAACAGCCTTCTCTAGCAGCTAATTAACTCTAGCAGACATACGACTTCTAGAGATATCTACATTTGGCTTAGCAGTGTTTTGTTTTTCAGGGTAGGAGGGTAACAGCATTATAAACAGGGAGAGCAGCTGCAGGTTTATGGACCAGTTTCTTTAGCCTGTGCTAACTATGCATCCTGGGTTGTACCTGAGAAATACTCATGCAATTTCTGCAGTGAAAACAGAAATGTAATAAAAATTATGTCTGCAGCATACACACTGGCATGTCAGTGGAAAAAAGAACATTCATCAGCACTAATAAGGAAAGTATACGAGTATTCAGAACTTAAGAGAAAAACAGGAAAGACCTAATCAGAGTAAACACTTGAAGGGAAAAGGTGACGGATGAACACATAGAGTGGGGGATGGTTCAAATTTAACTGATTATTTTGCTATTGCTTGACCGACACCATGAATCTAATTGATATAAAAGCCACAAATAAGACAGTAATCAGTATCAGGTCTCTCAGAGCTGAACATCCTGAGGTGTTACAGCTGGTATTATAATGGCAGAATTGCAAGCAGACCACTGCAGCAAACCCTTGATATTTACTGATCAGAGAATTAAACACCAAGTTTAGGGATAACTGGGCTTGCCTGAGGGCTGAAACTGATCTCTGCACAAACTCTGTGCCTGTCTCAAGGATTTTACCCTCAGGTAGCTTTTGACCACACAGCAAAACCAGAAACTGAAACTTTACATCGAGGGTCCACCTTTCTGGAAGTACAGTGCCTTCTGCTGCAAAAGTGCACTGGCAAAAATGCTCCACTACATGGGCCTCTCATTCCAATTTCTTTTTGGGGCAGCAGGGTACCTGTTAGCTGACCCAGGTTCAGCACAACCTTGGAAAATGAACTTGCAAGGGCAAAGGGTCCCCCTGAAAGACATGCTAAGTCTTTCAAACAAGCATAACTGGATCCCAGTCCAGCACCTCAGCCCTTGACAAACTTCCTATTACCTGTATCAACTGCCAAGCACCAGCAACTTCTTTGTATGCCATCATGCCTAGAAACTGGAGCTGAAATCTGCATGCCACAGCTGAGAACAGTAGCCTTTGTCTGCTGTAGCGGAGGGGGAAATCACTGAATAATCTTTGGTTTAGTTTCCACACTGGCTTAGTTTTCTTAGCAAACACCAGCAGTTGTGCTGAAGCCAGTGGGACCACTTGTGGATGCCACTCGGTATCGACACACAGCCAGTGCTAATGGCAAAAAACCTGCTTAATTTCGGGTCTGTTGCAGGCAGAAATCGGATTCCGGATTTGAGTAATTCAATGACTCTTAGTTTAGTCTGTTTGCAGTGAGCCTTTTTTGAACAGCTCACTTTCAAAGAGGAAAGCTGGAAGGGTACATCTTATGATTTCCAACAGGCTGTTGTTTACAGAGTGCAGTTGAAATTCAAGAGCAGCAAACTTCATTAACATCCTAGAAAAGGCAAAACCTCTGTGACTTGAAAAACTGGGAATCCATTATCACCAACCAGTGCTTGGATATGAAATTCAGGCATGATGCCAAATGAGTTGCTCTGGTAATCCATATGAATCTTGATGAACACATGAGAAGGGAAACAATTCCCTCCACCTGGAAAAAGTTGCGTCCCACTATCAGCTGAGGAACTTGGGAAGAGATGGAGAACTCCATAATTCACTTTGCTGTCAGAAGTGTGTGTACACAGAGACAGAGAGCAGTATAATGATATTCTGCATCTGCCTAGTGTAGGATGAGGTTAATCCACACTATCTTAGACAAACCAAGGCAACCAAGTCAAGCACTGACTTGGACTTCTTGGAAGTTGCTTGGAAGCACTGGACTTCTTGAGCTAAGCATGGTGAGGTGGAAAACACAACAATCATTACCTTGATTTAACTGCTACAATGTTGCCTGCTCTGGATGTAGAAGACTTAGTGTCAGTGTACTGCAAATTCTTTGACCTGGAATTGAAGAAGTTATACAATTGAGTCCCTTTCCTTGCCAAATCACCACTGTTTGCATATTAACTTTTGCCTGTGGTTTGCCTGATGCAGCATTAAATCTCCCAAATATGGGGACCTTCAGCACTCTGGTGTAACTCTTCCTCTAACTGAAACCACTTTTTCATGAGCTGCTTTTTCTCTCCTTCAGATGTTATCTCAGCCTAGTATGATTTCCTCATATCACTTTAAGACAAAACTTTTTGCCCTTATGGCACTTACAGCCCATGCTTGTTTTTGGACTTCTACCAGTGTAAACCTTTCTAAGCTTAGTTCTTCCAGTCTTCTTCAAATGGGAGATGTCTCCAGCCCAAGTGAGACTGCAACCTTAAAAACTTCCCACTGCCTCAGGAGATGGCAGATCACTGACTGGAAATCAGTGAATCACTATGCCTTGGATGCTTGCCCTTAGAGCAGAGGAGTACCTGGCTTGACCCTCCTTTGGGAATGGAGGGGAAAAAAAGTTTAAAAAAAGCCCTGTTCTGAATCCAGTCCAGTGGCCAGTGATCAAAGAGGTGAAAGAGCACAGAGTCTACTTATTTTCTCCATGTGCTTATAAAAGAGTATTTGGATTGGAAAGCTCCTGTTTGTGCTCCTGACCAGGCTCCAGACAGGACCTGGCAGATCTGATCAAGTCCCTGATCAGTCAAGTAAACACCCCGATAGCTTAACCTGCCCTGGTAGCATCTGGCTTCTGAATCATACAGCCTCTGGAGCACCCGTGTTTAAAAGAAACAAGAACAAATGCTCTGGTTTCTTGGCCCAGCCAGGTAAGACGAAAATGGTTATTTAGGCTCTTCCTGATGAAGCTGGGTTTTGTCTCTCCTCTTCACCATTGCTATCATTTTCTTCTTCCCTCCCAGATCCAGGCCTCCTGCCTCTGCAGCTTCACGGGCCAGTGTCCAAAACATTAAAGCAAATGAAGTAAGAGCCACAACTGATGTAAAATGCTTGGCCTGCACAGAATCAGACAGGCAGATCTTAGTGTCTGGGCAGACGGGTAGTCACATCAGAAAACACACAGGACTTCCACTGCAAGTACAGAGGTGCATCATCTGTGGTTCACTGTTTGGTACTCACCGGGTTGGCAGGAGAAAGGCAAGGAAGATAAAATAGCTGTTTGAGAGAGGATACATGCTCTACTTTGCAACTGAAAGGTGAAGGTGCAACGACTCAGGAAAGACACTGAATTCTGCAGAAACCTGCTTGCTTTCCCATGGCTTTAATTAAAATTGTCAGGACAAACACCAGGACAGATGTCCTGGGATGTCTAAGGACACACAAGAGTACAAGGGAAAAACATACCAGTGTGGCTTTTGGTCATAAAATCCTCTCCCCCCCATCACGATGTGCTTTGCTCCTACCTTGAAGTGTACTTCAGGGGATTGGTCAGGCACTCTGAGCACAGGCAATAGGTTCCAGAAAGGCCATGATTGTGGTGGGACCTTGAGTCAGAGGACATGTGTTGCAAGACGTGGTCCAGGTGGAGGAGGGTGTGCAATTCTCCCAGGCACAAAGTCCCTGTACACAGCAGCACGCACCCAGAGACTAGAAAAGCAGCACAGGTGCGCGGCCAGCCCTGTGAAAAACAGCTTGTTGGCTCATCGCAGCTATGCACATGAAATTCGTTTAGTTTTAGCAACAGATGCCAGCAGTTCAGCTGTACAGTGGATTGCGTTATTTATATCTTGGGAGAGATCCAAGAAATAGAGGGAGAGCAATGGGGGGATGAGTGCTCATTCTTCCATCGCGCAGCAGTGCTGGCTGCTGCAGTTACCCAAGGTTAGCGCAGATGTACGACCAAAACGAACGCGTGACCTAATGCAGTACCCACACTGCAAGCTGCCAAGGAAGGAGGATGTTTTTCTGCAATTCCTGTACATACTGATACACTGGAGGCGCACATTCAGTTACCTAGAAGCACTTACAGGGAAGGCAGGAAGTCTGGAAAATCTCCACCATCTTTTCAAGTGAAAGGAAGTTAAACAAAAAAAATAAACGTGAAAGTATTTTCTCTGAAGAGATTTCAGTCTCCCATGTACAAACTGGGAATACACCTTTTGTCTTTGATTTACAGTGTCAGATGAGGAAAGAGCTAAGGCTCATGGGGTGCTTGGGACAGAACATGAGCAAGGTAAAGATGCCCTGCAGAAAAAGAACTGGGGGTGCTGGTCAACAGCCATCTGAACACGAGCCAACAGTGTGCCCAGGTGGCCAAGATTGCTAATGGCATCCTGGCTTGTATCAAGAATAGCACGGCCAGCAGGCCCCTTGTCCTTGGCACTGGGGAGGCCGCACCTCAAATCCTCTGTTGAGTTTTGAGACCCTCACTCCAAGAAAGACATCAAGTTTCTGGGGCATGTCCAGAGAAGGGCAACAAAGCTGGGGAAAAGTCCAGAAGGAGGCACAGGGGAGATCTCACTGCTCTGTACAACTACCTGAAAGGATGTTATAGTGGAGGTCAATCTCTTCTCCCAGGTAACAAGGGACAAGGCAGGAGGAAATGTCCTTAAATTGTGCCAGAGGATGTTTGGATTGGATATTAGGGAAAAATTCTTCACTGAAGGGGTTGCCAAGCATTGTAACAGAAGTGGTGCAAGNAGGCCGCACCTCAAATCCTCTGTTGAGTTTTGAGACCCTCACTCCAAGAAAGACATCAAGTTTCTGGGGCATGTCCAGAGAAGGGCAACAAAGCTGGGGAAAAGTCCAGAAGGAGGCACAGGGGAGATCTCACTGCTCTGTACAACTACCTGAAAGGATGTTATAGTGGAGGTCAATCTCTTCTCCCAGGTAACAAGGGACAAGGCAGGAGGAAATGTCCTTAAATTGTGCCAGAGGATGTTTGGATTGGATATTAGGGAAAAATTCTTCACTGAAGGGGTTGCCAAGCATTGTAACAGAAGTGGTGCAAGCACCATCCCTGGAAGAGTTCAAAAGACATGTATATGTGGTGCTTAGGGACATTCCTTTAGAGGGGCTACAGCATAAATGCTATAAAATTCTGCAAACTCAGAGTGCAGGCAGTGCTGCGCTGAAAAGCAGAACACATGGGAGACTCGGTTTAGAGGTAACATCATTAGCTAGGGCTGGAGAGGGCATGTTGTCTTCTGCCTGGACCTCAAGTCTCTGCAGCTTTTTCCTCAACTATCTATGTTGTCTCCCTGTGAGAGCTGGGGAGGTGCTTGCTGTGCTCCCATCTGCTCTTCCCAGGGAGCTGATGAGGGTCATGCACAGCAATTCTTGCAGAGAGTCGTGCTTCCCAGCCACCCACCGGCTGCTGCAGTGAAGGGCAGGGGCAAAGAGGACAGTACAAGAGTTGTGCCTGGCAGAACTCAAGAGCACATCTAGAGTGAAAGACAAATTTTTCCTGGTATAGGCTCTTTCCCTTTCTGCCTCCCCTGCCCTTTCTCCCCCTTCCCCTCCTTTTCGTCCTTAAATTCCTGCACAGGTTATTTCCACTCAGACTTCTGCTGAGTCTCTTTTTTCTGTTTAGACAGACCACTGGCTGCATCCAAAGTCAGTGGCAGCATGTTCTCTATTGCTGGGAACCAGGACCTCACTCCTAGCAGAATTCCCTTTTGGGCTATTTGGAATCCCTCCCTGCCCCTACCATGTTTAACCTTTAGCAGTTTAGAAGCACACGCAAGTGGCTGTTTCATATGGCAATGAAAAGGTGCTGCAGTTACTAACTAGAAAAGCAGTGTTGACAAAAACATGGCCATCAAGCAATCACAGGCCACAGCTATCTAATTTTATCCTTGCTGTAGCCTCCAGCAAATCATTTTGCCTCCGTTCCTCCATCTTGATCCAATACATTTTGCCAGTCCTATAGAGCCCAATCGTACATCCATCCATGCTTATCCCTAGTAGATGTTTCAGATGGTATTATTAATTATACTCACTGTACATGTGAGATTTCCATGGTTTTGGTTTGACTTGACTGATACTTGCTGCTAAGAACTGCATGGACTTTGTAATCGACTTCTGGTGCAAACAAGAGATTATGTATTTGCTCCTTGTTGTGGTGGCTTAAAATGGGCTGTTTCAAGGAACATGGTGCTTACAAGCCTACTTGTTGGTGCAAAAACTTTGCCCAGCATCCAGCATTCTGAGGTATACCATGTGATTGACTGAATTTAGTCTGAGAATAGTACTAAAAATGAAAATAAACCCCACAAAATTCAGGCTGAAAACATGAAAACCCAATCAAAGTTTTATAATGGTGGGATTATTCTGCTGTCCCGTGGCTATTAAAGCACTTACAGGGATCCCATCTGCCTCCTTCTGACGTTTTTGAACATACCTTTCCTTGCCTTTTGTGTTGTGCTTTAGTCACGACTGCCTGAACCTGTAATGCCCTCAGCAGTCCTTGACAAAGGAACTAGATGGTAGTGCAGCTGACAGTCAGTATGCGTCAGGCACTGAACTTTATTAGGTCCCTTTAAGAATTCCCCATATTACATGACCCTCACAAATACACAAATCTATTCCCCTGCACTGCTTGCCAGTAGGGACAGAAAAAGAGCAGCAGGGCAGGAAGGGGAACACCCAGTAGGAGCTGTTGCTTGTTTTGTTTGTTTCTTGATACAAACAGTTTCTTGGATCTGAGCTTTGCAAATCTGTCCTCTGCTGTCATTCACTTACAGGAACTCACAGTTCATTTTTCCAGGATGAAGGCTAATGAGAGGCAAGGAACATTCTCCATGGGAACGCACAGATTTTATACTGGGAGCAATGAGAGATGCACCAAGCTGATGCCACCCTGAGCATGATGACTGCAGCGTCCTGATCCTGCTTCGTCCTTCTGATCTACCTTAGTGCTTTTATGTTGTGCTTGTTCATTAATTTGTGCGGGGCAGCAAACATCCCCATGTCCCAGAAAGCCACTGGAACAAACGTGGCTTCACTGGGGAGAGATTTTGCCCTGGCGGGGCAGCTCCAAGGTTATCCAAAGTGCTCCTGCTGAGGCAAATCAAGCCAATCAGGAAGCCCCCAGAAACTTGGGCTGTGTTTGTTTTGTTGTTTCCACCCTTAGACATTTCCTGCTATTGTTCTTGTCATTTTCTTTAAGTGTTCACTGGGCTGGTGGGTGGTGCTGCTACTGCTGGCAGGGGAGGCCTCCGGACTTCTTGGGCACATGGAGAGCTCTGTGCCACTCCTTTCACAGACTCCCAGCACTAATTTCTGGCATACAAGTGCAGGGAAGGTGGACCTGGGGTGGTAACTGCATCTCAGCGAGCAAAGTGCAGTTCCTTTTCCCGTTGGCTGTGCTCAGCTGGACAAAAACGAAATCACACCAGAAAATGATGAATGAATTCCAGCTCAAGACATTGCTTACCACCCCTGGAGAAGGAGAAGGTGGGTGAGCAGGTGGAAGCAGCAAGTCCACAGCATCCTGGGATCTATATAGAGAGATGTGGAAATCTGACTATATGCTAGACATTGATGGCTCTAGTTTTATCTCTGCCTCCCAGAGCCTGGCTTTCACTTTCCAGTGGTACAGAATATCACCTGCAATGATCTAACCCCACCACACCACTAGAGAACCAGAGGAACTATTAACTATTCAGGCCTTCCAGACACAATGCCTGTGTCTCATTTTTTAACTCTCTGAATACCATGATTAATCTTTTATTTCATCAGATGCCTCTCACAGGTATCTACCTGCAGTGTGAAGGACAAAAGACCTGGATGCTGCACTCCCTGGGGTGCTGTTCCAGTCTCAACTGCAAATCACAGCAAACCATTTCCTATACCCCCCCCAACTGCTCAGGTAATCATGAGCACATCTTTGGATTTCATATACAGTGTAAGACAACTTTCTGTGCTGTGGAGAAATTGTAAGATTGAATTTGTCCTTGGACAGCATCTGTAATTCTGCAGAGAGATCCCTGGAAATGTGGCGTTATTGCTGAGCTGTAGTGGTGAAGAGAGCCAGCTTCAGAGCTGTGTGAATGAAGAAATGAATGGGAAAAATTGCTTTGATATTACTCGAGGCTCCCTTTTCCAGCCCTTTGTTCCACGTTACCTATCATCAGCCAGACCTGAGTCACTGCTATCTGAACCTTCACAGTGCTGGATTGCAAATAAAAAAAAAAAGGAGAGTGTGTTTAATAATGGGACAATGCCTTTCTAGTCCCCCTTACTGGCTCATGAAAACTTGGAATGAAGTACAGTTTTAACTGTGGAATGCTGAAAAGTTTGCCTTGACGTTGTGCTGCATGTTTGTGGTAGGAGTCAGCTGATGACTTCCTGCCTGCGTGGGTCTCAGAGGGGTGAAATTCTTGACTCCGGACTTCCCAAGAGCTGCAGAGCTTCAGAATCAGGATAAAGCAGACATCTGGTCTGATTTGGTTCAGTGCAGCAAAAACCAGCCAGTAGAGTATCTGTGGCACAGGATGGGTTACAAAAGGGTTATAAATCTTTTTAAGAAAACTTCTAAAACCATGCCAGGGTCTGTGTTTTGATGGTTGATCTCAATGGTCAGCTCAAGCAGACCATTGATCATAGCGGAGAGGTGGCACAGGACTACCTTTCTAAGGGTAAATGTCAAAGAGGAGAACCTCCAAGCACCCAGCAGTGTGGTAACCCCCTACTTTCTAGTAAATTAGTTTGCAGTCAGTCCATTACCCTTTCAGCAGCAAGGTGAAGAAAGCCAAGTGTAGCCTGATGGGCTCCTGGCTACGATCCCAGGGCTAGCTGGTCATGAGAAGCTAGTTCACCTTCTGTGGTTTCAGTGCATCCCAGGACTATGACGAACAATCCTCACACAGGTCTCCTTGACTGTGAAAACCATCTCTATACCTGGAATGGTGGTATTGAAGGATGCAGTAGCAAGGGGAGATGGTCCATGTCACATCTCTGGAAATTTCTGCTACGTAGCTTGAGAAAAGAGGCTAAAGTTTTGCAGGGATTTCCTGTTAATTTTGTTAATTTTGTCTGGTTATTTTGTTAATTTTGTTAATTTTGTCTGGTTTTGAGTCTCGCAGTATTCCTAATACTCAAGGACCCTGGACTGGAGAAAACCTCAGCTGAGTTTTGGCAAAACCATGAACATTCTTGGTCTTACCTGCAGAATTGACCCCCTTGTCTCTTTTCTGTGCCTACTATGTTTTTTATGTTGGTATTTGAACAAGGTATTCAAATAAAGTAAGTTATTGTAAGAATAGGTAGTAATAAATGTGAGACCATCGCAAAAATCTCCTCAGGTTTGCAGCACTGGCAGACCATTTTAATTCACTTTGTCTAAAACCAATGAGGCCGAGGGCAAAGACTTCACAGATGTTCACAGTGTTGGGAAGGCTGGGGCCCATTTCCCAGTTTACTTCATGCAGGCAAGTGTGTATACCCTCAGGACATGGGAATTTAAGAAATTACTGGCCAGTTGCAGGTTGCAGAAGATGTCTGTAGGTGCCATCTCAGATGTACATAAAAACGCTTAAAAGCAGTAAAGGTGCTCTTGAAAATGGGATGCAGGTACTTTTGAAAGCTTGTCTCCTGTGATATCCATGCCAATTGGTGCATAGTTACGAACATTTTTCCAGCTTTATTGTTTGAAGGTACTTCATCTATGAATGTTTACAGCTGAAGTGATCAGGCAGTAGATGAAAGAGCAGTACTCAAAGCCTTGAATTTAAACAAGAGAGATAAACAGGCACCAAACTGTAGGTGTGTATGTAGTTTCAGTGGTTTGAATAGACGAATACTTGGATGTAAGCACATGTTGAAGTGTATATCTAACTCAAGGCTTAAAGGGTAATCACATTAATGTGACAGCTCAAAATTAGGAAAATTGTCCCAGTGCTTTGGAATGGACAGACTGAAAATAAAATTAAACTAAAAAGGCCTTATTTGAAATATGGCATAAGAACTGAGAGCAACAACAATATTCTGGGTGCTGGGATGCCATTGACTGCATTACAATTACCACCAGACAAGGGGAACAGGAAGTGCAGGCTGTCAAGATGACTGGCCAAAGGGCTGGCTGGTTAGTCACTAAATGCCAGATGGACACCACCAGCTGTCTAAATGATTTCTCCCTCATTTGTAATTGGCCTCCGTTGTGGCTGAGCTCCCTGGCTCTGCCTGCAGTTCTCAGGTCTGCTGTTGGCAGCCCCCTTGGTATACACCCTGGAGGCAGCGTGCAAGCTCCTGTCAGGATGACAATCCCTGAAGGCACTGTGGGTTTTCTGGTCATGCCCTCCTCTAACAAATTTTGCCTCATTCATTGTGTGAAACGTCCATGGCACCATTTCATTCCACCCTCCTTTACCTTTTTCTTTTTTTTTTCTCTCCCCATTTTCATGCCAGCTGTTGTGATCAGTCACAAAGAGGCATTTTCTGATATTAGTACTGGACTACTGATATTTTCCATCTTATTCTATTTTAACACTGGTAAATAGGACCATTGTAAAGATGCCACTTTGTGCCCAGAACAGCTGTGCCTTTAAGCGTCTCTGGCTTCTCCCCTGTGATCCAAATCCA
The DNA here is from genome assembly GCA_013399875.1 of Gymnorhina tibicen. Classification (NCBI taxonomy): domain Eukaryota; kingdom Metazoa; phylum Chordata; class Aves; order Passeriformes; family Artamidae; genus Gymnorhina; species Gymnorhina tibicen. The sequence continues at coordinate 169,410 of VXAZ01001017.1, read as the reverse complement.
CACTGAGTGGTCTTGTGGCCTTCTGGCTACAGAACAGTTCTGGTCTCTGCTCATCGCCCCACTGTGTGCTTCCTGCTATGTGTTTGGGACTTGTAGCATCAAGATCAAGAAATCCTCCTACAGAAAGTCCTCCTGCATTTACTTGCTTCTGCCTTCTGCAGTGACATGTCCTCTTTGGGAAGTACCAAAGTCTTGAGGCCAAGAAGTCCTCAAAAAACTCAACTTCTGGGAAACAAGTGAATGACTGCATGCTGAGTTCCAAAAATTCTGCATGGATTGTTTTGTGGAAGACACAAACCCCAATTTAGAAGGAGAAACAGGAGCTGCCTGATTCAGGCTACTTTTGGATGGCTTGACATTTGAACCTAAAAGTGGCAGGAGCATGTACTTGCCCTCACAGAGGTGGTTGTCCCAAAGAGCTCAGTGGTGTTGCAGAGGATGGCTCTTGCCTGGCCCTGCAGCACAAGCACAGCTCTCACCATCATTCTGTCTATGACATATGCCATTATGTCAGGTGGCTGTCACTGAGACAGAAAGTAGAAACTGTTTTCAAAAGTACCAGGTTGACTGCCTTGCCACTGTTTTCTTGGTGTTACAGTCTGCTGGGAAAGAAAGCAGAGGGGTGCTACTGCTTTTGAACAGGTCAATACAATTGTAAACGTCAAAATGTCCAACATTAAGTAGAAAAAAGATGCAGGACAAAGGAGGAGAATGGTTTTCGCCAACAGCACAACAGCAAAAGGTGGGAAGACCTATGTTCAGTTTATCATGTCCATGCACATGATGTAGGTAATCGTGGATAGATAATTTTCACCCAAAAAGTAAGTCTAGCTGTTGGATCTTGTCCAGCCACCCTCTCAGCCAAGAACAAGCAGATGAATGTGGTCCCTAAATATCCCAGTGAAAGAGGCTGAAGTTGTGCTTTACCCCCCGTTTGCAGAGGGCTGCTGGTGGGCTGCAGTTCATTATCATGGCTCATCTAAAGCATGGTAAGGTGATGCACTCTGGTAATCTGACTGTGAGTTTGAGCCCTTCTTTTCTTTCTGTTCCCAACTCCTACCCCTGAAATCAGTACTGTAGTAAATACCTGCTTGACAGTAGTGCTCTCAAAAACTGTGCCCAGGGAGACTGAGAGAATATTGCAGACAAATGCAACCCTTTCTTACAGGTTGCTAAATATCCAGTGCCTTTTGCACAACTATTTCTCTTTTCTCATTTCCCCTTAGACCTCCCTCATGCTCTTCCCACAACAAGATTGTGTGGAGTCACACATTCCAGTGTAGGAAAGACTTGTTTAGCAGAGATTTTTCCCCTAATATGTGTTCTAGAACAAACCTTCAGACAGACATGCTAAATTTACATCCATGGACCCACAGAGCACTGCAGAAAGGCATCAAATGCTTAACTTAATGCTTGTGCTCCTGTGCCACCTGGTACTACTATTGTATAGTATTATGAAGGTCACATACTAGCTTTCTTTTCTGCTTCTCATTCCTGCTGCATGCTGTGTGGCTTGCTTTGATAATTGGAAATTGCTCCACAAACTGACTGCCATGGCCCAGGGGACAGAAAAAGGTCTACCACAGCAGCAAAAAATCAAGAAGAGGCATCCAGGTCCAGAGAGCAAAAGAAAAAAAGGGAAAATAATAATTAAAAAGTCCCTACCACTGCATGAATAAGCAGAATGTACAAGGGGGGACTGCTGGAGGAAAAGCTTCTCTGCAGTGTATGAGGCCATCTAGTGAGCTCAGGCATTGTAACAGCTCAACTTTTTCCATGGCATTTTGTCCTGCTTGTCTGCGACAGGACACTTCACATGCCAGCTACCAGCCAGGTATGCACACAGATACTTCAACAGTATTCTTCACTGCAAGGTGAAGGGAGAGAAACCTTTGCAGGAGAGGAGAGAGTGACAACGTAAAGGGCATGGCTGATGCCAGGGAGCTTGGCATGCTGGGTTTTTATGGGAAGTCAGAAATCCTGTTATACTGGCAGTGGAAGGGCAATGTGGTGTGCAAGTTTTCACTGAATCCTGTGCTCAGCTGCACAGCTGGGGATGACAAGGGGAACTGCTCAGCCAGCAGGCACCGCAGCAGCTGGGGTGGTGAGAAAACCTTGTCAGGAGCCGTGAGATATAGGCTGCTCAGTATTATGTGGTGTCTTCCCTGACAAAAAACTGCTGAGAGGCAAGGAAATGGTTAAGTGATGTGCTAAAATAATTTCAAGTTCTCAGAGAACTGATGCTTGAATTTTATATGATACTGGACTGGCAGTCCGGGAAGGGAAACTGCTGCCATGCAAAGAATTATACCTACCAAGCCCTGTCACGGTGCTTTGCCTCCGAGCACACCAGACTGGCTGCCTGGGGTCGAACACATGACCAGCAGCACTGCCCATCCACTCTGTGTCTCGTGTAAGGCTGCCAGGTTATGAGAGCAACCATAAATACCTGGGATTTTTGATAGCTTTTTGTGGCTGCTCAGAGAGCCCTTGAATGTACCTGAACCTACGTCTGACTCCAAACCCCACAACCAGTGTCACACTGTCCTGGTACAAACTATGCTTGTTCAGCCCGGGGTACAATGCTGGAGAATGTGAGCACAGGAAGGTATTTCGACGTTCCAGGTGCCAGCATGGAATTCTTGCCTCTGCAGTGATGTTTTCCACTTTAGCATAGGCATAAGTTTTTATAGCAAGTTTGTCCTGTTTCATTAGAAGTACCTCAGAAAACTGGAAGGAAAAGCTTGGAAGACCCTCACCTAGTAAACACTGGTTTAATCTCATCAAATTCTGGGAGCCAGGTGAGCACACGATCCCCTAGTTTTTCTGTCTTCAGCTGACTGAATGCATTCACTTTCGTATCTCTTGAAAAATTGTTTGACCTGCTTGGACCTTCCTCAAGGGAGAACTCTTCATGTTCATTAGTCTGTCTCTGGAACAGCTACAAATCTGGAGCTTGCTAATTGTAATAATGACAAACTGTTCCACATTATCCTGAATTGTCACTGAAGCCTTGATCTGCAAATTTTAGGACACCAAATTAGTTTTAAGTGTGAGATTATTAGTCCCAGTGAAAATAAGCGGGCACATCTGGAAACCTTTGCTATTTCAGTGTGTATGTGTCTACATAGGCTATAGACACGAGAAACAAAATATAATTAGCTTTGTAGCCGTGCAGCCCAGTAAATACAGTAACACCATTGCTAGTAACACATCCCAAGCTTCGAAGTAGCTTTGCAAGGACTTTAGGACTTGCCATGGTCCCTCTGTAGATGCCCCCTTTGTCTTCTGCACGTGTCTGTGAAATTGTATGGTGTAGCTACGATCTACAGAGAGCAGTGCCAAGGAGTTTGTTCTGTAGAAGGAAATGCATATGACCCCCTGTAGTCATTCCCTGCAGAGGAAGATGGGCTTGATGCCACAGCTGAAGCCTAGAAAGAGGGATACAGGGAACTGTGAGGAGGAGGATGGGGTGGGATGATGAAACAGGGCAATGAGCAAATTCACAATTGTCAGATAAAGACCTATTCTTATGAGAATGTCATAAAACTGTTGTAGGAGCAGCAAGGAGAGCAAAGAGCAAGCATCAAAAGAAGCATGGCTAGCAGGTCAAGGGAGCTGACTCCGCCTGTCCCCACCCGGGCACTGCATCCAGCTCTGTGGGCTGCAGCATCAGAAGGATGTGTATCTGCTGGAACAAGCCCAGCGGAGAACCACAGAAATCATCAGTGGGATGGAACACCAGTCCTGTGAGGAAAACCTGAGAGGGCTAGGGTTGTTCAGCCTGGAGAAGAGAGAAGGCTCTAGAGAAACCTTGCCTTCTATTTCCTAAAGGAGGTTTGTGAGAAAGATGGGGACAGATTTTTTTTTTAAAGTCGGGCTTGTATCCATAGGACAGGGGGCAGACTAAAAGAGGGTAGATTTAACACAGATAAAAGGAAGAATTTTTTTTATGGTGTGGGTAGAGAGAAACTGGAATAGACTTCCAAGAGCATCTGTGGATGCCTCATCATTCTAAGTGTTCAAAGCCAGGTTGGACGGAGCTCTGAGCAACCTGACCTAAGTTGAAGACATCACTGCCTATTGCAGGGGGTTTTGGACTGGATGACTTTTAAAGGTGCCTTTCAACCCAAACTATTCTGTGCCTCCATGATTCTATCTAACATATGTAATACATATATAGCAGATTTGACATGGAATTACAGACCCATGAAGAAAGACCAAGGTATAAAGGGTGTTAGAAGAAAAATAAGAATAGCTTCAATGGACTCCAAATTGAGGAGAAGTAAAGCACCAATATCTACATCACATTCCCCCTGGAAAAGGGAAGAGACCCTCACAATCAGTGTAATATTTACCTTGATGATGAGTTTGAGATGCTGATGACTTGACATATATTTTAACTGTGTCTGGGATGGATCCAAAGAGGTTGTGAAAGAGTAACTCTAAGAACAGAAAAAGGTGCAAATACTAGGAAGACATAACAGTTCTAACTATTACTCTGCAGACTTTTTATGTAATATTGTTCCTTTTTCTCCTCCTATAATATTTTGACTGATACTAAAAACTAGTCAGTTGTTAGATTGGTAAGATTTTGTTTACCTTAACAACAATGTTTTGGCTTTGCATAAAAAGTCTGGTTATTTTTCATCTTGACAATTAATTGAGTACAACTTTATCACATTGTAGATGGGAGACGGATGCTAGCTATTTCCCAGCTCAGTGTTTTGTGCACTAGACTGTCCTTCTTGTGGTGGTTTTTTTGGGGGGGCAGGGGGAGCTTGGTTTTTGTTTTCCTTTTCTTTGATCATATGGACTTTGGGCAGAATATTCAGGAGAATCTATTTTCACGGGCTAATTTCTCCACAGCTAATTTAAGGACAGAAATAATTTTCTAGGCCCCAGACTGAAATTTGTTTTAAAAAAATTCCCAAATGCCGTAACAATACAACAGCATGTGTGAGTTTAATGTTACTGAATGTGGCAGCACACTTTATTTCAGCCTATAGGAGAAAGACCAGGCCACTCTGAAATGCCACTTTTGGATCGGCACTGGGTTGCTGGATCTAGGTCTAAACCAGAAGATTAGGGAATAGATGCAGGACAGTGCCAGTGGGTAGGGGGGAAGGAAACTAGTGGGTAGTGCATAAAAAAATAGAAAGCTTTTCAGGAGAGAGGCGAAATACAACTTTTAAGCTACAGTTCACTTAAAAACACTTGTTTTTCTTAATAGATTCTGGTCTTTTAAAGTAATGCTTCCCTGTACTTTCACTTCCAAAATGACTGTAATTTTTTAGAAAAACAGTTTTTTTGCAGTTTTTTTGAAACTGCAAAATTAAGTGTTAAAATATAACATCTCTGCATTAGAAAAAAGGCCACATTTTTCTGTCCATTGAATTCAGCAGATGATTTTGCTGTACCCTTTTTCATATTATGGAAAACAATGGCTTGGCTTGACTTAAAGCTCCCATTTCCTGCTCCTTACAGTGCCCTCAGTCTAGGAAGCATGTCATACACATGTGAGACTTTCAGGTACACCAACTCATACAAAAAGGCTATGTCACTCTTTAAAATAACATCAGGCTGAAGGCACCAAAAATTTCTTATGGAGTTTTCCTCACTTAGAGATTCACTGTTATATCCTTGTAATTACGGTAGTATTTGTTACATTAAAGCAACTTTCTAGTACTGCATGTTGTATTCAAACATTTCTAGTATTGCATTCTAGTATACAAAAGAATGTATCTTTTGTAACATTGCCAGTCTTTGGATTATCTCAGTAGAGGATGGATGTATTTCGTTTCAAGATTAAAGACTGGAAACTATGATAGAACAGTGATACTATTTGCATGTAAATAAAATCCAGATTTTTTTTTCTCAAAATTATATTCTTCCTCTTCCACTTTTTAATTTTTTTCACTCAGAAGGTTTTATTGCTTAAAGTCTTCCAGGCAATCTGTCAGTTCCTTAAGCAGAAAAAAGTTTCCTCCTTCTTTAGGAGTCTGAATGCCCAAAATTCCTGAATGTAACTCTCTGGGATACTGTTATCATACACATATGAGACTAGCCCCCAGTGGATGAACACACATGCTCATAAAAACTTGGCAGATTTTAGGAATACTGACCTTTCTGGCACTGCTACTGTAACTTTAAGAAAATTATTTTTTATTTTAGATAAAGATGCCTTCTTAATACTTTTCTTTCTAGTATTCATTGTAAGATAAATAAATGTAAGCCACCTTGCTATCACACCAGTAACAAAGGATACATAAAATGTGGTCTTTGGGACCGTATATTTGCAGCATTAAACAAATAACCCTTAACATGAATCCATCCAAAGTTTTCTCCTGCAGTCCATGCATACATCATTTTTTTTGCCTGGCAAAGAAGACATTTTCCTTTAAAATGTGGCAAAAAGAGAAAGCCCATGGTTTCACTTTCCATTGGTTACATCCGCTGGACTTCTTTCCCTGAAGCACCTCTTTGTGGATACTTTGGAAATACGAAAATATAAATTACTTGATAAACTAATGGCATCTTCTGCAATCTTAGTGAGATGCCAGCTACCAAATTAAAGAGAAGACACTAAGCCCTCACTCTGCAGTGCAGGTGGATATGCATGACAAGGTCAGTAAAGCTTTCTTTACTATCCGGCTAGCAGATCATCCTTCTGACTTCTGCAAGTTACAAAAATAAAACATTTCCACTGAGTGTGGCATCAGGATAACCTCACCTGGGGTGACTTCTCACATGATGCCACAGAAAATAAAACGAAAATGGCAATTTTTGTATATGTTGTACTTCCAGTTCTCACCTATGTCTCCTTGGTTTAAAAAAAGCTAGATGGACCATACATTGGTATCCTATGGCAAGAAGGAGGCTGTTAATAGCTCCCATCAAAGTTAATCACACAGTCCAAAATATGCCAATGACCCTTCCAGCTGTGAATGTTACAACAGGCAAGAAGCTGTTCCAGATGTGGAGTTAGCCTATGAGCTGGCGGTCTGTGCCTTCTTGTGTCAACCCTCCCGTGGTCACAGTCACCTAGGAGACAGCCCCGGGCTGTGAGGGACAAGAGCGCTGGAAATGATGCACAACAGGCAAAAACTTGTGTTAAGACATAGACATTAAGAAGAAAGCTACAGTGGTGATGTGAAACCCTAGCCTACTGCAGGGCTGACACAATTGTAGGGTCATGGTGATCCCCCAAAGGATGGAAGGAAATGTTTATTAATGAGAAATTTAAAGGGATACATTGAATGCAACACATTTCTAGAGGTCTGTCAAAACGAGCTCTGCTGAACACACTTCAGTGCAATGTTTGTTGATATTCTGGTCCCTGATTTCCACCAGACTTTTACCTTGAATATAGTCACATTATTTTTAAAGGAGGATATAGCCCAGTGCGATTCTGGATAGCTTAAGGAAGCACCTTAATATAGTTAATTTTAGTTGTGGGTTACTCCTGTTGTCTTGGCTCATTAAAAACATTGTTAATTAAGGAATGCATTTAAAATACGTTTAAGCGTGGCAGAGACCCGTGCTGACGTTGCCTCTCGACCTGGGGCCGTGTGGAGCACACCGTGCTGGTGCGGTCTTTGCCGGCTGCCAGGCAGCGGGGTATGTCAGCAGGGCACTGCACTCTCCCTCAGGGCGGGAGCAGCAGTGTTTTTTGGTGAGTCTGGATGCTCAGCACATCCCTGCAGCCTTTCCCACGCCACACTGACCGGTAGCTGACCTGTGTGTCCCACATCCAAAAATAGATGCAATATAAAGCCTCTTTCTAACTGAGGAAGTGAGAGACATAAAAGTACTTTTCTGTGGCAAAATTTAGCCTTCCCAGGGACAATTCCTAATGGTTGTAAACAGCTGTCCACTCTCTGGGGTGGGATCTTGACATTATTCCATGAAAACTTGGTTATATAAGCCCCAGTACTTTAGTTAACTATTTCTGTTTTGGACGCTTCAGTCAGGTTCTAGTCTCCTGTACTAAAAAAAATAAATTTAAAAAATCATGCAAAAACCATATACTTTGACATGATGATCACATTTCCACTGGGAAGCAGTCAGGCTGATGCTGGTCCTTTCCCTGTATCCTCAGAAGGGACTGTACCGAGAAACACAGTATTCCCTACAAGAAATGCTCTAGGATTTTTTTATTCTGAACTTAAAATGAGCGGTGATGGAGGGTGACATGTTTAGATAAAAGACCACTATGCATAAATAAACAAAGACATGTAAGAGGGAGTCAGGCAGTGGTACTCAAAGGAGAGGTGACCTGATGGCATTTAGAATAGGAGCCTCTAGAGAAGGCCAGCACCATCCCCCCCCCAGCAAATGCCCAATGCCGTTCTTGGTTCGCCTGTTGGCTTGCAGACTGTGGGACACAACCTTGTAAAGCAGCACCTCCTCTTTTCATGTTTGGGACACCACACATTCTCCTCATGCTTAACACGAAACATGGCAGGACAGCTATTCTATGCTCTGCTTTTGAGACAGGACAGAACAGGAGGCAGAAGTCATTGCTGAAGACCAACCCGATGAAGATGACTTCTCTGGAAGGAGGAAGCCTTGCCATGCTTGAGTGGCTACTGAGTGGTCCCATGTGCTGCTGGAGGCCATAGCGCTATCATAGCACAAAGTCAGGAATGACAAACGCTTGTTTGGGAATTGGAAGGCAGCCTAGTGAGAGGATGAATAAGGGCAAGAAGGAACAGGAGTAGAGAAGGCATTTTCACATCTCCATGCAGCAACTGATGATTGATGGGATCAATCACAGCTACACTATTGCTAAAAGGAGAGGGAACAGACCAGCTAAGACCACCACGGTCCCTGGCCATGGTGACCAGCAACAGCAGGCAGAGGGCGGGACTCCCCTCCTGGCTCCAGTGCTGGCACCTCCTGGGTCCCTTTCCACGAGGTGGCTGTCCTGTCTGTACCAGTGACAGGCCCGGGGCAAGACCACCTGGTGCTGCGTGTGCAGAGGATGTGTACCAGCAGGGTGCTGCAGCACGGCTGCTGCGGCAGCACAAAGCGGGATGAAGGAAGGGAACAACAGCCTGCCTGTGACAAGATTAGTGATATCTTATAGGTTAGGAAAGTAGCTTAATAAATTCCCCGTTGCGTTGGATGTTTAACATGCTGTATCAATAGCAGAGATTGTAAGATGCTTTTGGCAATTCTCAGCAGAAATCTGGAAGATAGGAAATGAAGAGATACAACAAACCACCGAAGGGAAGTACAATACTCTTAAGACACGTTTTTATGGAGCAACTGCTGTGACAGAAAATATATATATTTGATTCTCCTTGCAGATACAATGTGAAAAATAATTCTTAAACAATTATGAAGCATTTATATGCAGTATTGAGCAGTTGTTTCATTTCACCCTGGGAATGATGTTTTATTTCCCTGATCATAGATTATTTTTCTGTCTTTATTTAGAAGTATATACCATTTTGACATCTGTGGGGGTTAAAGGGCACTGGAAAATTATGACATATGGTTGATGATTTCCCTGAGAAGTATTACTCCTTTGGAAAACACTGACTTAATTAAATGTAAAATGTTTACGGGAATTTATCAATTTCATTATAATCTGACAGGAAATTATCTCAATATTTTGTTTCCATGAAGCAGAAACATTTGCTTTTTACATTACCATTTAACAGATAAAAACAGATAAAAGAGTTCCAGTGTCAATGTTGAGAATGTTTTAGTCTTATCAAAATAAATGTTTCCAGGAGGTCAGACAAATAATATTAATTCCTCTCTTTCATAATGTTTTTGATAAACTTATTTTTTTCTCTGTATTTGAGGCAGTGTTGAAGTTTCAAAGTCTCAGAATTTTGTCAAGGATAGAAATTTCTAGTTTTGAGCCATGCAAGTTATCACTTAATGCTACAGCTTTTTTTATAGCTTCAGCTTCTCATAATCTTGTTCTCTAAAGTGCACAGAGTCTAAAATTTATGCCTTCTCTTCCTCTTCACAGATGTCTATTCCAACTCTAATGACAAAACATGAAAATCCGGAGTCTATTTCAGACTAGTGAAACAATGTAAAATTATTTGGAGAGCAAAACTGAAACTCTGAATACAAACTAGAAGATATATTTATGCCTTCAAAAAAGAACTCTGAAACAAGTGACTCCAACACAGAAATATTTTGCCAGCTTGTGAGAAGAGGGGGAGTGGAAAGAAAACTCCATCATCATTTCAAGCGGTTGTACCGGGAGCTGGCTGGCTGCTTTGCACTGGTAGTCCATCCAGTTCTGTGCCTGGCATTAGCTGTTTCTAGATATTTCATGGAAACAGACCAAAAATTCACTGTTGGCTTACATATAGGAAAGCTTCTTCCTTACCTAAAATGCAAGAAGCTGGCTTTGTTCTACACTGTAAAAGCCAACAGCCTGTCCCAAGCACTAATTTAGTCTGTTACTCCCTGGAGACTCTACCTTGTATTTTCCAAAATACAACACTGTATGAGTTTACAGTGCAACAAGATGACTGATCATAAACCAAAAAATTTGGGGTTCCCCATACCCACATTTTGAATGTCCTGGTTTTGGTTTCACAATCCGTCATTTGCTCCAGTGAAAAGCAGTTCCTGATCTCACTTCTCTGTTTCATGTCCGTATGTACTTGGCACTTCCCTTCTCCAAGAGAATTACAGAAACAGAAAATAGTGCAGCCCTCCCTCTTACATCAAGTATCTCAACAAACTGGTCAAGCTTCATCCTGAAATTGTCCAGGAGCAGAGATCCCCTGTGGCAACTAACAATACTCCAGTGCTTCAACATGCTCACTCTTGAAAAAGGTCTGCAGGAGAAATACTTGATTATTGTCTTAAAGGTCTGGCCTTCTGGCATTTTAATCCCACTTCTCTTGTGCTTGGAATTTACTTCCCTCATCTTTATAGCTATTTTCAAACTAGGTGAAGACATTATCATGTCCCTGTTCAACTTCCTTTTCCTAAAATAGTTTTCTTTTGCAAGTCATGGGTCTTTGTTATCAGAAAGAGGGAGAAAAGTCTGTGACTGGCTGGAAGCAAGTGCTGAACCCCAGTGGCCCAGGAGAAGGGGTCCGGGCAGGTCTGTGCTTGCAGACTGTGCTGGCTGAACTAGCATTGCTCCTGGTGACTGTCTCTGACCTCATCTCACAGACCTGAAATGAGGGACCCTCCATGGCCTCTCCAGTGCTTCACTGTCCTCATCACTGGAAGGATTTCCCTAATGAATTTCCATTGCCAATACTTAATTTCAGTAGTTGTCGTCTCTTCTACCGTGAACACAAAGAACCCATTATTCCTTTCCACTGCAATGGCTGATGAAGTATTTGAAGACCTACTCTCTGCATTAGACTGAGCACTCTTTCCTTGTAGACCATGCCCCCCAACTGCTTCCATCTTCTCCTCCTGATTTTCTGGTAGTCTGAACTGTACTTCCAGTGCAATTGTACTTTCAACTGCACATTAATCCAAGTGAGGCCTTACTAATGATCAGCAGAGTATTCTTTTATGTTTCATTACCTACATACCAAAGCGTCTTGACAGCACAAAATCCTTGACTCATGTCCAGCTTCTTATTCAACCTAATTCCCACATGTTTTTGAGAGAACTGGGCTGACTGCCACAGCCCCCCCTGTCTCCACAGTTGGCTATGCCTGCCCAAAGGTAAATTTTGCATTTTCCTTCTACTGCATTTTTAGGATTGATCATCTCTGATTTGCAATTACCATACTGTTCTTCACTGTGTGACCCCAGGTTTGATGTTGTCTTCAAGTTTACTAAATAGAGTGTCTACTCACAAACCTTCTCATCACCTACAGTGTTATGAGAAGGTGAAATGGTATAAGAACCAGCATAGAGTCCATCAAAACTTTTCCCTTCAATTTTGTTTGAACAGTTTCTTATCAGTATTGTTTCTGTCTTAGACAAGTTTTGTCCAAATCATATTTCTACTACTGGATTATAAAAGTATCGAAGTCTCCTTACTGTTAAGGTAAATGGCATCCTCAACTGACATGGTCTGCTAGGTGCCTGTCAAGGAAGCTGGGTATCTTGGCAGGCCTTATTTGATAAAGTCAAGTTGTTTATAAATCACTATGTATTCTCCTAGACAACCCCATGTACTCCTCTAAGGAATGACATTAGGCTGGTATCCCCTAACTCCTCTTTTCCCTGCCCCCTTGGTAAAGTTAAAAATGACATTTGCTTTTCCTATGAACGTCTCTTGTCAAGACCTCAAAGGGACAAGACTCTGAGATGGTTTCAGCCAGATGTCCAGTTTGGGGATAGATCTCACCATGCTCAGATGATCTGAAACCAGTCTGATTTGCCTCAGTATTCTCCAACATTTTTGTCTTGATTCTGCTCCAGATATGTACCTAGTGCAACTGCACTTCTCACCCAATTGCAGCACACCTTTTCAGTGAAGACCGAAGAACAAAACAAGACTCCTATCTCAGTATCATCTACCATCTTTCCTCTCTGTAGAACAGGAGATTAGCACTTTCTTTCATGTTCTCTCTACCAGTAACACTACCACAGAATAATTTCCTATTATGTTACAGAGCACATTATGCCTCTGCCTTTTGGCTTTTGTCCTCACCTGCTTTTGCAACTCTTTCAAGTTATGCTTCGCAATCTGAACTAATTTCTATTTTCTGTGACCTTTTGTCTGTGCTTAATGCCAAGGAAAAGCCAGTGATTTAGTGCAGTAAGTCTGGTCCTACACTGCCTATTTTTCCTCTGGGCCAGTTTGTGCTTTTATGGTCATTCACCCTGAATAACTCGTCTATCCATCAAAGCCTTCAGCTATGAAATCTTGTGTTTATCGAAATCTGCCTACCCCAAATGCATTCTTTTAAATTTATTTTTCCATTTGTAAGTCACAGACTTTGTAATCTCATGGTCATCCTAGTGGGTCCCTAACATTTATACTTTGTGGGGTCTCACTACAGACTAACCACTCTGCAGAAATTCCTTATTCTGAAGAGCTGGCTGGAAGAGATATTCATGCTCCAAAGATTTGCTTCCCTGTGAAGGATGAGGTTAAGATGATTAATACTCTTTTTAAAATAAGCATAGTTTTTAAATTACTTTCTCTTCTTGTAAGTGTATCTTCCTCTGGACTTGGCAGGGAATGTTGCTATTTAAACGAATTTGAGAGTGGTGATTGAGTCTTAGAATTTTTTCCAGTATCATTAGGATAACCTAGATGCTTTTGGTTAGGAGAAAATTAACATGCAAAAGCTATTCTTCTCTCAGTCAAATCACAGCTTCCTTTTAGATAAGTAAACAGCAAAGCTACAAGAATGCTAATCAATGTGGGACACAAAGAACAAAGACTTTCGCTCTCTTCTGCAAATCTTCCCTCCCACTTAATTAAAAAATAGTCTTCCTAGGAGGATAATGAGGAAAAAGAGGGGAACAGGGAGCAGAAGTAGTGCGAAGCACAGGAGAACCTGTGCTGGAACAGAAGGTATAATTTTGACGCTTCCTGATTCCTTCTGGAATTAAAGAATCACCCCATCACCCTGTGACCTATTTTTTCTGGATTAATAGGACTGACCTATGTAGTCCAACCCTCTCCAGCCACGCTCACACAGGCTAAGCAATGCCTGAGGACCATCAAGGCTCGTGCTCAGTGAGCATGGATGGCACAGCTGACACAGGTCTGCAATACCACTGAGTAAAACTCCTGTGTGCAGGTTTGCAAATCCTCCCACTTGCGACCCCTGGGACGAAAGGAGGCAAAGAAACTAGGGCTAAAGCCTGGAAAGTTTCTTGCATTCCCCAACTCCCTCTCTGCTGGAGTGGCAAGAGTATTCCTGCCTGCTGCCCTGGAGAGAAGCAGGTAGTGAGGAATGGCAGAACCACACCACTGGTGAGTGCACAGGAAAAGGAGGGTTTCATCATGGAGCCGTGTCACGTTGCTGTTCAGAGTTAAAAGGGAATTTGGTGACAAAAGAGGAGAGTGGGAACCCAAACGTTGCCTATAGACCTGGCTGCCTGCCTTGAAGACTGTCTGTACAGCAGGTCACTTTACCGAGATGTGACAGGAGAGGAATCTGCAAAAAATTGTTTTTTTTCCCAGAAACCCTTTGCCATATTGAAGAAGCTACCAAACTCTTAAAAATATAACAATTAAGTAAAACAGAAACTAGAGGCTTGGCAGTAGGGGAAAAGATGGATATGAATAGCATTTAAAAGAGAGAAAGCTGTGGGAGCTGTTAAACTCCAGCAACTTTTAATAGCCAAGACAGCTTTAAATCCTTACAATTCATCCTACCAACAAAGTCCACCTAACTGCAGCAAAAAAAGGAATGCCTCTCTGTTGGTTCCCCTCCCTTTCACTTGTCCTAGCTGGTGGGGGAGAAGAGGGACAAATAATATTTTATTACCAAATGAATAACTGGCGCATGGTCCTTAGGCTAGTATTTCTCACAAATGATATACACTCCATGAAATGAGAAGTGCAGCTAACAGCTACAGAGGAGCCACGTTATTAAAACAAAATTTTTAACAGAACAGCAATGAGAGCTGCTGGAGTACTTTTGGTGATTTTGAAGGCAATGCTTTATCACTTCACCTTGATTCTCCATGGGAAGCTATCTTCTCTGCCTGCCAAGGTTTCCCAGCTCTTTATTAAAGTTTTCATCCAGCAAAAACTGGACTCCTGTTCTCCAGGAAAAGCTTGAGAATATGGATTTTTCAAAACCTTCATTATGCAAACCCTCTCAGAATAGTCTCACAAACACATGATTCAGCATCCCTGGGGCAAACAGATACATTAACACACTTTGTACACTCTGGGCTATTTCCCAGCTAGCATTCCTCCCAAAGTAGACACAAAACACTATTTGTTTTGAAGACACTTTCCTATGAAGGAAAGAAAATCCTTCAAAGAATTACATAAGATTGGACCATGTTCAAAAGACATGTGGTTCAGATGAAAAAAATCATTCCTTCAGAAATATTCAGCTCTACAAATTGTTCTCAGTACACAGAACAGCATGAACTTTTCACCAGTGAAATCATAAAACAAGAAAATTAGGTAAAACCAAGATGTTCCATGTCCTATTTTAGTGTCTAGTTACTATCAGGAAAAGCTTCCATTACCAAAAAAATCAGATTAATCCAAGACAGATTTGTGTTATGGTTAATTTGTCCCAAATATCTAGGGGCAAAATCAGTGTATTACTGGCTACTACAGCTTCTGAGAAACTCTCTATATAATTTGTGTCCAAAAAAAGTCACATATTTAATTTTTGAAAGAAAAATTTCAGATATCCATAGTATATGTTGCTTCCATAATGATTGTTTTTTGAATTAAGGTCATTCCTATTTAGAGAAAGGAGTTTGAAAGCCCACTTGCAATCCATTTTCAGCTTTGTTCATGCACAGTACTTTCAGATATCTATATATCTAACAAAGCAGTAAGCAGTTCAGTCAGAGATTACTAAAAACAATCTACCTCTTCCCTAATCAAACACTAGCTATCAATATTTCTTTCCCTTATTGCACTGAATCCTTTCCAGCTCAGCAGCAGGTAAAGCAAAGACTAATGAGGAAGGAATCACCTTTCAGAAATGCTGGGTCATTGCATCAGGTTTTTCAAATGTCTTCTCTTTTGGGAGATGAGGTGGCTCAGCGGGGGCCGCTAAGATGGAAAAATATCAATGTATTACTCATCTTATTCAAGCTGCCGGTATGATGCAGTCTGTACTGATGCAGTAAGGGGTAAGACAAGCCACCTAATGAAGCTGTGAAATGATTAAATACCACCACTCTTAACAAGAAAAAAGACATTTTCAGGATAGGTAATTTTGCAGCTTTGCCCTACAGACATTTCAGATGGCAAAATAAGCACTGGAAATAAGGAAGGAATATCAGACACTCTACTTTGCTTGAGTCATCATGTTTCACAGTCATTGTTCATCTGTTAATCTTCCAAAAGAAAAGCTGTATTATCTTGTTTGCAATTGAGGCAAAGTCAAGAACAGCTCCACTGAAGCAAGCAAGTTTGTGATTTAACTGTGAAAACCCAACAGCACTCCAGTGCCATGTAAAGCCAACATGGTTCCCAAGGGATGTCTGGTGGTGTTTGGTGGAGGGCCTGATAATGCACAGCTCCACCAAGGAGCCACATGTAAGAGTCATCCTGTTCATAAAATGTCTTCGTTTGTCACACGCCCCATTTAAGCAGGAGTTTTCACTTCCCAAGAACCACGGAGCATTCTCCGGCCTTCATTTGCACTCAAGAGGGAGAAACTGTGGCTGTTTCATTCTCTTTCTTTGAAATGCTTGAAGAGTGAAACGACTGCCTACAAAATGCAGTGCAATAGCACCCTTGCAAAAAGTAATGTGTAGTAACTTATACTGCAGGCAAAAAATCAGTTTGGTCCTGGGATCCATGGTAGCCTTGGACACTGTAAGCCAGGACACCAGGATGTGGCTGTCATGTGTGCTGCTAATTGCAGGTATCAAAGCGTTTGTCAGCTATTACATTCCTATTCTGAAGAGGGGAAAAAGTTAAGTTGAGGCATGGCTGAAGAATTTACATGGTGGACAATAGTCTGATTTGATAATATTTTCTGTTCATGCTCTGTAAATTTTAAATAAAAGCATTTAATGAACCAGTGTAACACAGCGTCTCTCTGCTACACCTGAGGTTTTGTATTGCCTTAGGTGACATCATTTTGATTATACCAATCCCTGATAATTGAAGGTCTCTGGGTAGAAGCAATGTATTACAAACATTAAGAAAAAAATAGCTGGTAAGAAGAAAAAAAATTCTCAAAACTTGTTTGTATGAAGCAGACTTCAATTACTGGAACCTGTTTTCAATTCATCCTCCCAGGGAATTTATATTGTTTTCAGCTGCTGGTCCAGACCAAGCTGGATTCTCTACCTCACCTTTGATGCTACACATGCATGAAAGAACCTTCCTGATAGCCTCAACAGGGCTAGGAAAATAGGATGATTTTTCTGTGACATAGCTTCAATATGATTGATGGTTCGCATTTGTAAAGCTGATTTTAAGTAGCAAAGATCAGAGAATTACATGGGGGTTTTCAACATAGGGTGGTTGCTCCTGAAATTGCTTGTCTTAAAGATGATAAAAGGAGTGTTGACCACTGCTGCCTGCCTGGAAGACTACAAAACATTGCCCATAGCCTTAAAACTGTGCTTTCAATGACCATATGTGTGACATAACAAGTTACATCTGATGTGATGCTTACTTCCAGCCTTTGGCAGGCAGAAAATTTTAGATTGTGCCTAAGTGAAACTACAGTTATTTCACAAGAAGAAAACAGAGCTGAGGATCAGCATGTTCTTGGCATGGTGACATCCTGCAGCTCTCCACAGCTCTCCTCAGAAGGTGATTCCAATGGGGGTAAGGACTCAAAGGCATGAGGCATTTCCCTTGCATGTTTTGGGGCATAATCAGGGTACACATGTAAATCCTGTGGTATCTTCACTGTTTTCTCCTGCTGCAACATTTTCTAAAGTCAGAATGATGTTATTTTGGCTTTTATTTACTTTCTCAGCTGAAAATCCTATGGCATCAAAACTGGACTGCCAGTGTAACAAATATAACCACTCCCCCACATCAGAAGTGATGTCTTATTGCTGGGCATAACTTCTGACAGTGAGCTGGATTGTCCTTGCAGGACCAAATCAATGGCTAGCCCCATGCCACTCCTCTGGAACAGTGTTTGGAGGGTGAGCTGACTACTCTGGTTTCCCCACCTGGGTGCTGCAGGCAAGATGAGACTGACATGCCCTGCTCTACTGGTGACACATTGTTGCTTGGCAGCAGCAGATACCCGGAATGCATTTCTGAATTTAGGAATCTTCTGCCTTTCTGGGTTTATTCCCGGTGTGCCAAGTCACAAAGCTCAGAGGTCATCAGACAAGTCAGAAAACCCTTAGCCTTTTGCAGTAACTTAGCAGTATTTCACATTCCCCTTCTATTCTCTTGGAACTAAGAGCTTCGTCTTCAACTGAAAGTCTCAGCAAACCGTACCTGAGTTATTAAGACAGTTCCTTTATCCAATGGACCTACAGAAAAACATCTTACTGCAAACCTTACTGCCAGCCCATTTCCTGATTGCAGTGTGGGTTCTTGGGAGGATCACTTGTGTGAAATTCACTCTCCTGATTAATACCCTTATATATAAAGACGTAAGTACCCTTAAAGATACATATAAGTACCCTTATATATAAAGAGCAGAAATGAGGCTAAAGATGGACTCATACCAGAAAACAAGTTTTCTTGTATTTCTAACAAAATTTTCTAAGTATGTTTTTAAAAATGCACAAAATGAAAACTAAATTGAAAACTTCTAGTATAAGTCTGTGGCTCCAAGACTTAATTAAAACTTATTTTCTCTGGTCACTTATTTGATTTGAGTGTTACATGTTCCCCTACCATATGCCTACACATTACCAGTAATCCATGTTTACTGGGAATATCTGTCTATTCACACTTTGTACAGTTAAGACTCTGTAGGCAAGTTCATGTTTCCCAAATGGGTTTCCTACAAACGGGAAGTTCTTTCAATAACCCAGCAATAACTCCACCATTTAACTCAGGACATTTTCCCTGAGCTACAATCAAAGACATCAGGGTCTGAGCTGGAATTGCTTTCTCTCTCTGGTATCTGTTTGCAGACAACAAGTGTTTCTTCTGGTGTTAAAGATCTATGTTACAATTTGAGCCCACCAGTCGGTTATAGACTTGGCTTATCTACACGACACATCACTCAAGCTTGGAAAACCTAGGCTCTAGTCCATGCTTCTGGTCCCCACTTCCTTTTCTAGTTACTGCTTGCCTTGATGACATGCATATAAAGTCTTTGCAGCAAAGAGTATAATACTACTGTGCATAGCACCTGGTGGGGTGATGCAACCCACCTGGAGATCCAGCAGGAATCCTGGATTCCTGACTTACTGCATACAGAGAGTGACAGCAGGAGAAAAAGAAGAAATAAAACAAGCTAATGGGCAAAGATAAGAAAAACACCATCACATTAAAGAGATTAATCAGTTGTTTGGGAATGGGGTTTTGACAGCTGAATTAAAAAATAAAACTCCTTTAGGAATTATCAACAATAGCTAGCCATTTAATTATACAGGTGTGTCACACCATGGGCCTGAGGCACCTCAAGCCATGCCTTCAGAAGCACCAGCTCTCAGCTGCCACTGCAGAATAAGAGAGGAACGTGAAGAATTATGAAGAGCAAAATTCTCTCAGTATTCTAAGGGGCACCAGTGAAGTTCTCTTCATACAGTGAGAAGCAATTCCTGTACCATAGAGCTCAGCTCACATCACGCTAAATATGTGGGAAAGAAAATTGCACAAATGAATGCCAAGGTATGAGATGTGGAAGAACTGCTGAAGTACTTTGCTTCGAGTAATGCAAGAAGTCTTTGGTAGAAGCAAGAGTTTAACCCAGGGGTAATTCTGCACTTCAAACTCTCGTGGCTGATTTCTTTCCTTGAGGCAATTCCCAGAGACACACTCTGCACCACCTACATTGTCTAGACAAATGCAGGATGCAAAGACTTGGTCCCTGAGACTCTGTCCACTAGCACTGTCTGCAAACTTTCCCACTGGTGTGCTGGTTTTGCCTAGAGGGCAGGTTATTATTAAAAACGTTTTATTTCAGTATGTTTTCTAGTAGAGAGGTAAGTACATGGCTACAATAACCTCTGCCTGTAGAACTCACTCCATATAATTGTCCACAGTTTTTGCTGATAAAAACAGCAATCCACAAAGGGAAGCTTTGCTTGTGTAGCTGCATTGGTAAAAATGTTCTAGTACAGAGTTGGCATAATTTAATGAACCTGCACATGGAGGACTAAATGCATTTTCCTGGGAATGGGACAGCATGAATTTGGCATCGCTTTGCCACGTCTTCCAGACCACTTATGATCTAAAAAATGGTTTCACCGCTTTTTGAAGTTTCACCAGTTATCCAGTTATTCAGAATCAACTTCATCTCTTTCGGAGCATCTTTTCCCTGGCAGGTACTTTGTTTTTGAATTTACTTGCTTTCTTAGGACTCTGGCCCCGTATTTAGATGAATTTGTCCTGATGGAGACTGACAGCTACAGAGAAGGGAGAACAGATCCCCATCCAAGCCCCAAAAGACCCATGTTGCTGGCACCTAGAGCATATCAGAGCCTTGTCCAGATTATTTTACATGGGTAGTATCCAGGTGGACCAATTTCAGTATATACCTCTCTTCCACTGTCTCATAGCTATGACTCCTTGCACATCAGATGGTCTTCACTGGCTGAAGGACTTCTAAAAAGAAGCATGAATAAGTCTGATTCCAATGCTTTGTAAACTGGAATTTACCTTTCGCTCCAAATATTCTTTCTAAGCCATTAATGATATTCTAAAGTCATAATCCAATACTCCAGTTGCTTGACCTCTCTGACCAAACTTTGCAACACACAATATGCTTTGTTCTAGAGTCCTAATTGCAGCTCTGGGTATTGATCACATGGAAATCCTTGGTAAAGCTCTGCTTTATCTGACCTTTAGCTAATTTTTTATGTTGCTGGTTTTGCACAATTTTTGAGTTTTCCTTCTTTCCTCCCTCTCCCCTCCTCCTCTGTTGCTTGGCAGTACTCCTGACATATTTGTTAAGTCCTTTTTCCCCTGTGGCCACAACAGGTCACACCAGATACCAAGCAAATCTTGCTTTGAAATGGTTTTAGTCCATGAGTGTTTGTTGTACGAAGTCTCTCGCTGTCTCCACTTATTAGTCCCTATCTCTCCCCCACAGGTTTTGCTGCCCCTGTGCACATATGTCATACCAACTCAGTTTTCTACTTTGAGTTCTTATAGCATTTTGGTGCTGGGGCCTGATTCCTCAGTATCTTACACTATACAGCCATATACCATTTCAGCCTACAAACCCGTATTTGTACATGGCAATGAGCAAGTTTTACCTTTGTTAACATGCTGGTCCAAGTGCTCTGAATGCTCCTCATTGTTACTTTTAACACATCAGTCATGCATTGTATTCTTGGATGTCTACAATTTTTTTCCAAACGCACTCAGCTTCTCTGTTACAGCTTGTTCGATTTTTTATAGTGAGACCATGACGCATGCGCAAGCAGATTATTGTCTGCTCCCGAACATGCCTCCTTGGGACTTTTCTTTTTTCTTTAACCGCAAATTCTCAATGAAATTCATTACATGTGTCCCTTTCTTGTCAATCAGGATTCCTTACTGTGCATCCAGTCTTACTTTGCCTTCAGTGGACGATCACCAGGGATTTGCATTACTTTTTGCCTTGGGATTCACATACGCAGGAGTTAAAATGCCCCACGGGGAAGGTGACGTGCGTTTCAGACTGCAGATTTTTTAAAATCGAGGCTCAGACTGCCAGTGCCCACTGGGTGGCTCCAGACACTGCACCTTGCCCCACCTCCACCTACTCAGCGCTAGCCCAGCTCTGCAGCAGTACGTGTCAGTGCTGACGACCAGCAAGAGTGACGGGGCAGAGCCTGGGGTCATAAAGAGGTGATGCACCTCACACATAAGTAATGGTTATTGGTGAATATTTGCATCACGGTAGTGCCCAGAGGCTCAGCAGAGGGTGCCTGGGCAGGAAGCAACATCAAGGCTTGAATTCCACACACTGCCCTCAAGGCACTTAACTGAGGCACCTGAGCTCAAGAGAGAGAGAGGCTTACACAGGCCACAGAGGTGATGCTGTTCTCTCACTGACTGCATCGGGGGCCAAATGAGATGATGAGCCAATGTGGGTGACTGATTTAAGCTCCTGGAACTCAACAGGATGAACCTGGCCCTTTGGGACAGGGAATATTGAGGACCAGAACTGCAGCTGTGTCTTCCCTGGCTCTGTGACCACATGTGTGTGAGCATGAGTGTGTGTACACTGCATGTCCTGACCTCAGAACTGTGTGTACACACATGTGTACACTGCATGTTCTGGCCTCTTTATGTCCAGCACATAAAGAGTAGTTTGGCAGGGAAGAGAGAAGCCCTCCAATTTAATTTGGATAGAGACTAATGATCCTGTAAAGCAGTAACACAAATTCATGCTGTTGCCTAACTCTCTGCCTTCTCCTTCTAAATACACTCCCAATTTGCCATGTCTTTCAGGATTGTGCACATGTAGGTTACCTTTACACAAACTCGTCTTCCTGTTACAGAATTTTGACAACTTTATTTTTTCCCATCTACCAAGTGCTATATGAACCAACTGTATGTAAGGAGCTGTTTCACCAGCACTACCCTGTGTTAAGGCTGGTACACAAGAAAAGCAAACCAACCAGCTAGTCCCAACAAAAGTAAACATAACAAGGAAGAGAATGGAGGCTCGTCAGTTTTGTTTTACTCCAGGCAACTATCCCATTTCAACCATGATTAATATTTGATTTGGACATAATGAAGTTCACTAGTTCCCACTTTTCATGCTATAATACAGTTTACTGCTTCAGGAAACCTCTGTCAGTTTTACTAGGCTTAAAAGAAGTGTGAGGATCTAAGATAGCTTTGCATCTGTGGTGATTCAATACACAAGCTAACACATGCATCATGAAGAGATTTCCCCATCTTGCTAACACCACCACATTGAGAGATGTGCACTTTTTAACTTTGAAATGTTAAAGCCAAGGATGCTCTGGAGTTTTTAATTTGGTAATATTTCACTACGTCTAATCTAGTACGGCAACAGAAACACAGGCTTGTACAAAATGTCCATTTTATTGAAAGGCTGCAGTTATTAAAATTGCGTTTTTCTTGAACCTGACCTAGAGGTATTACCCCTTTCACAAGAGAGTGCAGCGTGTGATCTAGTGTTAACTCATATAGAAACTGATGGCACTTTACAAGTGTTATCTTGCCTAAAAAGATGCATCCTTGTGTGGTGGTTTTAAGCCCAGTTGGAGATGAAACACCATGGAAAGAAATTAACTCTACCCTAGCTGAAGCCAGGACACCTTGACAACCTGCTTCTGTTCTCAAGGAACATGTCTCTGAATCTATAGCACACTGACATGGGTGAAGTGTCAGAAGCACTAGAGGTGGAAAATCCCTTGCTATGTACAGGCAGGGTTTTGGGACTTCTTTTATATCTGGCTCTCAAATTAGGGAAATGGGCGTCTTTATCAAGGTCCATATATGGTACACATATTTAAGGAGAGCAGACATTAGGTGATGTGGAGGGAGTCTGTGCTCGAATGAATAGTCTTTCCTTTTCTCCATTCTGTAAGGCGCATATAGAAATCATTAAGTTATTACAAGCTAGCAATGCCTAGGAGTTGTGGAAGATCCAGACATTGCTACTATTAAACACAGAACACCAGCATCTAAGCAACTGTTAAGGCACTGGCATGTCATTCTGCTATTTTAAGTATGAGCTGAGCTTCAGAGCTGAAGTAGTAAGCTGTGTTATTATTTTTAGTGTTGGCTTGTTGCTTCTTTTTTTAAGTGTTACATCTGAATATATCATACCATATGAAAAAACCTCAAATCCATTGCCACCCGGCAACTCCTAGCTCATTGCTTTTCTTACAGCATCATGCAAGTTCTGAGAAATTCTCTAATCACACTGCAGAGCATGTTCCTTTGAAAACCTGAGATTTCCTGTTGTTGAGGATTTTTGCCTGGTTTTGTTTTGGTCTCTGTTTTCCTAAGAAATGTATCACATATGAAAATAAACACCAGGAAGAGCTCAATGGGAGGTGAAGGTTGTGCTCTTTTGGAAACCACAGTTCCGGGGAGTTGATGAAATTGGAATCTGCGTAACTTCTTGGAAGCTGTGCTTCTCCTGCTCTTCCTCTCATTAGGCGTCTTTCACTCTGAGATGGAAGCTGCTGGGAGGGAGGGAGTTTTTGCATGCATTTACTACCTGCCCACATCAGCGAGACAGCAACAACCAGCAAGGATATGCTTGCTCCGGGAAAGAGCTTATGCCCTATGGGCCAAAGCACAGACCCTCCCATCATTAACACTGGAGCTGTCCCTCCATGCTGGACCACCATGGAAAAGCTTTCTCCTAGAGGTGACACAGCAGTGGCTTACCACCAGCATGCAGAAAGGTAAAGCATTTCAAGTGGCTCTTGTGTGCTCATTTTGGGGATCCAGAATCCACTGGTTTAAGCTGTCTGCCTGGTCCACATGTCCAAAATGGCTAGAATAATAATTTGTCACTCCTTGGAGTTGTTGGGCACCTCCTCATCCAAGGTGAACAGATGCCCTGTTGATTACTAGAGGGATATGCCACTTTGCTGAACATTTATTTCACTGGGTTTCTTTACTCCAAGAACCACAAGAAGTCCAGTCCTGGTGCTTCACACAAGTTCATCATCAAGTAGGGAGATACAGAGTATTTCTTGTTTCCATGCTACCCAAAAGCTTCAGAGCAACAAAAACCCTTCACCTTTTGTAGTAAACACAGGCCACCAGCATGAACTATAATTTCATCTAATATAACAAAATAATTTTGGGAGCATTTGAAATGCTGTGAAGGAATAACAGGCTTTGGGTGGGCTGCTCTGTTCTATGAGTACTACCTGTTAATACCCAGATGTCAAATATGCCAACTTCCCATTCACTGCTGCAAAAAAACCCAGACCATCATGCAGTAAATAAAACAGACCATGGGAGGCATGCAACACATTGCAGCATTTGTTTTACCTACAACACACTATCACAAATATGTCTGTTCAAGTTGACTAGGAATCTCTGTCAGTGCTATCCCAAACAGTATGTTTCAGGTTTGAGATTTGGAGAACAAGTTTACGGGAAGGGAAATGCTTTTCATTCATTTTTTCACTCCTTTACTATCATTTACTCCAAATCTAAGGTAGCTGCAAAAACCAGGAGATCATTTTTACACTGTGTAACAATGAGAAAGAAACTCAGAAATGTCTGTTGTCCTCTAACACTGATCTGGGATCTCTACATGAACATAAAAAAACCCTAACTAGCTTTAAAGTTTACGCCTAAAAGGAGTTTGTGTTAAGAGATATCCATGCCTGGCTTCACTCTGACATTGATAGAATGATGCCACCCATCTTCCAGCCAGGTTTCAAACATTTAACAATGTCATCTCACTACTGGCAGACATCCAGTCTTCTTAAGACTCAATGAATAAGGGGTTCAGTCTTCTTGTTAAATTCATTGGACCAACCACTTTTTTTTAAAGAAATGCAAGAGACAGTAGATTTTTATATGGGGCATATTGTCTTATTCTGAAGATTGAAGTCAGGCAAGCAGGAGTGCTGGAAATCCAAGACCAAAATTAATTCAGCTCTTTTGACTCCTTGATTTTCACTTTGCATTCTTGGTTACAAGGGTTCTAAGCATATTAAACACATCCCAACTGTCAAATCACCGTTCTGTAATCCACAGTTACACCATTCATATGCCTGCATCTTGTCCTCATCCTGCACTCCCTGTTTTTTAATTTATATGTACATCATGTACTTCTATGTCCTCCTGATGTTAACTATCAGCATAATAATAGCATTAAATTATTTACATTGCATTATTTGTTCTGCTTTATTCTTTTTTTTTTTTCTGATTTTTTTTCCATTGCTTGACATGAAGTGCACAAAAACGCTGAGTAATGTAGGCATTCTTCTTCAAGATGCTTTTGCAGACGAGGAAGCTCATTAAATCATTTCACTTACTCATGTCTAAGTTGAGTCATATGCACATATCCTTGCAAGCTACAAACTGAAGTATATGACTTCCTGTATCATGATAAAATAACACAGAAGTCTAATAAATAAGAAGCACTCTGTACACTTACGCATTTTTACTGCCTCAGTTGAAATTAAACACTTCCCACACAAAGAACTGGTTACACTAGCTTAAGAATAAACATTAGAAGCATGTTTACATCTTGCAAAATTTATGATTTTAGTGAGAAAGTCACTTAAAACTGAACCAGAGTGAGCAATACCCAACCAAAGCATTTTTGTGATGTGAAAGGCCTTAAAGACCATCTACAAACCCAGTGCTAGCCCTACTGTTTCTCCAAGAGGTGTTGGTCTTTTCTGGACAGCACACATCCTCATGAGCCCACCAGCTACATGAGCCCACCTACATGAGGCCACATCCTCATTTAGGAATATTTGTCTGGCCTCAAACACTCTCAATTTTCTGTTCTAAGTGCCACAGTTCACTCAGTTTGTCAGACCTACTCTTTACAGCTGGCCTGCAAATAACGATGGATACTTCTATTTTATCACAGCTATTCATATAGTAAAAGCAGAGGTATGAAAAAGGAACCTTTTTGAGTGCTTCAGTGTGTGTAGAAGAAATACTGCTCTCTGTCATGATGATGGGATGCTCTGCTGCAAGATGAAAGGGAAGACTGCACATTCCCCCTTGTTAAAGCAGGGTCATGGGTAGTGGCTGCCAGCAGGCACTGGACATTGCCCCTCACAAATGAGCTTCACCCTGATCCGAGAGGAAATGCAAAATATATATTTTTTTAATATATTACATATTTTTATATATATTTTCCAGTATGTGTGTCACAACACTTTTTCACAGATATATTGATACTGCAGCTGCTCTGCGCTTGCACATATGATGCAGTGTGACACTAATGAATATGCAAGATCCATGGCACAGTGGTTTTACAGTCCTGTGGAATCAGCCTTAGGGCTGGTCTTGAATAATTTTCTGTCCTGGTGAACCAGCTCAGTCTGTCCTCTGTCACCCTTGTTGAGAGGGTTTGGGCTTTTTCACAGGGTTCCCCTGGATAGCGCATAGTGGACTTCCAAAGGGCCACTGATCCCCTGCAAACATGAACAGATGAACGATCCCCCTGTAATCCTTCCCCTTTGTTTCTCTCCTGGGAATGCAGAGGGAAAATACAGTGCACAGGCAGCAAGAAAAATACTTTCAGGATGAGTTCATTCTACTTCACTCCTCAGGATAATGTGCTTGACATTGTCTCTCTTCTTCTTCCCCCTACTACAGCCCTTTACCTTCTCAGCCTATTTTGAGGGGCTCTGGATGCGTCCTGTTGTCATGGATGCAAACTGTAATTAGACTAATGACCTCAACCTCTGCTGTCTAATCTCTACAGTTCAGACATAACATAATCTCCACAGTTCAGACATTTTTCTCACTTAAAATACTTTTTTACCCTCTTTGGAATTCCCTTAGAAAGACAACAGGGAAGTTAAGTGTGTTAGTGAGGCTGTCACACAAACTCAGGAGAAAGCAGCTGAGCTGTCATCTGACAGATAGGTGGTCACAGAAGAATAAAGCTCCGTTACTTTCAAATATTCAAATATTTGATTTCACAGCTACAGTTAAGGAAGTTAAAAAGTGAACCATAGGGGAAAGGTTTCACACAGTCCTTCATCTTACACTTTGAACTAATTAAGCAAAGAGGTTTCACCGCCTTCAGTGGTGGTACTCATATAGCTGAAATTAGCCACTCTCTGATGTGTTTGCTGGATGGGGTCAGAGCTCCTAACACCTTGCAGCATTCAGCACGAGATGAAATATGTATTACAGTACATATTTCTGAAGCACAGTCCATGTATTCTTTCTGTACACAGTATTAATTTATGAAGTAGAACATCAGGTATCATATGAAATCTAAAATCATATGAAATCTAAAAAAAGTTTCTTAACACAAATGTAAAAGAACAATACACATTCTCAGTTTCAATGAACACGAATCACAGGACAAAGACCAGTAGCACAACATAACCCTTACAATCATGCCGATCTACATCTTCCACATGGTAGTCATTTAGCATTGTCCAAGCGTAGGGTAGGTCTGCTTGCATATATCCCCAAAGAAACATTCTCACTTACTTCTCCGTGAAATTTCACAAGAAACCTGCCATAAGGCAAATTGAGTTCACCAGATGCTAAGTTAATATGTCAGCCCTTGGACTACAGGTCCTGTTCCCTTTTCCTCTGTTGTAGCGTCAGCTGACATATTTGTAAAAGTTGTGTTGCCAAGTTTTACCAGCTTTTGCCAGCTGAAAAAACTCTAAATTTACATAGCCTAAATGGTAGAAACAGCTCTGGAATTTTCTCTGTGAGGATTAAAAGCACTCTCCTTATGAGATTTAGAGACCTTTGTTTGTAACAAAACAAGGGAAAACACAAAGAAGAGGACAAATGTCAACTCAGACTGCAATGGGAAACTGAAAAAAGGAAACAATTCTAACACCCAAACCTTGCTTCTGAAAACAGTAGGTATTTGATCTGCTGGTGGCATCTGCTGTTGCATTTCATAAAGTCATTGCACCAGTGAAGTGACTGCAAATGGCCGCCCTCCCTCTTTGAACTCATTTTGGCTGTAGGAGGTGTAAAGGAATGGAGAATCTCTTGAGTGTTGATCAAGTCATACACATGCATCTGAAGGGGGAACTTGGCCCCTTTTTTAGCTACCTTGTGAATGAAATCCGTAAAAGTCCATTAAACACAAAGATAACACAATGACTCTGTCTTGCACAACATGGACATCTAGGAGACAAATGCTGGGCATATTTGGCTGTATGTGTGACTTCCTTTTACAGTCTTGCCTGGGCAGCTGCCATCAGCTGCTGCCAGAGATGGGGACCTTGGCAAGGAAAGTCTCCAGCCTTAACGGGAATGACTGTTCTTAGGCAAAGCTAAAGGAAGCTGTCCCTACCTGTGTATGTTTTCTTCCAGCTTTTTCACCTTCAGCTCATCCTCTTCTGACTGCTTCCTTCTGGCTTCTTCCTCTTCTGCAGAGCCAGCAGGAATTCCCTGTAGCAGCCATTTTTCCCGGAGAGCTTTTGACTGTAACGTAAAAAAATCCCATGTCTTAGGTACAGACTGAACAAAAACTATCTGAAGATTGAGAAGAAGCTGTCTTTGCTTCTGAATATTAGATTGTCCCCACTGAATTTCTGCTTACTGCTTCAGACAGTTGGTAACAGCCAAATGATTAGCTGTTTATCCAGATGTCAAGTCTTCCACATTGAAGAGTGTCAGTTTTACAGTATACAGTTTATTTGCCATCAATGCCTTAATATGAAGTTATTTTTAGTTCCTACTAAAACCAAGAGTTTAAAATTAGCTAATTAGCAAGTCCTGCAAGAACTGAAATTTTTGAACCGAAGTGTGGATTTCTTGTGAATGATAAGGCATGTGCTGGAAGGACTAAAGTCATAAACTTTCTAAAGCTTCAAAAATAAAAGATCAGTGTGCTCTAAATGTAATGTTTTTCATGGAGTATAAAAATAGTCTGCTATTAAATCAATCAAAGCTGTAGTTTTTTTATTTATACAACAGATGTGTCTCCATATATTTATGGAGCAGGCAGACAGACAGATACACGTATACATAAACATGAGCATACACATCATCTCTTGGGCATACACAAACTAGAACAAATGAACAAAAGTCCTCCAGAAATCGTGGACAATCCAAGACACAGAAACACTGTTGCAAAAAGCACTAATATCCTTCACCCAACAGAATTATTCCTGGGAGTTTTGTTGTGCTTTCTACACCGAAAATGTGGCTATAGCCTCACCTGGTCCCCATTTAATACAGCTGCAGCTTATCCAGGGTAGCTCACCAGTGGAGGTGCACTGGTTGAAAGCCATGCTTTACACAGCATATATGCCTGTGTTCCTTGTCTGGCCCAAATCTGACAGAGGAATGCAGCAGATAGGATGAGGAAGATCAGGAGCCCAAAGTCCTAAGCAGGACTTTGCTCCTTGGCAAGAAGGAAATGGAGCTGGTGGAAAAAATGGTCAGCCAGGGACCAACCAAACTTTCCCTTGCATTGATCAGTAAAGGGAGCCTTGCTTTTGAATTTACAAAGTGATTGGCAATTCTAGTTCAAGGAACCAGCTTCTCTTCTGCAAAGAGGAGTTAATCAGGAAATCATCAGTTCAAGGAAATTGGATTTCAGAGGCAGCCCAAACATGCCGTATGCGTCTTTTCAATGCCATGCTTGTCGCTGGAATGCAACATGACTTGTGCAAACTATGTATAAAGGGAAAACATTTATCATCAAAAGCACGCTTCAAACTTCACCCAAAATAGAAACATTTTTGACATGACAGTCAAGGCTTTCTTGCTTGTTTTTGAGTGTGTGTATATATATAGACATAGTATCTATGCACAAACTATTTTTGTCACTCCGTGACCTATTTGATGTCAGGCAATTAGATTTTAGTAAGGCAGCAGACATAAAGCAATGCACATGCAAATTATACTTTATAAATTACTCAAGCTTTCACTGGCTTTAACTGCGCTGTGCATGGGAGGATGTCTAGGCAGATTTAACGTGATTTCTATATGAAATAGGACTTCTGCATAACAGAAAAGGTCTCATGCTCTTGTCCCATGCAGTCAAGTTCAATAGTTGGACCTGCTGATGCTGGTGACATACTTTACCTGGCTGAATTCAGCTTTGCTCATGGACTCCAATGTGTTAGTTGCCAACACATTACAAGTGGCTATCTCCAGCCACAATTTCTGCAGTTTGCTACTTCTTGTCCTGGCACTACCATCTACTACTGCTTCCTGCCACATTTAATGTGCTGGTAGTGAAATTTTTGTGTTCAACCAAGCTTATTATGGGCCAGAAATTTCATGACCTCATTCAGACTCACTGTGCTATAAAAACGTCCCCTCAGCAGAGGACTCTCAAGTCATCACATGTATGAAGAAACCAAGTGAGACAGTCAAAGACGGATTTACAGGTCTTGAGAAGCTAAACATTTAACAACATGTGCTTTGGCTTTTAAAGTCTCAATAGCACAGCTCAATGGGTACATGTTGGGCTAAATCCAGTGCAAAGCCTAGTGAAGGCTGACGGCTCTTTAGCAAATTACTGCCTTTTCTTTTAAATGTGGACCAGCTGCATGAGGAACTACGTTGCTGCACATATCATATTCAGCTGTGGTCTTGAATCTGAAATCCTGAGTGACACTCACTTGGAAAAAAAACCCCAAAGTTTCTAAAGACCAAACTCTAAAGATGAAGACAGTCTTCTCTGCTCTAAACCTGTTTTAGACATGGCTCCACCAAAAATAAATAAATAAAGCCTTTGACAAAGTGCTGCTTGGACAGCACTGGCACGGAAGACATTAAGTTAACAGTCAGTCCTCTCCTACTCCAGGAGGACAGATAAAACCCAGGCTTTTTCCAGTGTGCTTTTACAGAGTCTCCATGATGATGCTCACACAGGGAGAAGCCAGTCCCTTCAGCACAACTGCTGTACAGTAAAACTAAGGTGTTTTTTACAGCCTTTGTTTTGGTCTTTGTTTATAGGAAACACTTAAGATACAAAATCACATGGTTTCTTTCTCCCAGATTTTTTTTCTTTTAACCTATTAATAGCATGAATTTGAAACTGGAAAGCATCAATAGGATTTTTTAAAAGACATATTTAGAGACAGGAATGCTATGATCTACTAAAAATCCTCCCTCTCGGGTGAAATGTCAGCATATTTTATCTAAAACAGGAAAACCAGAAGCTTTGATGTTTCTGGCTCTCCTTTTTAAGATGAAAATTAAGGCATTTGTTAAATACTACCCTGAGGAATTCAGACAAGAAGATTGAGAAATGGAAACATTTATAAATGCATTTCCTACACTGCAGACAGTCTATCTGCCAAGCTGCTGAGGTTGTGTGTATTTATGCACTCGCTGCAGATACAGTAGGCTAACAGGCAGGCATACGCCAGGGGATGTTGGTCACACGTCTTGCTGTGCAGGAAGCGTTCTCTCCCCAGCCAGATAACCGGTGTACGGGTGAAGCAGTGGGCAGGCGTGGAAGAATCTCTCACCTGCTTTAAGCAAGCATTTCCCAAGGAGGTGCTTTCATCACGAACACGTAGGGAAGGCCTTGGTACATATGATGAGACCAAGGGTGAGTAGTGAGGCGGTGGTAGAGCTGTGCCGGGTGCTTAGGCACAGCTCCTGGATATGAGACAGTCTAGTGAGGCAGCCCACATCAAAGCAACCCAGACAGATGCAAACCAGAGCCAGATGCAGACTGGAAACAAAAGAGAGTTTGCTGCCATCTGTCCTCCATAGCTATGAAATTTGGGTTATGTTTCTTAAAAAAATCTTGCAAAATCTTATCCCAGGAAGAATAGGAAGTGTTTCTCAAATGCAGTAGAAGGTTTGCATGAGGATGGAACTGAGAAATACCCACCTGTATGAGCTACCCCTGCTCAACAATACTGTGCATTTGCTTAACAGCCTGTGATTAAAATGGCCACAAGCTGGTATTTCAGCATTGTTTCTCCTCTCTTGTCTGCTATGAGCTTTAACTCTCTACTGCATTTTAGAGCTTTATGCACCAAAGTTGTGCTGTATGATTAGATGTTGTCAAAATGATAAAGAGTTCTTAGAGTGGCCATATACACTACTGTAAAAATACACGTATTTGTACAGCTCATTGCCATACTGGAATATGTGAATACTGTGAATATTGTGAACACAGCGAATATGGTGTACTTTCAGAAGGAACCACTTCACTGACAGAGCAACAGCTATGCTATTGGTTTGGTACTGTTTGGTATAAGTATTCCTCCATTTACTGCAAGAAAACAATTTCTTCAGGACTAAATCCTTCAACAGAAATTAGATCATGTCATTAAAAAGGCTCTCTGTTACTGAAGTGGAAAGGGCACTGGGCTTGCCATCCTCTAGGTTGCCACTGTTCGCAGGTGATTTGGTTCGTCTGCACAAAATTGAGAATTGACATTGTAGAAATAACTGGCAGCTTCACTTGGTTTAGCATGTTCAAGCATAGGAAAACAGAGTGACTTCTGCACCATGCAAAAAAGGAAAAAACCATGTCAAAAATATGTGAACAGACCATAGTGAGGACAGAAATACGTGAACAAATGTTGGACAGGACAGAAAGAAATTGTGCCAAATGTCTGAATGAAGCAGACACAATGATGGCCATAAAAGTGGTGCACATCAATCTTATGTGGTATTTATTCCAGTTTCATGCTTCAGGACAGTGAAGCCTGAGGGCTTTAAGTTGGTTACATTTAGTGCTAGCAAGGAAATAATGCATAGCTTCTCAAATGCACACAGTAGAATTAATGCTGTACATGCAAAGAAAACCTTTACTTTTAGTGCTGCATTTTACTTTAATGTTGCATCAAAAGTTTAAGTATCAGAGGACATTTTATTATGGCAAGTAAAACTTTTTAGCATCCTTTTTGTAAATCATTATGCCTATTCCATACCACCTCTGCAGTCCCTGCTTTGTGAAAGTTGATTAGTTCTAACCATCAGTCTTGCTGATTTTGAAACAACTTCCATAAAATTTGTTCATAAGAATAACACATTTCCAGTCCCACATGCATTGTAACAGTGTCTTAACCTGAGGTCCAGACACATCTGCCAGACTTGTCACGACGTTTTAGGACAAGAGAAAAGCCCCAGTCCTTGCTGCGCTGCTACCTTTTGAGGTAGTTCCTTAAACAAGCTTCGTGTGTTTTCTGTATTTGCAAATGGTTAGGGGGCAATCAGTACTATCTCTCCTTGAAAGCAGTGCTTGCTGAAGTGGAGCACTCTTCTGTCTCCTGAGTTCAAGGAAGATGATAATCCTGAGAAGAAACAAAGGTCAAAAGTTGACCCAGGACAGCCTCCTCCAGTAAAATGTGCCTGCGCTTGTGAAACACTTATGGATGTGGACTATTCTGGGTAATTATGGTCTTCTGTGCCCTAGAAAACAGCCACTAATGATCCCTGGTATAATCCACTGAAATCAGCAGGGCTACATGAAAGGCACTTTTACTGAAATCTTTGCCAAATTGAAGTTTTGCCAAAAGTCTTTGCATTTTGAGGCTTGAAGACCATGAGACATTAACATTTTAGAGCTGAAGTTATTTATTAATATGAAATTATTTTCTCCCTCTATCCACTCAGTATTTGTGCCATGAAAAACATGAACGCAAAAGGTTGGTTTCCCAAGTTCTCAAATCTACGTATAACCAGCTCACGGCCTACTAATAGAGTGCAATGAGCATCTTCTTTTGCCTGTTACTGTGAGTCAGATGTTACCCCCAAACACTCCCATTACGGTGCTAGCATAACTGGCTGCATTTCAGATTTACTCTCTGCATTTCAGAAAGTTACCTCGGTACAAAAAGGGTGAGGTTTTCAGGCAGATCTGGAGCTCTGGAGGCAGCAATGAGTCAGACTTTGCTGTTTGGCAGCTACCTGGAGGCCCCCTGTCACCCAGTGGATCATCTGTTAGAGGGAAAGCCTCACAGAGCAACGAAGCCTGTTCTGCTTGTGCATGCTCCCAGGCATCTGCCTGGGTTGATAAAAGTGACTTTGCAAGGGCCACAAGTTTAAGAATGACCACTGTCGAAACTCCTCTGGGACTTGCCCTTTGTCTTGCCTGCCTTCCTTCCGTAGCCTCTCCAAACACTGCGTTTCTTGCTGTCGTATTCTTGTGCAGCTTCCCCAGCCGTTCCCCTGGCTCTAACCCAGCTAGTACAGGCTACCCAGCATGTCTGGGTCTGGCCTGCTGATGCACAGAACTGTTGCCAGTGTTAGCAAAGAGGTTACTGGGACATGAGGCACTGAGATTATAGAAAGACTTGTTCCTTTGCCAGCAGGCCTTCCCTTGCCTTTAAAAAAAAGGGAAAAAAAGGATTATTCATATGCCTGTAGTGTGAGCAGGCATGTTGATGTTAGATGCCCTTAACCATTTGTGAATAAATATGCAAATGCAGAAAGGGGCTGTAGACATAAGCTGTACGACAGGTAAGTCCATCTGGAAATAAGCAGCTTCTCGGAATGTATTCCTGAGTGATGCTGTAGTATTTAATTTTCCATTAGGCAAATGAAACAGTCTGACTCTGCTCAGACTGATGCAGAGTTTTCCTATGTGGATTTTCAGTATGAGACAATCTACTTGCAGAACAAAGGAGAGGTGTGGTCCTCAGTAAACACAAGAGATTCTACACTGCTCTGCTGCAAGATGGTTGTGGCCTTGTATGGTATGACTGTCCCTGGAGCAGGACAAGCAGCCACTTCCAGCTTGCTGGTATGATCTGGTTTTATATAGCAGCAAAACTTTTTGTTGCCTTTCCAGTTATCTAAGGCACTTGTTCTAGCCCAAGGAGCATGTGTACATGATAGATGGTATGATTCAAGCATTGCCCAGATGAGGGAATCAAGCCAAGCTGAAAAACTTGCAGCTTGATTGTAGTCTCTACTTGAATCTCACTGTCACAGCTTCCATATGTACCATTCAACAAAAAAAAAAAGTATCCTAGCTGGTGAGGCTTAGCCTGCTCAAGAGCAAACAGCGTGTTTATAAAGAAGATTAAACATTATCCTTTGGAGCTTCCAGTTTGTTGTTGTTCTTCTTTGTACAGGAAATGAACAAAACATTTCTTAGAAATATCTTAAGGAAGAGATGTCTTAAATTTTTTTGAAGGAGGTTACATTTAATCCAAGAGTTATGAAGGTTGTCCAACAGTTGGCTAATATATATTCATCACACAGAACATTAAAATACATTAACTTAATTTTTTCCATTGTGTTTAGACCTGTCCACTGTAATGGACAAGCTTTTGTGACAAGGCACTGGAGACTGATGGCATAACCTCTTCATAAGTTTCTTCTCAGTCACACAGGTATGGGTAATTTGCCTGAGTTTTTCCTTATCATAAAATCCTTACTGCAGTGGACCACTGAGGCCAGGATCTCCAAGGCAGTCTGCTCACCAAAGGGACTGGTGCTCTGCCTGTCCCCAGAAAGCATGTCTCCTCTTTCCCTACAACTCCTGGAGTAACAGAATTTTGCTCCTTGTGGGTGTAAGGGGGGTACATGTGGGGAGATGAGAAAATAAATAATAAAAGAAGCAAGTAAACAAGTAAATAAAAATAAAAAATGGACATTATTACAAACCCCACCTGGAATCACGGCAGCCAAAAGACTTTGCTGAGATTATCTTTCCCCCTTGTTTCCTTGCTGTAGTAGGTACATTTGACTTCATCTCCTCTGAGTATTTACACAGCCACTGCTTTTTCTCAAAGCACACATTCAGCACAGCAACAGAGCAGACAGGAACATGTAAAACAGTGCAACATGACTGCAGAAATGGATGAAGGAAGACTGAGACAGCTGGCATGATTTGTGCTCACTTGGGGAAGGGCTGCATCTCGACTTGGTGCCCCCATGACAAGGCAAGGGGCTGTAACACCACGGCTTCAGTGTGAGCCACGTGCAACTGGAGCTGCAGATGCATGGAGAAGGCATGTTTGTGGCAAATGACCTGATGACAGCTATAGATGGCTTCTTCATGAAGGTCTCACGCTTTGTCTGTTTAAAAACCTCACAGGAACAGAAATTGCAGCTGTACAGATAGAGGCCCAGTTAGGAATGATTTCTGGGGAAAAAAGCACCGATCAGTTTATGTCCTCAGACTAAGCTTCCCATGCATTAGCAAAATCAACCAGTGTAAATATTCTGAGTACATTGCTTTTAAATTGTTCAGGTCCCATTTATGTAACTTTGTAAATCAAGTAGACAGCTGTTTCCAGTCAAAGATGAAGAAGACAAACCAAAACCCGAGCTCTTTTAGCTTCAAGGAAACCCACCACAGCAAGAGACATTCTCAAGACTCTACAAGAGCAGACAAAAAGTTTGTATGTCTCTCGTTCAGATCATTCATCAGCTGCAGAGCACTGGCCTGTACAGACTAGTTTCACTGACAGGGATCACAGGTATGGCCCAATACAAGGTAAGTGTTTCCAACATTAATTAAAGACTTGAGATGACATTGAGATGAAACACAGTGAACAATAAGATGACAGCTTAGTCAAGCACATAAGTCTTTTCCACATATATTTTCTAAGCATCCAGTCTACCAGAAAGTTCTGCTCGAGGAAAATATCTCTTCTGGAGAGTTGTGTTTTATGCTGGAGAGTTAGGGCTTATTTTTCAGTATCTCTCCTTAGAAAGTCTATTTTAATTTCAGACTTTTTCATTGCAGGATGATAACGATGGCTCTGTTCAATTGTTTAGTATTTCACTTGTGGCAAGGTTAAGCATCATAAAGAGAATAAACTATAAACAAGTGCCAGTGGCTGCTGCAGAGGTGAGGGGAGGGATGAGGGGACCAGGCTGCCCAGGCAAGCACACACCATCAGGGACATAGCTTACAAAAGGGGATGTTACAATGAGGTCCCACATGGCCCAATCTGGAAGCAAGTCTCCAGGGTGTGGGGCATAGGATTCTGTCCCGGTCAAGAATCCAAATGTATTGGGATGAAGATGGGCATGGGACAAACCTGCTCCTGTTGGCAGGAGCACAAGGAGATCTCCAGGGTTCCCTCACACATAAATTACTTTTTAAATCCATGAGAACATCTCTGATTCCCAGGGAATTTTGGAGCTGGAATAAAAAACAGTTGCAAGCTAGCTGATGTTTCTGGCCTTCATGTGGTTGGACTGAAAAAACTGAACAAGACCCCCCCCTTAAAGACACACACATGAAAAAAGTGACCAAAGTTTTACCTCCTGTCACCAGAAATTTAGGTATGCTTTGGTTTTCCCTATGAGTACTCACTCCATGTTTACAAAGCAAGTAAAGTGTATTGTGAGAGAAGTAAAAATTATTACAAAAGAAAATATTTTTGGAATAGTTAACAATCTGATATTTCGAAAATTGTCAAACCTCTCCCCCCAAAACAAATAGGCTTTGTAAGTTATTATTACTACAGAGCCACAGTTGTTTTCACTCTTATCTCCCAAAAGAATAATTTCCTCTCTATATTCAGTCTCTCCTTGGCTTCAGTTTATCACTCCTTCCCACATACACAGATTAGCCAAGAGGCAAAAAGAAAAGTTATATTTCAGAGATTCCATTCTTTTCTAGTCTTAAAAGTTCTTATACTCATTATTTTGAAAAGCTGGATTCAGGTGACGTGAATCTGTTTCTGAACATATTTCAGGCCATCGGGAGGGGCTGAGGTTGCAGAGACCCATAAGCGTCCTTGAGCTACATCGACAGAGTCTGGCTAAAACAAAATCTGATGGAGTGGCCATGAGGTGCTTGAAGGACCTTGTTACTGCTTGAAACCTGAATCCTAATTTTGATGCATTTCAAGGAAGTCCTGCCTGTATGGTATGTTTATTTACATGACCACCGCAGGATAACTGTGCCCCAGTTCAAAACACAACTCACACATAATATTTTTCCTGAATGAAAGCACAACTCGTAGAGGCATCATATCAGAAAAATTACAGCTGTGTTTCAATGATGTGCAAGCAGATAAGGAACATGAGCTGAAGGACTAAAGCTCTCATCTCTCTGTGGAAGTCAATTTGCGTAGCTGGCCTCGATAAACTATTCTATTTTTTTATTCTGTTTTATTCTTTTATTACTGAAAGATTTTAACTGAAGATAGTTACTTTGTTTTCTGATTACTTGAAAAGAAAAGCATACAAGGATTTTTGAAACCCCTCCTTTCAAAATGCTGCTTCTCAGCAAGGATATCCAAGGTTTCATACTCTGTAAACAATTCAGATTAGAGTATTGCCCTCAATACTTACACTGTGCAGGCCTATTCCATCTCCCGCTCCCTTTCTGGCCTAATGAATCCGCATTTCTCTTTTGGATCATAAAACAGGTTAGCAGAGTGGCAGAGAGTCTCTCAATTCTCAGTTTAAATCCTGGTGGGAAACAAAATTCTCAGGATAAGGCGGGCATCAGCCCAAAGGTGCTAATACACAGAATGGGACAAAGAGGGGTTCCCTGTACTCTCAAAATTGAAATTTCTCTCTGAATTAATTCTTAACCTCTCCATGCCCCAAAACTGCTGCTGAGGGTCTCTACAGACAGTTAAAAGTGAACTCATGTTCACAAGCCATGCTCCTCATGGGGGACTTCAACAACCCCAATACCTTTTGGAGGAACAACATCAGGGCATAAGCAATCCAGGAGGTTCCTGGAGTGCCGTGATGATAACTTCCTTCTCCAAGTGATAGAGGAGCTAAAGAGATGTACTATGCTGGATCTTGTGCTCACCAGCAAGGAGGGGCTGGTGGAGAATGTGAAGATCAAGGGCAGCCTCGACCACAAGGACCACGAAATGGAGTTTGAGATCCTTAGGGCAGCAAGGGAGGTGCACAGAGAGCTCACTACACTGGACTTCAGGAGAGCAGACTTTGGCCTCTTCAGGGATCTGCTTTGTAGAATACCATGGGATAAAGCCCTGGAGGGAAGGGGGCCCAAGAAAGCTGGTTGATATTCAAGGATCACCTCCTCCAAGCTCAGGAGTGATTATCCCAACAAAGAGGAAGCCAGGCAAATATGCCAGGAGGCCTGTGTGGATGAACAGGGATCTCCTGGACAAACATGAAAAGAAAGCCTAAGGAGTGCAAAAGCAAGGACAAGTGGTGAAAGCAATTCTCCAAGTGAGAAATACAAAAGGATTGTTCAAGCAGCCAGGGACCAGGTCAGGAAATCTAAAGCCCTGATGGGCTTAAATATGGCCAAAACCAACAAAGGCAAGAAAAAAAGCTTCTATAGATATGTTGGTGAAAAAAAGACTAGGGAAAATGTTCAGTCTCTCCAGAAGGAAAAAGGAGACCTGGTTACCTGGGACATGGAAAAGGCTGAGGTACTCAATGACGTTTTTGCCTCAGCCTTCACCAGCAAGTGCTCCAGCCACACTGCCTGAGATGTAAAAGGCAAAGGCAGGGACTGGGAGAATGTAGAACCACCCACTGTAGTAGAACATCACGTTCAAGACCATCTAAGGAACCTGAAGGTGCATAAAACCACAGCACCTGATGAGAGAACTGGCAGAGCAGCAGGCTAAGCCGTTATTCACTTTATTTGACAAGTTATGGCAGACTGGTAAAGTTTCCAGTGACACCCCACTTTTAAAAAGGAAAGAAAGGAAGACTTGTGCAGTGACAGGCCAATTAGTCCCATCCACCTCAGTGCCTGGCAAGATCATGGAGCAGGATCCTCCTGGAAACTGTGCTAAGCCTCATGAAAATCAAGGAGATGATTGGTGACAGCCAACCTGGCTTCACTAAGGGCAAACCATGCCTGATAGGTTTGGTGCCCTTCTATGATGAAGCCATAAATCATTGGTGAATAAAGGAAGAGCAACAGATGTCATCTTCCTGGGTTTGTGCAAGGCATCTAACACTGTTCTACATGATATCCTTATCTCTGAACTAGGTTTTGGAAAATATTGCACTGACCCTGTAGGGAATGGAGACTGTATGACACCATCAAACATTTTTTGTGTGCTTGGCTGAGTTGGCATTTGTTTTAAGGATTAATTTACTTGAAAATCATAAAAGGATTTGCTATAAAGAAATGACAAGATTCCTTCATCTGCAAAAGTTATCTCTGGTTTTCCACAGTGTTGTACATATATCATGAGAGAGACAGACATATCTATTTATATTTTCTGACAGCAATTATTTTAAGAATAGATTAAATTGAGGACAACAATATAACTGGAACTACAAAATTAAAATTTATTTATAGATGAGATAGTTTCAGCTAAAACCATACCCTAACAAAATCTCTATAACAACGTAAAAAGGCTTTCCTTTCCTTCAGAGTAAAGATGTAATTATGTTACAGATTGTGCTCATGAACTGCAGTCTTTAAGAAGCAGGTATTAAAATAAATACATCCCTAATATTTATACCACTGCAGAACTAAAATAACTGTGGAAAATGGATTTATTGTAATTGTAATAGTTAAAGTAACAGCATAGAAGTAATTTTTCATTCAATTAGGAGGTTTTGTTCTGTTTCTTTTATTACCATCGGCCACCAAACAGAGCTACAGTAA
This sequence comes from Gymnorhina tibicen, assembly GCA_013399875.1. Lineage (NCBI taxonomy): Eukaryota > Metazoa > Chordata > Aves > Passeriformes > Artamidae > Gymnorhina > Gymnorhina tibicen. Next base: position 128,575 of record VXAZ01001017.1, on the reverse strand, counting down.
ACAATTATAGAAATTCTATTCAATAACTACAGAGGCAGTCAGATTTTGGAAGAAATACTGCTACCATGGAGTTTATTTGAAATAGTAAATATCTCTTTTAAAACAGGCAGGCCCAACTGCTGCCTAGCTGAACAAGTCCTTTAAAGAAGTTGTTGCTTGTAGGTTGTATTGTCTGGTTCAACTGAGAAACCAAAATAAATTTTAGTCTTTCTCCAGAAACCAAATAATTTTGGTGGATACTCCACAAAATGTGTTTGGTGTAAGGTGAATTTTGACCACTTCTCTGATTTTAAACTCTCGAAGCTGGTAACACCTCCAGTTCCCATGGACAAGGAAGCCCCATTTGCAGGCATACGGCCAAGAAACTGTTGTGGCATGACATTTAAACTCCATCTATTATTAAAAAACACAACAAAATTGACCTTGCATTATATGGAAGAAGTAGTATCATTTTCATATTAAGGACTGGAGTAGGTGACAGGTTAGGGGAGCTGTTGTAAATTGCCTCATATTAGAGCAAAAGAGCATGTTCAATCTCAAAAAATGGGGCTTCAAAGCATCTTTATACCTGTTCCAACACCAAAGGCCTTTCCAATGAAGACATCTGATTGTAATGTAGACAAATACACCTCCTGCCTTCAACAGAGAGCCCCAGTGGCCCCAAGGTACTACGCAGTCTGTGCCACCAAAGTCCTTACTTTGCAGTGATTCACAGAAGAGGGGATACGGTTTCACTGCCAGCAAAAGGGAGTTCAGCTTTTAGAGCCTATACTACTCTAGACTCTCTCCTACTCCAGATTTTCTTATTTGAAGGGTTTCACTTGATTAATTCTGAATCTCAGAGACCATTAATAGCTGAGACACACTTTTGTTCTGATGTCATTCTCAGGAGTGGCCTCATTCTCAGGAGCCTTTATAAAAGGTGTTGCCAAAGCCTTGTTCACGTTCAGTGCTAAATTTTACTAGGTCTAGGGTTTGCTGGGTTGCTCTGCCTAAAGCAGTGGGACAGCACCTGCTGCTGCCTTATTTTCAGCCAGATATGTTACAAAGGATAAATGAATGAACTAGTAGTAAAGTCATTTTGCCAGGGGTCTAATTGGCATCAGTAACTCGAAAACTGTAGGTAATCCAGCATAAACATTTGCAATAAACTATTTCTATTAGATATTTTTCCAATGTGAATAAAATTTTCTGAAATTAACAGAATCCCTGTAGCTGCCAGAACCCTTATTAGGTAACCAAACATGCTATTTTACACAGTGCATTTTAAAAAGAAAATTACTCTGACACTGCACAAAAATGAAGCAAACCCATTGAATACTGGCATGAACGTCTTTGTGTGAATTCAAGCTGTTATGCTTGTGGGATCAACCCAGATACTGCAGACACAGGATTAACCTAGATTTCATTTTCAAAGGTTTCTTCACAGCAGATTTAAATGTACACTGATATGAAATCCTTACACTCTCTATGTACATCAACAGCCTCAGAGCATTTTCAGTAAATACAGAGGCTTCCTCGGAAAGCCTGGTCTTTCAACCCGGATTTATGCCTTGCACAGAATTAGATGAAATCCACATAATTCAGGAAATGAATCATGTTCCACTTAGCACTCTGAGGGAAAATACATGCACTTATTTTGGTTTGGTGTGTCAGACTGGGGAGCCATATCAGACTGAGGGACTATATTGATATCAGACTTGGAGCCCCTGACTTGGAGAGGCTCAGGACAAGCAGGGTGAGGTGAGGGAGAGCACTGGGGAGATGCGAGGGGGATTCATACTTTTGCAAATGAGAGAATCAAACTGGCAGGCAAAATACAGTGTTGGTCAGCACTCCACTAAGCAACCAGAACACCAAAAAATGTATGAAACAAAAATGCAGTTTTCTTCATCTGTCTCCAAAGAGAAACAGAATCACTACCAGCCAGTGCATCTACCTTCATTTTTAAAATTTATTATTATTTTAATTTTACGAAGCTTCTAGCAGCAACGAGGATGAACTCTGCAATCCCAGTTAGACCTCTGCTATCACCTCATTCAGGTCTCCCAGCAGACAGTTGCTTGGTGGTACAGGTAGCTGCTAGAGCAGCAGTCACCATGACCACCCCTGTAAAAGCAGCACAATTTTCCTCTGGTGACAAGTGATGCCACTGAATGGAGAGGTGGGGAAGATCTTATATCCTGATGCTCATCCTTGCACACAGCATTACAGACCTTAAGTCTGGCTGTGATTTTAGCTGAGAAAACTGGCATTTTAAATGTCTCTGCCATTAAATTTCTATGGCCTGATCTCCCATTAGCTTCCTGTATGATTACTACTCTTGCTCCAGCCTGTGGGATAAAAAATAAAGGGACACAGCTATTTTTCATGTGTGTCACTGAAAAAAATCCATGCAGCAAAACTGAACCTCCACTAGTGGCAATCACCATAGCAGGGCTGAAGTCAATGCCAGTCTACATCAGCTGAGGGGCTGATCCCACTGCACCACCTTGAGGGGTTTTACTTTTCCTACGGGTGATAATAAAATACATTTTAGCAACAGCTATATCAAAATAAAATAGATGAAGCAGAAAATTGACAGAACTGTCTATCCAAAAGGCTCTGCTTAAAGAATTTCATGAAGAATCATAATGCAGTTAGCTTGGAAACAGTTAACATGCTAAAAGGAGTCATCAGCTTGGTAGCAAAAAGGAAAAAAGCAAGCATCATGAAGGTACTGGAACAGTACCTTACTGCTCTGCTGCAGTACGCTACAGTTACCATAACAAATTCTCCCCTGCCTGTAGTCAATGGCAGCCTGAACAAAATGGCAACTCCTGTTGCCCCACAGAAATGCAATCACATCTGTGACTGGAAACACCAGGGTGTGACATCCACAGTCTGGGTAAACCTGATGGGGCATTTGTGTAGGCTGACATCAGTTACTTGGGCTTAACTGCATTGTGTTTACCAGAAAAGGAGGAACAGTTTGCAGAACCTGACTGCAGGGTCTTGGAGAGGCAGGAGAAAGATCCTGCCTGTAGCATAACTTGCAGTCTGGTCTACAAGTGTATATGTGGGCAGGGATATTCTGCACATCATCTCCCAATGCAGGTGCACTGTTCAAGCACACATGCACACATACACTTATTTCACAAGCAACCTAAATATCTTAATTTTAAAAACACAGCTCAGCTCACTTGCTGTGAGGATAAACTGTCCAGTTCTAATCATCTTTCTCAGATATTTTAATCACTGAAATTCCTCAGGCTCCCCTACTGAACTAATATAACAAGATCTGACCCACAAATGCTCATCAGTTACAAAAAGATCACATGTATGTTTTTGTTCTTATCTTTGCTATGCACAAAATGCTACTGACAGGAGGGAGAAATGATAGAAATAGCAAGGATGGCTTTCAAATGATGCTATCTGCAGCTGTCATGGAGACCAGCAGGGACTGGGATTGCTTGGCACTCTCTTAAATATCAAGGCGCTTCTCCATGTAGACACACACATATGCATCAACACCTTCCCTGCATGTACATACATGCCCATTTTATTATGCCTAATAACTTCATCCTACAATGAAATCTTTACACACATATACAGATGCATGCTAACTAACACTCCTTCTGCAACACACACACAGAAAACCTAATGACAGGCACCACAGAAATCCAATGCAGCTCTGCAGGCAGAAAGTGCTGGCTGAAGCCATGCAGTGCACACCCAATCCACAGCGATTGGTGTCTTATCATTATGTATAATAAATAACAGCATTTAATAATAACAGCACTGCTGTGCTGCCTGCACTCACACCCTCCTGACTCCATGCTCCTAAACCATTTAAACAACATAGTCCTCTGCATTAAACACACGGAATGAAAAGCAGGCAGGACATGATCACTGCAAGAGATAGGCTCCGGCAGTGAAAGCTGCTTCATGTCAGAGTGGGCTTTTCCCAGCTTTCAGACGTGTGATCTGCATGTCTAATAATGAACAGATTTAGTCAATCCATCATTTCTGGCATCAATCCCTTACCTTGAAATGCTGCAGCTGAAGTATCTGGTCCTCAAGCTGTTGTCTCTTGCCTTCTATTTCTGTCTGCCTTTTCCTTTTCTCCTTGGAAAAATAATTTTGAGAGAAAGAGAGAGAGAGAGAGGGAGACAGGGGGAAGAGAGAGAGAGATCTCGTCAGAGAAGCGGAGGCTTTAAGAGTAGCAGATTCATAACAGCATGTAAGCAGTCAAACACATCTGTACAGATGTCACCAGTCCCATTTCACCTGCTCCTCTGCCTGCTGGTATGCAAACAGCAGCGTTCTGGGAAGATGCCAGCCCCAGACTGGCTGGTTACTTGCCAGTAGGAGAAATTCTCCTCGCTTGCTCCCGGCAGCCGGAGCAGCAACAGAGTGCACAGTCCCAGAGGAGGGGAGAAAACAGGCATTACAGCTGAGACAGAAGTTAAAGGGACAAAGATGTGATTTTGCATCTGAGATGCTGGGGCCAAAACCATGAACAGCGTGGTGCAATTGTGTGACAGCAAGGTGTCACAAAAGCAGGGGGTGGCATCATGGAGGAAGGAAGATGCTTGCAGACCTCATTTTTCCCCAGCAAGGTTGGTGGTAAGGTCAACAGGGAGAAGATGTTTCAGCCAGATTGCGTAGGATTTACCTACAAAGTAAATGGGACTGGTGACCTCCAGCTGGCTGCGTTTAAAATTCAAGCCACCAGCACACGCCAGCAGCTGGCCATTACCGGGTCCCTGAAGGTGGACTGACCAAGTGGTGCCAAGAACAGCACGGTCCTTTCCTCAGCTGAGTTGTTACAGTCCCGTTCATTGCCACTCTCCTGTGCCCAGGCTGCTCCCTTCAGCAAGCAGCAGGCTCTTTCAGGTGTTTCAAGAGGAGAACTGCTTTTCCCCCTGCAACACCTTCCTGTTAAGAAGGCCAACTGTTTGTCTTTGTCAGTCTTCTGCACCTTCTGGGGAGCATTTCTCCTCACCCATCCATCCCCATCCTGGACCAGGATGAAGGTCTTTTCTCATTTGAGATTTTGTAGCCAAGACAGAAATACTGAGTAATAAATGAAGGCAGTCAGTAAGCACACCAGCCTCTGTTTTTACTGAAACAATGGTTTTTATTCTTATCTCCAAAATTTTTTTTTTAATTTAAATATTTCAGTAGCTGTAAGGTTGGGTTTGAAGACATTCGGGGATTCCTTAAATCCACAAAGTAGTTCTTACTTATTTCTAGGTGTCCTACTGATGCTCTGGGAATTCTCTGCTCTCCAGGGATTTCAAACCTTCATGTCTTGTCCTCAAGGAGTATATGATAAGACTCTACCCATGCAGAAATTAATCATCCTTATATTGGACATCAAACAGGGCCTTTTGAGGGACAACATTACACTTACAAGGAAGATCAGGAAACTTGTAAAAAAATTATTAGTTATGTCAAACTCACCAAAAACAAAACAAAACATGGAGGTAGACAACTGCCTGGACCACTTCTGCTGAAGAGTTAGACATCAGAATGGTGATGAAAAGGCTGGAGTAATGAACCCAGAAGAAGCAAAGTAGCTACATGTTGCATATGTCAAGCAGTGCTGTAATGTTTTGCACACTCTTATATGCTGATTATTCATGTATATCTACATTTACACACACACTCCCCATTGTCTGAAGTATGTAAGAATACTACTGCTGAACAAAAACATCCTCACAGAATAGAATCATAGAATCATGGAATGGTCTGAGTTGGAAGGGACCTTAAAGACCATCTCCTGCCAACCAACCTGCCAGGGGCAGGGTCACCTTTCACCAGACCAGGTTGCTCAGAGCCCCATCCAGCCGGACCTTAAACAATCCCAAGGCATCCAACACTTTTCAGGCAATCTGTTCTAGTACCTCACCACCCTCACAGTAAAGATTTTCTTCCTAACAGCTAATCTAAAGCAACTGTCTTTCAGTTTGAATCCATTCCCCCTTGTCCTGTCTCTATACACTCTTGTCAAAAGTCTCTCTCCATGTTTTTGTAGGGTCCCTTCAGGTTCTAGAAGGCCACAATTAGGTCACCCCTTCTCTTTCTCAGGCTGAACAACCCCAGTTCTCTCAGTCTTTTCTCCTAGGGGACGTGCTCCATCCCTCTAATCATCCTGTTAGCCCTCCTCTTGCTCCAACAGGTTCACTGAAGTTGTTTTAGGGGAGGGAAATTAGCATTTTTAGTAACTAAAATGTCACAAACAGTGCCTATCTTGACATCTCACTGGTCTCGGCACAGAGAAGACAGTTTGCATTTATGCACATACAGGCATACAGAATTTATGTGTGCAACTTTAAAAATCCTTCTGATATAGAACACTGATCTGTGGATCATCACTCCTATCCTCCAGTCCGCATTAGCCCTTTGCATTTTTGAAATGAATAAGGCATTAGATGGTTCAGGGATTAAAAACCCCAATATTATTCAGGGACATCTCTTGCCACTTTTTCATCCTGTGATACTAACAGAGTACATGGAGTCTAAAAACCAGAATTTGTTCTTTGCTATTTCCTCAAATAGCTGGTCAGCTGTGGACCAGAATAAAGTAGTTCTAAAAGCTCTTCCAGTTAATGGCCTAATATTCTTGGAATAAGGATAATTCTGCCCTTTTGTATCAAGCTGGCCAGATGAAAAAAATTGGATTTCACACATGTAGGCATTAACACCCCACATTTGATACTCCATAGCCAGCATAAGGCACATATATCTTCACTTAAGTGATCTAGATTGATGTGCATCCATGTATATACAGGTATTTATATAAAAATGTGTATATACACATACACACACACAAATATGTATACACACACACACACACATGTATATATGTATATATTCTACCTTCCACAAAAACCTTGTCACTAAAACATGTGATGGAAACCACCACAATACATCCTTTGGCTGGTTGTGTCATGCTGTATAATGGATGTGACAAGACAGCCTTATAAAAGATAGATGAAAACTCTTTTTCTTTTTGAGAAAGGGAAAGCACTTAGAGTATTTTCCCTGTAGGCAGCAACACAGCAGGCACTAAAATACTTGAACTACTTACTAACTAGTGGATTTCTAGTGGAGTTAAATTGGAATATTGCTCACGTTTCCATTTCACTGGCATTCAGACAGCCTGAGTGTATGCCTTTACCCTCTGATTTTGTACAAGCTATGGGTAAGGAATATGGGTTATAAAAAGTACTTTTTTTTCCCGTAAAGATTGTGTGAATCAGCTGTCAGGACTTTCCACCTTCAGGTCACTATATCACTTTCCATTTAGGTTTATCCCGGTCACTGAAGGTTGGGACTATATGTGTACCTGGTTCACATAAGCAGGTTCTGGAAAAGTGTGGTAGAAGACTGGACTGGATAACAAAAATCCCACCAAAACCATAATGTCAAGGATATTAGACATCATTCCAGCCTCCACTTAAACAGTCTTCTGGTTCAGTACTTTATGAAAACATGGGATTTGAAGCACATGCTTAATTTGAGCATTTGTTAAGGCACTTTTCTATGAGTAAGCCAGTAAATGTTACTCATTACTTTGTCCATCTACTTACAGATAGCTTTTTTCCAAGTATTCTTGCTAAATTACAAATTTCTGACGGTCCTGGCACCAAGAAAATATAGTGCTTACTTAAAACAAAAAGGTTTACTCCCAAAACTGGATTGAAGAGAGGTGGAAAAGACTGGAACTAGTTTTACTCTGATTGTGGCATGTTTAAAGGAAAACATTTGCATCTTTCTGAGGTATATCTATCTGTGCTGCTTTTGTAAGAATACAAACAGTCATCACAGACAACCCTTCCAAAATGGTAGAGGAGTACCATTTGGGAAGTAGTCTCAGGACACTCTGAATATTTGAGATATTAATGAGTAAAACAGGATTTAAGCATTGCATCTCTCCCTTCACCAAATTACAAAGAAAATGGGAAAGTTAAAATACTTTTTTTTTTTTTTTATTCAGACCTACATGAGGGGAAAAGAACATAGGTCAAGCAAAAAAAGGTGACTCACATTGTGGAAAAATGAGATTTGTACTCAGGCATTCATAAGTGGATGTGCAACATGTAAGCCATAAATTTATTTCCAAGAAGCTAATTTTGGAAAGGATGAAATTCTTAGCACTAAAGTTGGTCAGTGCCATCATCCTATTGCTAAAAACCAAATATATCAAATACTCAGTAAGAACCCTTGCACTTGGAAGAACAAGAGGCATTGGGAGGATCAAATACAGATCTGTAAAATCATGGAAGTAGCCAGTGGACATCTACTGCTCACTCTGTCTTCCAGGAAAAAAAGAGGCATCAACTGAAACTGGGTGGGGCAGGTTTGAAGCCAGTGCAATGGTCTGCTGTGGAAGTCATTGCCTCAGGATGCTGTGGGTTCTAGCACGTGATGGACGTCCCAGGGCAGTCTGGGGACAGTCAGAGAGAAGGAATACTGTGAGGACAGTTACTACAGAAACTGAAATACATCTGGTTCAGGCAGCCCCTGAACCACATACGATTTTAAGGACTTCTGCTAAGTTTTTGTATGCTTTTGTCTTTCTCTCATTGTTAATCCTAACAACTACTGATGTTTTTGTCTGAATAGTGTGTCACGTTGATGAAAATAACCTACAGTTTAGTATCACACTTCTCAAACTGCTCCAGTCAAAACAACTCAACCACAAACCATTGCCACCAACTACAAAAAGCTCAAACCCAAAGCAAGTATAAGATCTTGAAGAAAACAAGTTATATCAAAACAATTCCCTACCATGCTGCAATCATAGAATACTTAATTTTTCCATTACAAAATCATTCCTGTTCTTGTTTAGAAATCTGCCTGCAGAGCATGGGAAGTGATACAGAGATTACTCTCAGCCCACCAAGCCATAAGCGTCTGTGGAGAAACATGCACCTCTAGCAATCCTTGGGGCACTAAAGACTTGGTAAAGCCCTTTGGTCTACTCACACTGGCAGAAGCACCTCATTTCTTTGTTTTAAAGCCAGCTCAGACCTGTGGAGAAAGCACTCTATGAAGCAGCACAGAAAGTAAGCTCTATTTGATTGACCTCACTGTGAAAATACATGCCTAAAATTGATGTCAGTCTAAGGTTTATGGTACAAGTATCCAAAATAACATGCTGGGATAAAAGAAATCATCCCCAACTCAAGGGACAATCCAACAGGGAACATGTGAACCTTGAGGAGAAGGGTGGCACATTACTGGAGGAGCTGCCATCTGTAGTTTCAGAGGTTTCCCACTGGAATCATCCTGCATGCCAAGCAAGTGTCCAGCCTGACACAGAGGTTGTGACAACGCAAATGTTGTGACAATATTTGCCTGTTGTGACAAAGCAAAATAAATGCACCCAAAAATGACCCTAATGCACCCAAAAATGTGGAGGAAAACTATAGTCTGCTTCAAAGCAAGGAAAACAGTTACAAAGAATTACATTAATTTCTTCAGCAAGTGATTACTTTCTCTACTCTGCCCAGTTGGCAGATATTATTCCCCCTGTATTTAAAACTCACATATTTTTAGGGCAGGAAGTAAGGGAAAAAAAAACAAGCAAAAGAGTTGCTGACATCTCGTTTTTCTGTTGCCAGTTTGGAGACACCCAAAACTCTGGGGAAAAGGAGCATCTGGGTTCTGTAAAAAATTTCAACCGGCAACTCTCATAATCCCAAGAAACCACTCCTCAGGCAAACTGAAACTTTCACCAGGGTGGTTGTTTAAATGACCATTTTCACTGTGGTGAGTACATGTCTCTCATAAATGAAATCAAATCTGTATATTTGTTTCCTCTTTTGCTGTTCAGCAGCAATAGTTCACAGGAAAGAAAATACTAAGAGAGACAGGAGGCTACTTTTCTCCCTTTTTTTTCTTTTTCTCTTTTCCCCCCACTTTCTTCATTCATGTCTGGTCACCTCTTTATTTTCCTCTTGTGTCTGAAGAGAAGGAAACTCTCCTGAGAGCAACCATCCCTACCAGTTCCAATGATAGAGCCCAGTACTGACAGCGCTTTGCTGACTCTGGTTCTGAATGTTATCTGCTGTTGTGAACAGCACGCAGCACAAATCACAGCACCAGAAGAGGCGGGATGCAGAACTGAAGCAGAGACACTCTCACATCAGAATAAATACACCTCGAAGGATGGTGGCAGGATGCCTGCTCCTTTTGGATCATCAACACCCACTTTCATTATTTGCTGTCAATTGTCCTGCATGACTACGATTGGTGAAAATCCCGTTGTTATGGGTAGCCATGCAGACTTTGTAATTGCAAACTGGAGGCTTGTCTGGTCTCCTGTTCTGAGCACTGGGAAAAATACATGTTGTTTCTGATTATGGGAAATGACTCTTCCTGCAGCTCCTCTCCTACCATGCCTCCAAGCAGAATCAAGCTATGCTTGTCTTGAGACAAATTTTTTCTCTGCAATTATACCATCAACAAGACATAAATATAAGCTACTGGCTTTTCTCCCCTAGGCATTTTCCTGCAAGACCCTCAATGCCCCAGTTCCATGAAATCCCATGGCCACCTTGCTAAGCTTTGTTTCACTTGAAACATGAGCCAGGGACAACTTCCTTGCACATGTACACTGGAATCCAGCTTCTGAACTTAAGAGAACTGCACTCTCTGCTTCTATGTAACATCTAGGAGACTGACACCCTTCTTCACTTACAGTTCTCCTGTGCAGAAGGCTCATTTCCTAAAGCACAGATTCATTATTTCAAGTGTCCTAAGTTCCTGAGACCTTGGTAGCCCACCGTACTGGACCTCCTCCATACCTAATTGAAGCAAATCGTATGTTGGAAAGTTCTAGATGGGATGCAGGGATAGCATGAGTACAGCCTGCTGCTGCAACGATTTTCATTATCTTCCATATACCCACATACTTTATGATAAAGCTGTGTCCATTTCCCATTACTCCAAGCAAGAAGCAGATGGGTTATTGAGGAATTAACAACAGGAGTTCCCAATTGCACAGGTGCAGCAGAAAAATGCCTGAGGGGAGCAAGTGAAACCCAGCTAAAAGGCAAGGGCTGGGTTTAGCTTCCTTCTTCATGCCTGTTCTTTCCACAACTGTATACACAGCAGGAAGCAAAGCTGAGGCTGGAGACAAGGTGAACAGCTCATGATCACGTACCCCCTCCACCTCCTCTCTTGTGAAACTGGTATAAAATGGAGATTACTGTTGCAAGGGTTGATTCCCATTAACTACACAGCTTGCCACAGCATGCAAGAAATGACTTGGCATGTTTGTTTCGGAAACAAAATAAACTTAATTCACTGAGGCAGAACCTGGTAAGGGAGTAACTAGAAGAGCCTGAAAGTTATGGAAATGCTTTTCTTCTAGTATATTGAACAGGCCTCTGCTAAGGGTAAGGCAGAATTATTTGCAATGAAGTGACCCTCAAGGTGAAGAAATAACACACTGTCAGGCAGAAATACACTGGCTTTCACTGCAACTTTGCATCTAAGAGTTAGGCTACTCTTGCACTATGTCAAAGGATGGATTTCTCCTGTGCTGACCTGCTAAAGCAAATTGAATACCTCTGCTTCCACATGCGCATTGCCCTCAACACAGTGTTCGAGTAGGAGACCTGAAATAGTCATCCAGTCTGTTTGGGATATCAGAGGAGTTTGTTCACATGGAGCCCTGTAAGACTAACTGCTGCTCAGGACTTCTGAATTATGAACATTTCCTGACTGCCACAAACCCACTGTCAGTGTCATAGTTCAGACTATCCAAGTCAAAACTGTCCGGGGGGAGAAAGGATCATCTTTGGTGAAGACAGCAATTCCCACAATCCTCTAAAGGGCTTCAGCAAAAATTTCAGCTGCCCTGTGTGCTTGTAATTATAGCTCTCTGGTCACTGAAGGCAACCACCACTATGCACATAGACAATGACTGCTTAATTAAAATCACCATGCATCTCAAACAAAAAATAAAAGGATGGCACTGCTCCCAGAAAAACAGCCCTCACTGAAAACTGATGAACACGGGAAGGAATCTCCTTTTTAAAAATTCCCTCATTAGCAATTTTGAAAGAGGACATAATGGAAAAATATCTCATTGAGATGACAAAGTAAAAATATTTGGGAAGAAAACATGGTTCCTCTGGTATCCTGTGGGGAAATGCCCACTTTGATGGAGCAGTAATACCCATTTCCATGCAACCCAGCTTTTATATGCAAATCTTCCTTTCACTGAATGCTACTGGGTCTGTGGAAGCAGCTTCAGGTCTAACACAATCCATGTGCATTTTTGACTGGGCCACCACCATAATGACTCCTTGAAGTATGAAAACTTTCAGTCAACTTCCCTTCTTTCTTCCCACTTCTGAAGCGAACATGGGCTGGCACCCACAGATGCTGCTTCCCTTCAGTTGCTGACAGAAAAAAAGCCACACTTTCCTATGCATTTACAATTTGATCATGGGTGTCAGGCTCTTTAATGGCTGCTGAGAGGTGACCAGGGTCATTGGTGTCTGAGTACCTTTTCTGTGAGATGCAACAATGAAGAAAACAGCTACCCTAAAAATGTCAGATTCCCACCCCCTATTAACTCCACATCAGCATGTCTTCCAGAACTTTGAAGTTTTTACACTAACCCTGCAAATGGGTTAGTGTTAGTCAGGGTCACCTGAGTCCAGGAGCAACCTTCTCTGCAACATCAATTATTTCTGGAAAGTGCTCAAAAAACTGTACAGAGCCTGTTAGTATAAACCACGAAATAGTATGATTTATCCACTATTCTGGATAATCCCTAATAGCAGCTATAAATGACAGGCAACTACACTTCATTAGCTAGTGCCTATTACACCTGACCTCCAAGATGATGTACATAGCTTGCTAGCACTGACCTTCTTCTACTGCAGCCTGAGCTAGATGAAAAATTCTGTCTTCATCTAGCAAATTGCCTTTCTTCCTAAAAATAAAGCAAATTTTCTAGATAATGTCACATAGAAGAAATTCTGAAACTTCTATTTTCTCTAGACAACCAAAAAAATTCTGAAAGAAGCTTTTAATCAAGTACCTTTTCTCTGTATTTTTCTTAAAAATATCTTTTGGATAAGGAATGCTAAGCAGACTGTACGTTTTCATTCACAAAAGTATACAATAAGGAGTTTTCTTTAGCCCAAGTAAGCTATTTGTAGAAAATCAGTTCATTAACTTTCCCTACTCTCATATAGCTACTAGCTGGCTCTGGTTTAAATCCATGCCATTCAATGTCTATCCTTTCACTGTCTGCTGCTGAAAAGGAGAAAGCCAGGATTTGGTCTGTGGGCATAATTTAATCACATTTCCACAGCTTCAAGTAAAAGTCTCTTGTTTACCCTCATGCCCCATACACTCCTTAAATACCTCTTTATTGGTTGTTGTAAAGCCTCATTGTAAAGGTGGAAACACTTCCGATCGCAGCTGAATGTGCAGAGAAACACCTATACAAGGTTTATCTAGAAATGAAAAATAAATCACAAAGATTTTAAGGCATCCAAGCTGAAGCTCTGATTGCTTATACTGGTCTTCCCCTAAGCAAATGTCTGGTGAGGATCTCTATGCATTATTTTTCACTTGGTGAGAACTTAGATTAGAATTACCAAGACTGGGATTTCAGCAAAATTTGTTTTCCCTCTTTATACATTTTAATTGCACATATGACAGACATGTTCACCTCAAGAAACTTAAAACTTCTCCAGGACACAGCATATTAAGTGGGAAGAGGAAACTGGATTTTCTGCAGTGGAAAGGGAACAAACGGATCTGGATGGTCAGCACAGAGCAATGGCCAGGATCCACAGGGACAACCAGTGCTAATTCTGGTACTTGAATCACATCCAGCTTTTTCCTTGTTATTTTCAAAACACTGGTAGAAAAGACCCAAATGAAGGAATTAATACATAGAGTTGGGCTTTGTGTTTTAATCCTTGCATTCTGGCTGGATTAGCAAATTGTTTCAGAGTCTCAGTGCTTCACATCAAAATGTTCTTACTGAGGCTTCCTCCCTTTGCCTGTGTGTGTGGCAGCTTGCCTGCTGACCCTGAGGCTTTTGGCACTGACCTGCATGGCATCCCACCCAATCTCCTCATTTTGTAGGGCTAAGCTCAGCAGTTGTACTGTGCAGGGCTCCTCTGCTGCTGAAAAGCACTTCTTGTTATTTGTGAGATAAAACTATTGGCTCAACCCTTTTTCTTTAAGCTTTTGTCCAGTGTTGGTCATGAGCTAAGGATACTTATATTGTCTGATGCTCAGGGATCTGCTAACAGATGCGGCAGTTGCTGGTGTGTTTGAGTCCTAACTTCTACATTCAGGAAGAATGTACTTCTACATTCATGCCTGGTTTTACAGAGAAAAGAAACAGGGACAGATCCTTCCCTACAAGCACGGTGTGATGCAATCCAAAGTCTGAGACTTGCCACCTTCTATCTGCCAGTACCCTTCCAAACTGGTGATGCTATTGAGACAATACACCAGTTCACAAACCACCATTCTGGATAAGTTTTCCTTTCTTTCTGAAGAGGCTGCAGAGGGCTGGGTTCCTCTTGCTTTTCTCTCCAGCCCTGGAGATCTTATACGTTTGCACCTTGTGAACACCCACACAGGTCTGGGAGGGCACGAGTGCCCCTCTTCAGTTAGGGGGTAACTCCCTACTGAGTCACAGAGACTGATGGGCTGCTGGACATGCCATTTCTGTCTCCTCTCCAGTTAATCACAGGAATCACATTACTCCAACACAAGAACACAGAGGGACCACTGACCATAAATGAAGAACTTGATCATGACCGGGAGAGTAGACACATCTATGTGCTCGGTAAAAAAGCATGCTGTGATCCAGGTATGCTAAAAATCCTACCCAGCCTTGGCCTTGGCATCTAGCCTTTGTAACACATAAAAGAACCTGTTTCATCTCCAGCCAGCTTACTTCTGGAAAGCTTATTTAATTTGACAGGTGTAAGATCACATGCCTCAACACTGAAACTTAGCAGTACGCGCGAGGAATTACTGCTATGTCATTCCTTTAGGTCAGGCATCCCAATGCTTTCTGTGTGAATAGGAACAGCTGGGACATTACACTACTTATTGCCTACCCAATTAATCTGCTGGCCTTCTCCCTTCACCATCAAAGGCAAAGACCACCCTGATGCTGGCAACACAAAGAGAACCCCAATGCATCTTTTCATCACCATCTGGCCACGTCAAGTAAGGAGGAGCCAGTAAGCACACGAAACCTGTGACATGTATCTGATTGCTCTCCAGGAATGGATTAGCTGCAGATCCTCAACACAGGGTGCTCATGGCTGCAGGCCACAGGCAGAATGCAGAGGAGGGCACAGTGTCAGTCTGCTGCATGATGGGGGAGACCCTGGGCAGAGCAACAGAAAAGCACAGCCTGGATCTCATCACCTTAATGCTTGGCTCCAGAACCCAAATTGATGTAGAGATGGCAAATTTTTGCTGTGCCATCAAAGGTTTGTTCCCTTCAGAACACTAGCCTGCATTTTTCTGTGATTTGCATCCCTGCTGTGAAGTGTATCTGGGAATTCACAGCTTCAAGGTCGTCTCAGTGACCCATATGCCTGCTGTGTGGTTTGTGCAGGTTTGTCTGCCCAGGTGCTCAAGGTTTGGTGAGATCTGAAACAGCAAAGCCTGTATAGTTTAGAGAAATTTCACACTTAGCTGACACACACACTTGACAGGTTTATAAAACTCTGAACCATTTGAACAGCTTATTAAACAGCAAAGAGTGTACCAAAAAAACCCAAAGCCAAACCATGCAGGTAACAAAAGAAGCTTCAGGGATGTGGGTTGATTCCTGCCTCTTCCTGCCCACCTCCTCCAGTCAGAGTAATGTGGCCTCTTCTACTGAATGCCAACAAGTTGTCATGCATGTCCTATTTAACTACTCCTGTGCAACTCCTCTGTCTTTGTCTGGTTGTTCTGCAGACCTCTGCACAAAGGAGGCCTTACTATTCTGTAACATCAAATTTTGAAACCACTCCTTCTTCCATGGAGTATTTCTATCAGTTTTGCTCTTCTGGTAACTTGAAAATGCATCTCTGCAGCAATTCCTTCTATAAAGCTGGGGGAGGGGGAGGATGCAGCTGCAGACACATCCCTTCTCAAAAGTCATATTCCTTCTTCCTTCTGCTGTTACTCCATCCTGACATAATAGGATGCCTAATTTTGCACACATGAACATCCTTAAGGAAGGCCGGATCCTTCTCTGAGGCTGCCTCAGAAGGCTTAGCGCTCTTCCTTAAAGCTTTATCTTTCTAAGATGAGTAGCTTAGTCACGTCCAGGGATTCAGACAACATGAAGTCAGTGAATAGTCATCATCTGCTGCAGTCTTCAGCATGATGCTCTGCACATCCCTGTAGGATTCCCTGTTGAAGGATCTTTTTAAATTCAGGTCTGTGTGAAATGTGTTTCTCTTTACTAAGGATTAAGGTGAAAAATACAGCAATTGGCAATATTTTATATGGTTTGTAAACTCTGATTTCCTGCAGGAGCTTGTAGAAAAAGTGAAGGTCTCAATTGCTAAGCTGCAGTGTTGAAACCATGACAGAAGCCATGACAGCTTGCAGCAGAGCAGCAGGTTCCAAGGAGTGTACATCACCATCTTGGCCTGTAGACTCTCTTCTGCCTGGAAGACATCCACAAGCAAGATCTCTGACTTTTTAAATGGAAAGACCTTTGCTCAAAAGGCAAAAGATGCTTAAGTACATTGGCCAAAAGTGATGCAATGCACAACTTAAATTGAAGCACCTGCCTCTCGTGCCACAGTGCAAAGTTACTTTGTGAGAATTCAACACTGTATTTGCCTCATGCTTGTGCTAAACTAAATCAAAAACCATTATCAATACACTCTGCATGGTAATAAATCTGGAAGTAAAAAGCTACCTTATTCTATAAACTACAGTTAATGGGTTCTGCCCTTGCTGGCCAGACTGCTCTACGGTTTCTGAGCTGATGCTGTCTTTGCCTTAGCAGAACTAACTCCGCCAGCTTATGAGCAGAGAGATATAACCTCTGGACACGTTACTGGCAAAGGTGGTCAGAGATACTGTATTGCATTGAGACAGTGATTATAGTGTCTTTTTTTACCCAGAAGTAAAGGAAATATGAGAGAGGTAGAGGGACAACAGGTGCCCAACTAGCTAGTGAAAGAATTTTCCAGAGTAAGGTGAAAACCAAACCTCCTATTTTTATTTGTTTCAAACCAAGTTAAAATTAGCTTTTTAAACTTTTCTCCACTTTTTAAAGAAAACTGCTGGCCCTCCATTCAACTGCTTACATCTTCCACACAAATCTCTTTTCAGCTTGATGGCTGTGCTGCTACCTGAAAAACTGGACCACTGCAGAGCCCAAATGGGATACAGTTACAGGCTTGTGTATGATGCTGCACACAGCTGAATCACTTGCCTTCGCAGGGACCTGCAGAAGAGCATGTAAAGCCAACACTCAAGGTCCATTAAGAAAAGACATACCCAACATTTTTCCAGGGATGACAGGAGGGTCTAGGAGGAGTCCTGGGAATTTATTTACTGGTATGGAAGAGGGGTTGAAAAATCCCTCTCCTCTGCGCATTAGCACTTGTGTGATATGTAGCCGGTAACCCTTCACAGTGAAGGAATTTATGGGAAGTTTTTTGTGGTCTGAATGTTAGAGGACCAGTCATCCTGCACAGGCAGTAGCTGCTGACTTCTATACAAAATCCAGTTCCCACAGCTCAAGTGAGCACCACATTTGGCTGCCAAGTTCCCACACAGGAGTGGACCAAATAGTTCAAATAAGGAGAGGACTTAGAAGCCTCAGTAAAGTCTGGTTAGAAAGATTTTTCAATTTTTGCTCAGTTTGGCAGACCAGGATTGTGCTCCAGAAAGTGTATAGAATATCAAAATATTCATTTTTTGTAAGATCATTTAAGAAGAGAAGTATCTCCATCCTTGACCACTCCTCATGATCACAGCTCTTTGTCTGGTGGTCTCTCTCAATCTCTCAGTCCATGGCAGAGACAACACAACCTACTGTATCTTGACTGGGCTCCCAACTGGTCTGCCAGCAGGGACAGGAAACTTTATTTAGATTGTAAGTTCTTTGTGGCAGACACAGTCTCTCTGTTCTGCAATTGCACAAAATCTAATAGGAAGAGGTACTAATTCCTGCCTGGGATTGTTGTGTTATGTGATTGTTGTTCACATAATATGTGTATGTGAACATATATGTGAAACATAACATTTCACATGTATGTGAGCACATATGTGAACATATGTGAAACATAACATTTCACATATGTTCAGATAACACTGTGAAACAGTCTCACAGCCAGACCTAAGCACTGTGCACAGGAATTCTGTGCAAACGATATGGATTCCCAAATCCTGAGGCTGGATGGGTCAAAACCTTGCATTTTGTGAATTTTTGTGTCTCAGATCCTCTGACAGGTATCTTGCAGAGATAGTGTCATGTTCCTCCAGGAAGGAACAAACAAAACTTACCTCAACTTTGCATCCTGTCACATTTTGCTATGTGAGTACAAGCACAGTGGAAGCTCAAGGAAGAGCACACAGTGGTTTTCATTAAGCCCTAACTGTATTCAGCAGTGCTATAGATGAACACACAAATTCAGGATGCTTTCTAACTGTCAGGCAAAAAGTTTCTTAAGGCAGTGGCTCATAAAAGCAGGGAGAAATGATTTTCCACAAAGATCTACTCAGGATTTATAACTTATTCAAATGATTCAAGCTTGGGGTTTTTTGTTTTGTTTTGTTTTGTTTTTTTTTTTTTCTTTCTGTTGAAAGACATGAGTTTGACACACTACCAAGCTCTCACTATAGCTGCTAAAGAAAACTTTGAGAATATTATTACTGGGATTTTCAAATGGCTTCACCCATTATCTTTAATATGAACAGAATGAGGTCACTTTGTGCACATCTGCAGTGCATGCTCTTCCAGGGCATCAGAATAAACTTTACAGACTACATCACTGATCTGGCAAGCATCTGTCTCCTGTACCACTGAAATAATCTGCAATCCACTTTTGAGAAGGGTCAGCTTGCCTGCAAAATCACTGCTGTGCACACTCCCTAGAAATAACAGATTTTCCCCATCAGAGCAACTAAATGTTAAAGATGACAAGGTGCAAGACTGGATACATACCACAAGGAAAAGAGGGCACAACACTAAGGTCTTAGAGCAAGCTGAGTTTTGCTTGACATAACATGCACAGTGCCACTACAATCAGATCACAGCAAGCCAGCCAGTAGTGACACTACTGAAGTTCCCGTCCCTGAAATGCTGGGTGTTTCCCAGGTACCCCTCCAGTCAAGCAAGGATGAATTGACAGAAGTGCTCTAGCCCGTAGACAGTTCACATTGAATCCACTGCCGAGCAGGTTGCTCTGTGAAGTGAATGATGTAGCCTGAAGGGGAGGTGCTACTGATCCATACAAGCCACTCTTCCTGTGCTCTTCACAGTCCCCTGAAGATCAAATATACAAAACTGCCTGTTGCCAAGCAGGGATGGAAAGAGGGAGACCTGCATCCCCTTTTTGCTAGCAGATAGCCTACAACAGCTTGCAAGATGGACACCTGAAAGTCAAGATACCATCCGGAGGGACCTGGATGAGCTCATGAAGTGGGAATCTCATGAGGTTAAACAAGACCAGGTGCAAGGTGCTGCACCTGGGTCAGGACTCTCCCAGTATCAGCACAGGCTGGGGATGAACAGATGGAGAGCAGCCCTGCCCAGAAGGATTTGGGGTGCTGGTGGGTGAGAGGCTGGACATGACCCAGCCATGAGCACTCACAGCCCAGAAAGCCAAACGTGTCCTGGGCTGCATCCAAAGCAGTGTGGCCAGCAGGGGAGGGAGGGGATTCTGCCCCTCTGCTCTGGTGAGACCCCACCTGGAACGCTGCATCCAGCTCTGGGGTCCCAGCACAGGAAGGACACGGACCTGTTGGAGTGAGTCCAGGGGAGGCCACCAAGATGCTTAGAAGGATGGAGCACCTCTGCTACAAGAAAAGGCTGAGGGAACTGGGATTGTTCAGCCTGGAAAAGAGGAGGCTGCAGGGTGACCTAACTGCGGGTTATCAATACCTGAACGGACCCTACAAGAAACATAGCGAGGGACTTTTGACAAGAGCATGTAGAGACAGCACAAGGGGGAATGGCTTCAAACTGAAAGAGAGTAGCTTTAGATTAGATATTAGGAAGAAAATCTTTACTGTGAGAGGTTGTCTAGAAGTTCTGGATGTCCCATCCCTGGGAGTGTTCAAGGTCAGGCTGGATGGGGCTCTGAGCAACCTGTTCTGGTGAAAAGGCCCCCAGGTATGGTGGCTGGGATGAGATGGTCTCTAAGGTCCCTTCCAACCCAAGCCATTCCATAACTCTGTGATTCTATGACTCCCATGAGCATGGGTGGGGGTAGGATGTGCTGGTAACAAGCAGTAATATTGTAAACTTGTTGCAGAGGGTGTTGTTTCCTGCGTTGGTATGGCAAGCCGCAGCCTTCCCGGAGAGCTCTGCGGGGTTATCTTGGGGACAGCGGCTGTCCCACTTCCCGTAGCCCTTCTGGGCGGCCCGCGCTGTCCCGGCTGGCTGTCGGCTCCACAACACGGTGGCGATAAAGGAGGAGAGAAGGCTCCCCGCATGGGGACCTCAGAGGAACTTTATTCACAGGTGACAGGCAGGTTCCCCATGGCAGAGAGAGAGCACCTGGCATGGAGCCCGGGGTTTTATACGGGGATGAGGGGGCAGAGAGAGCACATGGACTAATGGTCTCAGGACATAGGGGCGGTACACGGGCAGGGTTGGGGCAACAGAACCAACAGAGAGAACCCGAGGGTGTGGCCAGGACTAGGGGTGGGAAGGGAGAGCCATGTAGAAAGAGCACGCAATTTACTAAGAAAAGGAATGGGGAAATACAACACCACACAAGCTCTTTTATAATTCCAGTGTCTGAAGTGGCAAAATGCTGGATTCCACTAGAGGATAAAGCGTTTCATCTGCAGATGGCCACATTTTCTATGTCTGTGTTTGGTGGGAAGAAAAACACCCAACTTCTTGCCACCCTCCAAACAATCCAAACTCAAACTATCCATTAGCTTTTGCTAGTGAAAATAAAACCTAAATCATCTTATTCCCCTGACTAATGTGCTATGTAGGCAAAAATGCAATTTGTAATTTAGGCTAGTACTAAATATTATCTGAAGGAAGAGTCTGAAGAGAAAAAGAGCTTTGAGTCTGCTTTTGCCAGACCTCATAGTAAGCATTATAGTACCAAAGAGCTCCTTCTGGAGGTATCTCTACACAAAATCTGGCTTGTGATTCTGTGACTTAAATAGGCCTCTTCCTGCTCACCCTTATGGTAAGCAAAAGCACACAAAAACACCATGGATGAAGCACTTTTGTGGAAAGAAGGGAAAAAAACCCTGAATGCCAGAATAGAAGGTACATATCATAGAAGGAAGACTTTCAACCAAAGGCTAGAAAACCAGCGTTTTTCCACCAGATGCCTCCAGGCCCCAGATCTGCTCTGCTCTGTACTGCGGTAAGCATGAAAAAAAGCAAGACCTTTCCTTGTATATTTCTTTCTGCCCAAGCAATTCTACACAGCCACACATGCTCCCTTACAGGACCTCTTCCTCCAGAACTCGTTAGACATGGTTGTCACGGTCGTTACTTATAAAAGAAGGGTACTTATTCAGTATAACTCTGCAAAGCACATAGTAAGTCAGTCATTTGTCTCTAACAACTATGCAGAAGAGTTACAGGCAGCTGGAACACAACAGCATCGTTTGCCACCCACAGAATATATTTTGCTCCCTATAATCTACTCCTTTTCTTCAGGAACTTCTACAGTTGCAGAAAGCCAAGGGACAATCCAGAGCAACCCTTTTTTATAAATCGCACCTTTGCTCCAGTCTTTCAGGCATGAATTACAGGACATTTTTCTGACACAGCAGCTGGTAGCAACAGCTGGATCCCATGTCCTTTCCCTGCAGCAGGAGTATACCCCATAGCACAACTGGTCATTTAGCTCTAGATGATACCTTGCCAGGCTGTCATCACGTTGAAGGCAAAGGAGTAAGGGATTGAGGACTCTCTGCTTTATTGCACAAATTATTCTGGCATTGGGAAGTTGCAAACAGTGAGAAGACCTGCTGAGAACCATGCTGAATTCTTTTCGTCACACAGCAGCATGGCCGAAGGGAAATATCCTGAGGTATCAACACCACTGAGACTTTGAGCTCTGAAGGCAGGATTTGATCTCCTAAAAGAGGTAACTCAAAAGAAATTCTTATTCCTGGAGTCATGATTTCTTTTCTGGTCTGCCTTTGCAGCTGCCCGATGCTATGCTGTTCCTTGCACTATAAGATTGTATGTTAACAAATATAATACATCCATAAAACCAATGAGCATAATTTCTTCAGAGTCCCTCCCCACATTACTATTCTTTAGGAACCAGTGTAATTAAATAGGTTGGAGTAAATGATGATCCATAGAGTCTGCTTCCTGCTGTTGGTTTATCACTTCTACTATTTTTAGCACTCTTCTGAGAACTGGAAATATGTTTTGATAAAGATGCCATCTTCTAGGCAGGGATACAAATAGTGAATCAGTCTATTCATATTAACGTCACAAGAACGACCGCATCCAAGCCAGTATGAGGCGAAAGGTCTCTGCAATGCATGTTTTCTGTTTGTTACCAACAATTTATTCTGTTGGTGTGAGACAATCAAGAGATCAGGCTAGACTCTCAGGCCATGCATATCACACTTTAATCCTGTTGCCAGGGTTTATGCCTCAAGTATGTACTTTACTGGAAGATGCCTGTTTGTTTTCCTGTAACTAGCTGTGGTCAGAGCTGTTTATTCTATAGATCATGGGGCTCACATTCCTCCTGAAAGTCATTCTGTGAGCTGCAATTTTCAGCAGCAATCTCAAATAAAAATTTCCACAGGCAAAAAAAAATCCTGGTCCTGATCTGCTCATCTTAATGGATGTCTATTTTATGTTAAGTTTTTTGCGTTTGAGGGCCTCCAAGTTTTGCAAATAGTAAGATGGAGAACATTAAAGCACTTTCAAGAACAAAATATTCAGTATAGACAAAAAAGACTGTCAAATACTCTTGGATTAAAAACATCTGCTTTATGGCTCACATTTTAAAATAATATTTTTCCTCAGTCTATACCTCCTCCTAGTCTTTAGGCAACCCCTTACCCTAGGTAAAGCTTACTAACTGAAGAAAAATTACCATGGACAAAGACATACTGTCCTTGAAGAGCAGCATGTGAGAACAGCAAATGAAGAACTGATCAAGACATGGCAGATTTCACAGCACCTGTCAATTTTCCCAATGGCCCACACTATAATTCCTTTACTTAAACTAAAATTCCTTTTCAGTATTTATCTCAGTAACACAACTCAGGGCAATGGTTCCTGTGTAGCCTGAAGTCTGCTACTTCCTTTTCCTTCCTTCATCTCCTACTCGAATAAGGTCTTACCTGTATGTTTTGTTGATTGCTTGTTTTTTCCCCATCAGTATGAACACGTCTAATAAACTTTGCCTCATTTCCTACTGTCATGTGGATGTATATGTGTTCATGAACCAATATGCAGATATCACGAAAGTCCTTTTGCTAAATTGCAGAATTACTGTCCACCTATACCACGTTGCAATATTAGCTTTTTTTTCCTTTTTCATATGAGCAGAATTAATCCCTGATAATCTGCTTTAAATGCTGAGAATGACTAACAGTCTGCACTAAAAGATACAACTGTGCTGACTTCTGAGTACGCACCTTTGCTCAGAGACCACTGAATTGAACTAAACACAGACAAGAACTGAATCTCTTTTTTGCAAATGAGCCTGTGCTCACAGTGCATAAAATAATAATAAAATATGGACCTCTAAAACTCAATGCTTTACTTTTTCTAGCATGTATTTTCATCATGGCCCTACTTTGGCTGAAAATGCAATGCATTAGTGTTCCTCGGGGACACTGAAGAGGATTATGGCATTCTTTGTGGGCCACCGGATGGCACTAGTATCCAAAATACTACTGCCAGCCCACCATTTGTTTCACCAAGGAAAAGACACTGACTTTTAAAAATCAAAACCCTCAAAACAGCAGCCCCTTGGCAGCCTGCAACGCTATGTCTATGTCTGCCAAAATTGCACAGGTCACAGGAAAGGTGACGTGAACCACTGCAAAATATGTCACTTCATTGTTTGCCATAGCTGCACAGCAGAAGTTTGGGCTGCACAAAAGACTTGTGGCCATACTGCTATACTTGAAAAGTCATTTAAGAAATTGATTAATTCTGCTTAGATGTTGGATACATGCAACTCCCTGTGCACTGGGTTAGGGGAGCAGGGGATAAATGAAAGTAGCATATCACTTTCTTCTTTTGATCCATGCATTAGAAATGGTCTACCTGCTCCTGCTATATTAGTATTTGGATCAAATCCTGTGGAGGTTTTTTTTTTGTAAGCAAAGATGACATTGGAATGTGGTGAAATTATGCTGGACTAAAGAAAGACAAGCAGCCCACTGCTGCCCATGGCCTCAGTGGTGTTGATGGAGATGCTCACAGCAAACCATCTCACTTGGATTTGAAGAATGAGGTGCTATACTTTCATTTCACTATTTTGCCTTAGGAAAGGTGCTTGTTGTCTGACTCAGTTTTGTCCTCAATTTAGAGACAGAATGGGAAATGCGGATTTTAAAATGTGTTTTTTACCCTGCAACACTGGAGACACACTGGAGACGCTACAACTGGAACATCTCTTTTCAAGGACCAACAAATAGAAGCAATTTTAAATGTGGTGTCTGCAAAGCAATCATGGCTGAGTGGCAAACTTGCTTCAGTACATCAACAGATCAGGGCCTCTGCCAAGTGCTTAAAGCTCTGTGAGAAATCCATTATTTCCAATGAAACTGGAGCCAGGGCAGCAACGTGCCATCCTTTTGTACTCAAAAGGAATCATTCTTCATTTTCCTTCATATCATAAATAGGGAAAGCTGTCTTAGATTTAACATTATAGGATAGATGCTAAGCCCAGAAAATGTTACATTTCAAATAGATAACCTATCTTTTAGTAATTGCTTTGCCTATAAAGAGCCAAATGTAGGGGCAAAAGCAGAAGGAAGGAATGGTGAAAGAGAAGATGGTAAATAGCAGTTAAAGCAGACAAAAGGGCTCTGTTGCAGAGTGCAAATGAAGCACAGCTGGTCTACAGCTGCACTGTATTCCCCTAGAAGGTAGGGCGCTGGGGAAATGCCGTAATGCTTTCGTTACTATCAGGATGGTACAACAGACTGGATGGACTGAATGGCCCTTTTCTCTGATGCCTGTAAAAATGTTCATAAAAAATCCATTAGTTCCCTTCAGCCTTGTGCATCCTGAGACAGGCTGTCATGCGTAAGACGGTAGGCAGACTGCTGCTCTGCTTTCAAGGGATTCACAGGCAAAAGTCGTGGAGTAACACCCCAAAATCTGATTTTGAGGACAGACCAGAAGCTTTTCAGGCAGGGAATTGAAAGCAAAGATGAAAGTATTAAAGCCTGCTGCAAAGCAAGCTGGAATTATTGACAAGCTACCCCTTGACTTCGGTGGACTTTAGCCCAGTCTGCCTGTCATTTTCTTAAGCTCACAGTTTCAAACCTGGTTCTATACAGTTTTTAATCTCTTCCTTCCCTTCCCACCTGATGAACTATTGAATGAGCCTCCTGAAGACTGCACACCAATTTTGTCATTACACCTCTCTCTCACTTTTCTTGGCCCACACATTCATGTCAATACCTCTGTTTGTCATTTCCTCCTTCCTGTGATTATAATTGAAATTTACTGGGATAAGATGGGACGATTATGAGTTCAAAAGCTTTTAACAAGAAGTACCCTGCTGTTTTTCTGCCCCACTTCAGGACGCTCTTGTGCATTTGTGTCAGTCCTTCTTGTCTCCCTGAGATAGGTGTCTTGCTGCTGCGTGAAATGGGGCCATGGTCTAAAAATTACAGTGGCACCAAACCTGAAAGCAAGCTCCCCGTGTATGTGTTTCTTGTCTGAGATGACAAATGAAAAATAGTAACAGTGAACAGCAAAATCCTCTGCTGCCTCCACTGCAGATGCAATGACTTTTGTGTCTGAGGCAGAGTTAAACTTCTGTATCAGATTGAAAGCTGGAGGCTCCTCCTTTGAGCTATTAAGCCCTTAACACTATTCCTGATGTGATACAGTAGTCTCCCTCTAACTAGGATCAAATAAGACAAATTCTACCAGCTATAAAGAGCTTCTAAAAGTGACTATGAAACCCAAGAATGTAATTTTTTCTCACCAGGAGTGGGAAAAAGCATGAGCCACTCTGAGTATAGATGTCAACAGCTTCTTTGTTGAATTTCTCCCAGAAGACTGAAAGCTGGGAAAAATCAAAAGCACCAGCTTCCTCCTTCTGAAGTTGTGCAAGAGCCTTTGAGGTTTTGCTATTAGCAGCCTCCTTCTGCAAACTGTTTATTCCAAGGAACATTCATTCCCCACATTAAGGTCAACCAAGGGTTTCCTTAAGGCAGCTGAGCCACTGCCATCTCTGCTGGGAGGGCCCAGACAGAGACGCAACATTGGGATCACTGTCACAGGCATGTGCTGTAGATGTGGCACAAGCCCAAAATCTAACTTAGAATGTTGTAGTGCCAAGAGAAGCTCATGTTTGACTCCAAAGGTAAACAGTTGCTTTCTGGTCATTTCCAAAAGCAGGATATCCATCTCTGTGCCCCAGTAAGCTCATCAGGGAAATAACTGGTTTATCTTCCAAGAGGAAGACGTTACACATGCTAGTAGGTTACATACTTAAAGATGAGTTTGAAGGCTTTTTTCCTCTGCGCCTTTCACACACTGCTATAGCTGTTTGTGCAGCACAGTATACGACAGCAAATCTTTGCAGGTAGACCTTGTGCTTTCCCCCACAGCCAGGCTTGAAAACTTATGTGAAAATAGATCTTTTCAGCTACATTAATTGATTCTGGGATAATAAAACCCCCAGGCCCTTGTTTTTAGTTGCTTCACAAATGAAAACATACAAAGAGATTTCTTTAACTTAATTTCTCTGTGGCTAGGAATTAACTGACACAGAACTGGAGGTTTCTGAATGAGGGGAATGTATGGATGACCTAGATAGTGTTATTACATAGAGATGTGATGCTCCTGGAGTGAGTCCAGCATAAGGCTACAAAGATGATGAGAGGACTGGAGCATCTCTCTTATGTGGAAATGCAGAGGGAGCTAGTCCTCTTCAGCCTGGAGAAGAGACAATAGAGAAGGGACTGTCTTGGGGTGACTTTATGCTGTTGTATCCCCTATCACTGCTTTATGCCCAGACATGATTCCTGAGCCTTTCTATGCCTTTAAAACTGGATGCAAGAGACAGAGAAA
Source organism: Gymnorhina tibicen (assembly GCA_013399875.1). NCBI lineage: Eukaryota > Metazoa > Chordata > Aves > Passeriformes > Artamidae > Gymnorhina > Gymnorhina tibicen. Next base: position 101,121 of record VXAZ01001017.1, on the reverse strand, counting down.
AAATTGAGCAAACTTTTCAAAACAGTTTGTGCTTCAAGGACACAGAGATTAGCTACTGCTGCTGAGGAGCAGAGGAAGCACTCTTCTTGCTTTTCAGCCAGCTTTTCGGCTCTGTTTCTTCAGAGGGAGACAGAGAGTTAAGTTTTTTTTCCTCTGGGACTTCGGCTTTTCCCTTCTTCTCTTCTGGACTTGTTCAGAACACCAGAACACACTGGGAAGGTTTCCACCTCAGGCCCGGATGGGGGCCCACACCAACCCAGCTCCGAGGAGGAGGAGAGAGACCACACCCACAGGACTCTAAAATCTTTCAAGTTTTCTCTCACAGCGAGAGGTTTTGTTATTTAGCATTATTATTATTCTTTTCCTGAGTGTTTGTTAAATAAATAGTTTTTATTTTCTCCTTCACTTTCCTTCGAGGAAAATATTCTTTTTTCCTGAACCTGGTTGCGGGGAGGGGCAGCTTTAACCTGCCTTCCTTTGAGGAGACGTTCCTTTTGGACGTTTCCCTGAATTTGGCCGAAACCGGCACAGGGACCAATGTCTATAAATATCTGAAGGCAGGGTGTCAAGAGGATGGATCCAGGCTCTGCTCAGTGATGCCAAGCAATAGGATGAGAGGCAACAGGCAGAAGCAGGAAGTTCCACCTGAACATGTGGGAAAACTCCTTTACTGTGCGAGTGACCGAGCACAGGAACAGGTTGCCCAGAGAGGTTGTTGAGTCTCCCTCACTGGAGATATTAAAGTATTATCTGGACACAATCCAGGGCAATTTGCTCTACTGGACCCTCCTTGAGCAGGGAGGTTGGGCTAGATGACCTCCAGTGGTCACTTCCATTCTTATCATTCTGTGATTCTGTGATCAGGGACAGCCATGTGGAATCAGAAAGGCTTGAAACAGACTGTAGATTGACCAACAGTTTTTCCACGGATATCATGCAAAGAACCTGTCAACAGCTATCTGTGCATGAAACACATTTCCCTATACATAATGATAACTGCAAAGCTGTTTTTGCTATTCAGCCTAAGTCCCAGATCTTAAAAATGACAACAAATGAGTGCAGCTACTGCAAAGACACAGTATTTTTTCATCTTCATTATCAAGCTTCCTGCGCTCGTTTACCTTTGCAAATAATGTCAGCAATCAATCAAAAGACAAGTCTGTGGAACATTATCTTCTGTTTTCCAGATGTTTCCAGTCAAACTAACACTTTAATCTGTCCACCTCCTATTCTCTTGCTAAGTTTTGTTATTTGGGGGAGTCCAATTTATGTTGGGTAAAAGCAGTCATGAAGAGGAATGGTGGATCCACAAATCCTTTAGCAATCATTTGAACTCAATTTTATATGCAGACATACTGATAGCATCCCCACAGAAAAGAAAAAAACCAAACCTCTTTCCTATATATATTTATCTTATAGTTATCATCAAGTATGTAATCTCTCTTTTCTCTTTTCAATTTGTTATATAGGAACAAATGTTATCTATCAAAGAGTTTAATTTTTAAAAGTGAAATTTGTCAGAAGATTTTATAAAAATTTATGCAGTAAATACAGAATGTTCCAGATACATTTTGCCTGGAACCTCAGTTCTCACCTTCCAAAGCAATGATCACTTAGGACCTATGCAAATGCAAGCACAGGCACTTATCTGTTTTCCAAAGGACTTCACTGTTGCAGCAATTACTGCTTTCCAGATGATTGCTTCCAGCCTTCTTTGCAGAGACTACATTGCTCTGCAGTTGTGTGTCTCTCTGAGATGTCTTTTAGTGGGCAAAGTCAGCCACATAGGTTTAAATGGAGGAGATGGGTTTTTCATTCCACTAGCTGTGGAGGCTCTAGCAAAACATTGTCCAGAATGTGGCTGTTGTCACCTCCTCAGGGCTGCAGCTGGGTCTGGAGCACCTGACTATACATCTCTACTCCTACACACTTCAGATGAATCTGTGTAACATGATATAAAAGCAGTACTTGAGGCATTCTTGAAATTGCTGATCGTAATCCCCTCCTAGTGTCCATTTGTGGGTCTGCTGGACTTACCACTTGTTTAGGAATTTTCTCCACTTTGGTTCAGCTACAAAGATCTTAACCTTCGTTAAGTTTTTGTAATTACCAGTAAAAAAAACCAAAAACCACAACTCTTCTACAGTGCAATATGAGCACAGAGAATATGATCTTCAATCAGTAACTAAGCAATATCTCCTTTATAGCACAAATTGTACCACTGTTCAAGGTATGGCTTTCCAGTGTACAAAAGAGGCTTGCTCTTTCCCTCTCCTCACTGTCTCTTTTGAGTGTGTGCATAGTGTATTCAACCAACCAAGGTGATTAAGAGAAAATAACAGCTGGCCAGCCAACAGGTGCCTGCAAGATGCAGAAGCCTTCTGAAACAAGCTGGAGATCACTGTCTGACACCATGCATGTCAGCAGCTCCAGCAGTAGAGAGGCTTGGGGCATACACGACACAGCTTCTGGCTAGCCAAAACGCAGATGAGATCCTCTAAATATATGTTCATACATTAATTCCTCAAATACCATAAAATGGCAAGTCTGCTATTTCTTAATGAATACAGCAGACTTAAAAATAATTGAGCTTTCCTCTATTAGCATTCCAGTCTGATCCTATTAAAAATTAGGCAAATTTTATCTTCATTATGAGTCTGGGATTCATAGAAGTTTGGATTGTCTAGCTTGCCTGCCATGCTCTTTTAGCAACTGCCAGTTCCTGTCTATCAGGAAAGCAAAACTGCACTGGAAAGGAACAGTTTTGGACCTACAATGTCACCAGCGTACGAAACATTGTTCATTGTGGGGTTCCTATGCCTTTCTGACCCATCATTGCTCATGGCTGGCCAGAGTCACGATGAGTGACATCTTCACCAGACCTGACGGATCTCATTGAGCTATGAGATAGTTATATGTAGCTACTTTTAAGGTCTGTTTTAGAGTCTGTGTCCCCCTTAGGGGACACCTGCTACAGCAGACCTGCAAAACAAAATGGCCTGCGGGTAACATGCAGCCCACAAATCCAACTCTCCATTTCATCATATGGTTCTTGCCCAGTAGGGCAATTACCCATGTGTCCATTTTATAAGACGGGCTGACAATGAAGAGTTATTAATGAACACACAGTATGACTCAATTGGGGGCCACTGTAGGAATCAAAAATTAACATTTTAATTTTTAAGCTATTCCATAAAGCATGTTTGTGTTTCACATCTAATCAACACTGTCTACTCAAATATTAATGAGAAATAAATAAATTATTTTTAATGGTAAAATATTTCATCAGATTAAAAAGAATGATTAACTTTTTGGATGAAGTGTTTCTTCTTCATTTTTGAAAGGACACTTCAGAGTTTTTGAAATCCTGTGGGGTGAGAGGAATTCTTGCCCTCTTACCATGTCTAGTCACCAGACCACACATTTTAGTTCAAGAACACACATAAATTACACAGCCCTTTCCTGCAGCTGCACAGAATAATAAAAGGAGCTGAAAAAAATAACTTGTTCACTTTTCCACAGATTCTCAGAAAGCATAATTTTTTTCCCCCAGCCAATTAGAAAATTTTGTCTGCTATACATTCTTCTCTACAGAAACATGTCCTTTCTCTGCTTTCTGGCAGATCACTTGGCTGTTTGTGCATTGCCAGTATTTTCTTATGGTGGCTTCTAAAACCCAGTCAGCCAGCTGTGAATGACAGTGACTTAACTAGTTCAACACAAGAAGAAGCAACCCTGAACAGTCAAATTTGCTGAACTGCATGTTGCATCCTTTTGTGCCATGACTGCTTGCCCCTGTGATCATTCCTCAGGCTTTCCAAGATGTCTGTGCCTGGCACAGATACCTTGGCAAAACTCTTTGGTACTTGCAGAAGTGCTAGGATGGGGAACACAAAAACCACTATGATTTGTTAACAGGTGGCTAGGAGAGGTTGCTGATGGCAGGAATCCTCAGCCAAGAGACGGTTTGCAGTGGTCAACCTCTTGGTAGAACGAGTTGTTTTTGCTGAAGGAGCAGCCCACCTCGGCTCTCTACTAGTAGTCAGTCAAAAGAGGATTCTTAGGCTGTCCTTTGAGCATTCTCAGGGTAGATGAGCAGTCAGTCACCTCAATTCTGGGTGACAGACAGTTCTTAAGAATGGTCCAGCTTTTAAGCAACAAGGCTTTACATTCCACACAGAAACTTAAGTGCTGGTGCCCACCATTTTCAGTGGGAACAGGGAGCCATGAGACCTTTTTGGGGCTGGATATGAATGCATACACACAAGGGTGAGTTGGTCTCACTGCCCAGTGGTCCCCAAATGTTGTGAAGCTCACCTTCCAACATGGTGTGCCCACCTAGTGCTACCCTGGTCTGGCAGGGAGGGGAACACTGAGGATAGCAATACTCACTTGAAGTGTTGGATAACACCTCCCTAACACCTCCCTCTTTGACTTGAGTGATATGTTGCCCAAAAAAGGAGTCTTAGCCTCTTTGACCATTGACACTTCAGGTAAAATTCATACCTGAGCACTTCTGCTATACCATCTCCCTCCTGTTTATCCTGGATAAATCAAAATACCACAATTTCTGCCTGTCTCTGTGCCCTGTTGCTGTCAAATCCTGCAGATTGTGGGTGGTACCATACTCTGCAAGACAACTTTGAAACACCACATGGTTGGAAGTTGTCTCAGTCTTTTCATTTCACCATTCTGCCTTACAGCAATGCTCAGAGGACTCTCAAAACCAGAAAACAGAATTGCCCAGTTACCCAAAATTTCTTACAGACAACATGTTGTACTTTCCTGGAGCCCCCTTAAATGCAATGAAACAAGGCTTGCAAACCCAAAGAGCATTCAGACCAAAATTTGTTCTGGTTTTAGAAAGGTATGATTTTTCTGTGGGACAGAGGAAAACTCAATGCTTATTCCTACTACCTTCATCTCCCTTCCTGAATAAGCAGATGTCACACGGTATTGTCACAGATGCAAATGTGGAAAACCTTCCCATGCCAGTTATCTCAATATTCAAAGCACACTTTAATGAGAGAGGAGCTGAGGTGGCTTCTCATGAGGAATAATCACGTGTGTTACACTAGGAAACAGTAAATTCTTCCTGCATCACATGTGAAAAGCAGCCACTGGTCTGGGTTAGCTCTGTGGATACACAAAGCTATCTGATTTTTTGTAGGCAGCCATTATTTCTCCAGTTCTTCCATATCATTTGTACATTCCTGCAGAGCCCTGTAAAGAGTGTCACATGCAATGTGGCATCACAACAGCTATTTTCCAAGTCATAATGCAAGCAAGATCATACTTTGTTATGCTAAATAAATACTTTGAAAGAGAAAAGTGCATTTAACCTGATATGAGATGATAAATCAGAGCAGGGAGCAAAGCGCACATGTATTAGCTTAACAGGGCACTGCTAATTTTTATAATCAAACTTATTGTCACCATTTAGCTGATGTGCAAGAGAAGAAATTTTTTTATTTTTGCATCTTGAAATTTTGAATTACTCTAAAGCAACAGTGAAGCTGATGAGTAATAGGTATCCCATCTGCACTACAGTAATACCAAAAAGCCCCATGTGAGGAGAAAAAACTTCAGATTCATTTATCTCAACTATCAGAATTTCACGTGAAAATACACAGCAATCTTTACTCATATGTAACCTCTATCATTGCTGCAATTCAATTGTATTTTATCCTGCAAAAGTAATTTTTTAAGGTGTGGTCACTATGAAAGCAGTCTTTAGTTAATTGTAGCTGCAGGCTCTCCATCTTAACTTTGCATCTGCTCTCAGTTTAGGTCTCAAAGGGTAAGCTTCTGATACTTTGCTAAACTTCTCCTTGCTGAAAGCAGATCACATCCTCTGCAGATCTGCTAGCAAAAGTCTTAAATGTCACTGTGGCCTATGCATAGGAGGAATATCAAAAACATTATGGCTAGCGCTATTTTGCCCACTCTTGTGATTTTGTAACAAGTTTCACAATATTTCCTATTTTTCTTAAAAACTTAGCTGTACAGTTATATGGCTACGGGAATCTTAGCTTTCATGTTTAAAAAGGAATTTAGGAGTCTTTATGAATGCAGGGAAGAGGCGAAGTATGATTGAACTGTGGAAAACAATTAAACAAGTATATGAGATATTGCAGTGGGTTTTTTTATTATCTGTATTTTACAAGCCATGTCTCCACTTCATTATGGAATCAACATATAACCATATTCTTCCATGCAAACCAGTAAGAATGAACATCCCTCTTTTACCGCGCTGTGATCCTTTTCGTTCCGCCAAGTAGTGGTAATGTTATGACTCCACAGCTCCAGCTGGGCACTTTGGTGTACATCACAGTGTCAAAGGCAGATAATTTCCGTGAGATGACACTTCATTTTCTAAATTGGTAATATCTTTTCCATCAGTTTAAGCTGATGTCAGTAACACATTGTCATCAGGAAACAAGGATGATAAGTTTAAAGCAATAGAGTTGCCAAGGAAGTGACTGAATGCAAATTAAATCTTAACTCTTGCTCAGATGTACATGATTTTCTTTTTCAAATGTCCATAGCATTTTTGCAAGTCTTCTGTATCAGTTTACAATCTAAAGGCAGAGGAAACAGTAGTTCCTACAAAGCTTTCCCTCCCCTCTCTTTTTCCTATAACTTTAAGTGGTACTTATAATAGTAAGCTTGCAAAGAATTTCCCTCTGGAATAATTTCCTCTAAAGTGTGATATGAGAAAGATTTATCTGGTAATTGCTATGGATGGTTCTTGTATCTTGTAGTTGATTCTTAAGAAACAGAGTGATCTGAAGAGACTGAATTACAGAGGGTAAAAAGTTCAATGGCAAGTAAGTACAAGACCAATCTATTGTATTTACCCTCTTCCAAAGGAAAACTGAGAGACAGAGTTTCAAACTCTGGTAAGAGAAACAAGTTAAGTTTTGAGTTAAAAGAAAAATTTGGGAAAAGAGCTGAATTTCAGTCTTGGCATTTGCATAGACAGACATCAAAGAGGACAAGAAAATGAGAAGCTGGGACAGGGTGTAAGGATGGGTACATTTATAACTTTCTTTTCCTTTAGGTTTCTAAAACATTTTCTTATAGTGTGGAAACAGATGGGATCCACCCACTAGGAGTTTATGTAGACATGTTCACTACATTTAGAGATACATTATGAAAATATAACCCATCCCATACAGAAATGTAATGGAGTGGGGGCACAAGAGAGTCTGTATTTTCAAGGGTGCATCTTAAATTGAAACCCTTTCCTATTGTATGCTGATTGCTGAATTCTTCTGCAAATCTGGTCAAGAGTTTGCATTCTGCAGAAAAACTTCAATCCAGGTTGACCATGGGGGAATAAAAGAAACATGACAAGCAGTAAGGATATTGAAAAATGTGCAAGTACACCCATACAGAGGATGAAACAGGAGCTGTAAGAGCTCTTCAGTTTTCTTATCAAGGGGAAGGAGAAAACCCTTAAAGAAAGTATGGTGCTGAACAATGGATTTTTCCATTGTAAGGTATCTTTTGGCCACTGTACATTGCTACTGGGTGCGTCCTGACTGCCATCCAAATATGGCAGCCTTTGATAGGCTTGAACCATCAAGCAATACTTGCAAAAGATGACTTTACTCCTTTCCATTACGGCCAGTTGCCATGCTAGTGCACACCACGGGGCTGCTACGGTGCTTAGTTCAAAGAACATGACAATGTCAAAAGTAAAGAAGAAAAGCAGAAAAAACCTGATGAAGTCAGTCTGATAATGAAACAAACACAAGTTCAGTCATATCTACAAACAGTTAAATCTCTGGTGCTTGATAATGATATATGAAATAGAGGACAAAGACTAAATCTGTAAGGATTCATTGAAAAGGGAGAAGGTTTAAAAATAATTCTCTAAACAAACTGTTAAATGCATGTCTTGGCCCACATGGAGTATTCAGTGGGAGTGGCAGTAATACTTCTCTCTCCCATTTATAAGAATTTCTCTGTAACAGAAAGAGATATAGAAAAAGAATCTTCTTTTCTGATGCAACTTTTGCCAAGTCAAAGTCTGCCATAATGATCTTTCCTGTCTTGTGCCGAACAACTGGCACTCAGAGAAGATATACTTACTAAGAAAATATGATTCTTTTACCACTGCTCGTCGTGAGAGTACATCCTTGTTGAGCAGCTAGCTGGCTGACAGTCCTGATAACTGCTGGTGCTTGAAAACGCTCTCTTCCTGCCATGAGGATTGCTAGGAAATTAGTGCCAACACTTTCACCTTTTTGGTTTTCCTCTCTGAATCTTAACAGCCTTAAAACCCTCAGAATTTCCCACCACTTGTCCAAGATCACAGCTTGAAAGTCAGACGCAAAAATGATCCATTCTACCACTAAGATTTCTGAAAATACATGCCACAGTTATGTCATCTGTAATGACTTGGACAGAACAGCTGAAAATATTTCTGCCTATGCTTCTCCTTCCTAAAGTCATTTTTTACTCACAGCCTAAATGTTTTTTTTTTCTTTCTGAGGGTTATTACTTGCCATGGGGCAGTACCTCTGAATATGTCTGTGAACTAAAATAGAAAGGGAGAGAAATCAAGCTATATCCATAGGTGCTGTTGCTGCAGAGATAGAAATGCAAGTTTCCTAGGTCATGCTACACTGTGAGGGGCTGTTCTTGCTTTGCCTCCCTAGAAATAAGGAAACATGGTATTCAAAGGATCATAGAAATGGTTTGGGTTGGAAGGGACCTTACAGATGATCTAGCTCCAACACCTCTGCCAAGTAAAAGGGCTCCTTTCACTACACCAGACTGATCAAAGCGTCATCCAACTTGACCTCAAACGCTTCAGGAATGGCGCACTCACCACTTCTCGGGGCAACCTGTGTGGGTATGTTGCTACCCTCAGACTACAGAATTTATTCCTTTTATCTAATCAAAACCCACCCTCTTTCATTTTAAAGCCATACTTCTTGTCCTATTACTACATGCCTTGGTAAAAACTCCCTCCCCAGCTCTCTTCCCCCCTTGGGTACTGCAAGGTGCTATAAAGCCTCCCTGGATCCTTCTCTTCTCCAAGCTGAACACCCCCAGTTCTCTCAACCTGTCTTCATGGGAGAGGTGCTTCAGTCTCCCAGTCCTCTTCATGGCCTACCCTGGACTCAATCCAGCAATTTCACATCTTTCATATGCTGGGCTGGACACAGCACTCCAGATGGATCTCACCAGAGAGGAGCAGAGGGACAGAATCCCCTCCCTCGCCCTGCTGGCCTCGCTGCTTTGGATGCAGCCCACGACACGTCTGGCTTTCTGGGCTGTGAGTGCACGTTGACAGATCATGTCCTCTGATCCACCAGCAACTCCAAGTCCTTCTCCCAGAGACTGCTCTCAATCCATCCTCTGCCCAGCCTGTACTTGTGCTTGGGACTGCTCCAACACATGTGCAGGTCATGACCAATGCTGTAATACGTATTTTGTGTGAGGACTTATCAGCTTCTTAACTCCATCCCTTATTGCAAAGATACTAACAACACCTGCCCCTATGGCCACCAAATTAGACTAGGCAAGTAATTATACTGATCATGAACATGAACAAGAGGGAGAATAGGCACGTCAGCAGGCTGGATTGAGGTTTCTTCTGGCACCAGGTGTCTCTGTACTGGAGTCACCAGGCAGACATTTAATGCAAATTCTGGTCCTCAGACACCTCTGAAGGATCTCTTCAAAAGAGAAAGTGTGTTATTGGTATGGCTGCTCGCATGCATGATGGCAGTAAGGAAGAAAACTGATGGGTTAATTGATAACACATGCTGTAGTCACAGAATATACACGATACGGCTGAGGAGCAGCACTGCAGCACATGTAGGAAGACTCAAGTCTGTTAATGCCACCTAACCATAATGTGTGAAAGCTCTACAGAAGGTGCTCTGCTGCAGGCCTTGATGGCATGGCCTGTGGAGGTGGTGGAGACCTTGGGCACTAAAGGATCAGAGCATCCTGCAGAGAAGAGAGGTAGGACAAGACGCCTGTGCCCACACAGGATCTTTCAGCTCCCAAACCATAAGCAGATCACTGGAGCATGTGTTTCAGTGTAGAATGGGAACTTTTCACCACAGCAGTTAACGAGGATGTGGGCAGTGGGGTTCAGTGTGGAGCCTGCCACTGGATGAGTGAAAAGAGGGTTCAGCTTCCTGAATGTCTTGGGTAAATAATTTCACCTTTTTGTGCTCATTTCTCATCTTCCCTGCTCTGTGCTCTGTCGGAGGCTGACACTGGGCATACGTTCACTGTTTTGCTGGCACAACAGGATGTAGACCTCAGCTGGCACTGCTCTAATGCCAGTAATGAACAATAGAGATTCATCTTCTCCATTGCCAAAACAGAAAAAAAATTACTCTGAAACTATTCAGGAGGTGTTTAATGGGGTTTTCTTTGCCTCCTTTGTAGCATCAAGCTTCATCAGCTGCTGGAGACAGAATAAAAAAGCTCTGGGAATCATTTGTCCCTGAAGTTCCATCTTCAAAGTGCCATTTAGACTTGATGTAGATGGCCTTCACACTGCTTCTGTGCCACAGTATCACAATCCACATTTCGTAGGGAAGAATGGGGCCAGAATTTCAGGTGGCATGAAAGAACCCGTAACTTGGTGACAAACCAAAACTATTAGAGAGGGGGTTTTGATGGGTTTTTTTTTGCATGACCCATGCTGTTGCCTCCAATGGCATGCCTTGTATTCCTTACCACTGAGTAGATTTCGTTTCTCTCCTTCCTTTCATCTGGTGTTTTAAAGGAGAAACTGAAACAAATAAATATTGATTTAAAAGCATGAAGACCAAGGATGCAATCAATGTTAAAAGGATAAGTAGGTGCAAGTTTTTCCTATCACAAACAGTGTGCTGTTGTTCAATTTGCCACTTGTGAAATTGTCACAATGAAGATTTGCTTTGGATTTCTAGTAGATGCAGAAGTCAGATGCACTAAAGTTTCACAGTGTCTTTCAGATCAATACAAGGGGTATTCTGGATATATGAAGCATTGCACAACAACCTACCTTCTGAAAAATGTGGGCTTTGAAAAGTCTCAGGCAGAGTGTCAAGAGTTACTGGATACTTTTGACAATATTGCTCTTACTCATATGTCAGGGAAAAAGTGGATAAATAGCTAGTCCTTGTCAGAACAACAGAAAAAAAAAAAGTAACAGCTCAAGTTTGTGATGGTGGTTGGCTGGAAAAATGATGTCTGAATAAGGACACTAAGGAGAATAATAAACAACTGTATTGCCTCCTTTCTGAAACAAAAGTTTAGACTTCATGCTGGCTTTACTGAGTAAGGCTCTTTGGCATGTATTTTTGAGTCAGATGGGGAGCTAATGGATGCCATACACCACAGTACAGTGCAGAGGCAGCTGTGCTCACCCTAACTGCTCTCTGCTTCCCTCAACTGCTGATCTTAGAGCAAGTTACCAGCTTGTTTCCATTACCTTGGATAGCTGTTGTACATCCTTTCCAGTAATCTGGTTTGTTACAATGAGGACACGTTTTGGATACCTAGCAGACGTAAAAGCCAGATGTGTATCTTTGTACAGATGTAGGTACTTCAGTGTATGACTTAGATATGCTCTAAATTATCATAATAATTCTTTTAATGTCTTTTAGCCAAGGAAAATATTTCCAACATTTTGTAAATGAGATACTCTACATTAACTTCTGAAAGACAATACAATTTGAAAGCTGAATGCCACTTACATAGTGACTTTTTGGAAAGTGATACACTTCACAGTAGAAAAAAGCCCAACTCTTGGACCAGCCAAACCCACTGTTGCTATTTCTCAGATAGCCAAAAGACTGTTTTGTTTAGTTTGTTTGTTAAAGGGAGAAGAACTGGTCTGGAAAGAAGGAGTGGGGCTTTTAAGTCACACACCAATATTTGTAACACTGTAAAACTCAGGAGGTAATTTCTGCTACAACACAGTAAGAGGCTGTCACTAGCTTTGCACCTTTATTAAGTACCCAATATCTACAATTCTGGATTGCACCTGAAAACATGTAATGCTTCAGCAACATATCCACAAGCAAACCAGTTGCTTATTGTTCACAATTTAAGTGGGGCTTTATTAAGATAAAAAATTCTGCTAAAAAAGGGCAAACAGTTTGAAATGGAGTGCAATATTAACAGCACATCAGCAGTGAAGGCTCTCTCTGATCAGTTTCTTAAATATGATGTGAGCTGTCCTAAAACATAGGAATAGAGAAAGATAAACCTCTACGGATGTTATAATCTGAGAACCTGTTGCTTTACCTTAATGCATGCTGAAAGGCTTTCTGCACATACAGGTCAAGATGTAGCCACCAAGAAATTTGCCTGAGGTTGAGCTTTCTAGAGGCCTTTGACAATTTATTTGCCATACAGATTATGCACCATTTGTTTTCCAGCCCCCAAACAGGTCCTAAGGACCGGCTCCAAAGTTTCGGTGCAAAGTTTTGCATTGTCTTGCAAAGGCAACTCAAAGCCAGTCTGGGTTGCATAAAAAGGAAAGCAACAAAATTCAATCATAGTATTGATGCTTTAATTCTGCTTGCACAAGCTGAAGGGTAGGGTTCTCATCCACTTTGATTTTAGGCTAGAGCCTTAGGGAAATTTCAGCTTGCTGGGCCTTCACAGTTTCACACCTTCCAGGATTAACAAAGAAACTACAAACATGGTTTCACTGAAACTGAAAGTATCTCCTCTTTTTAATTTTTTTCTCTCCCCCCTGCCCGAACAGAAAAACTAGACAGTACTATCATTACTGTATTTTTTTTTCTTTATTCCAAACCCCCCTGTCCCCTCTCTACTGAGTGAAAAACCTTCTATTGAAAAAGATTGTACTGAAGAAGCAGCTCCTTGCAAAGCACAGTTAAAGAATGGGAAGCTCACTCCAGCAAAGGTATATCTGCACTCTTGGTAACATAACAGGGAAGAAGTCAAGAGCAGTGCATATTACGAGAACCAAGCTGTCAAAACTGGCTTTCTCCTGTGCATGAACAAGAACAGACAGAGTTTAAAATCCAGTAAATTTTTTTTACAGAAAAAGCTGAACTTTCGATAGGTGAGTTTAGGCACTTTCTAACTGTGCCTCTGTACTGCTGATACAAGCATTTGACAAATGGCAAAGCATGCAACTCTCAAGTTTAGACAAATGGTGAATATCACTTTCTCTGTTCATCCTCATCCTTATACTTCCTCCTGGAAAGTCTGATTTACATGTCTGAATTGGCACAGATCTGGCATTTTTCATGATGATAGAGTTAGAAGTGGTGTGAGTACTTATGGGGATACACTATGGGTCTGTTCCTGCTCACCACTGAAACTAGTAGCAGAATTCCTATAAACTTCACTGGAAGCAGAATAGGCTCCTGCTGCAGAAGAGAATAGGGACTGGTAGTTCTCCTACAGGAAGAAAGGTAATCTTATGTTCTCAAATATGATCAGGTTACCCAACATATCTGAATTCCAGTGCCTGAATACTCACACACTTAGCCTATTCAAAACGCAAAGTAAACCAACTCAGCTTCAGATTTCTGCCACTGCAGTTGGGTTAAATTGTTCTTCTGGGTTTGCAAGCATCCATACGTCAGCTGCCAAATCTCAGGGAAGGATTGCGTTTGGCATTGCAAGGAAACTTACTGGCTGCAGAAGAACCCTTTATATGCAGACTAGTTATCACTGGCTGACTGAGAAACATCTGAGAAAAAGCAGAAATGCTGGTGATCCAACATCGCCAGCAGAAGGAATACAGAAGGTTTTTCTACCCTTAAATAAGATCAGCTATACCTTGGTATTTTCTTCACCAGGCCAGACAATTCTGTCTTGCCTCAGCAGTCATTTTCTTCCACTTCTGATCATTCCTGACTCTCTTGGACTCTTCTCCATTCTGCCCATGGATTTCTTGGAGACTAACATCCAGCACAGGTTTGACCAAAACACCATTCCATGTGCTTATCAAACAGCATTCCAGAATATATATACCAACATTTTATGTGTGTGTTTGTATGTATATACACATATATAGATACACAATGCCTTCTCCATGATATATGAGACTGCTGAGTACTGTTTGCAGCATTATCCACTATCACTTTTTCTTCAGAACCGCTATCCAGCAGTTGTTAAGTACTAGGTACTGATTCCTTGTCTTGAAGACACCACATGAAAAAGGCTAGTAATATGCCAGTATCATTTTAAACTCTCTTTTACACTTCAGTGGCACACGGATGAGCTTGGTCAAACCACTCTCCAGTCCATATAGATAGTAACAGTACATAACCACTTCACCACCTTTCCACCAGTCACCTATGACTTGCCCACAGTCACGTGATTAATGTCGTCCACGTCACTGTAAATTGGATTTATTTTACCAATGAGCATGTGTTTTCAAATGAACAGAGACCAAAGACTATTTTCATTTTCTTATATGTTTAAGCCAGCATGGAGGCTTGCCTTAAAATGTCACAGACCAAAATGTAGCAGAAACTGTAGCTGTAGATACTTGGACCACCAAAATACCGGTGTTTTTTTCCTTATATCTGTGTTTCAGGGCTGCTTTCATGGGCAGTGAGTTTGTAGACAGTTTAGTCCTGAGATACAGGGGCCAAATCCAGAGGGGAATTCACCCCTGAAGTTATCCGAGATTTGCAGCAGAGTTGTAAAAGTCAACTCCTACCATCTTTCTCCAGTTCAACAGATTTTTCCATGTGCTCCTTTCAGAAGCGGAATAATCTTTAGAACACTTCTTGTCTTCAGCATTATGAATTATTACATTATATTAAAAGCCCAGGAATAAATAAATCTAAAGAGTTGCCTACATTGTAAGCTTTATTGATTCTGGAACACTGTGAATTATTGACAAATTCACAGAGGAGGAGGAGGTCTGTGACGTATCAGTCTTACCAAAATCTTGGATCAGCATCATAAGCAATGTCACACATGATAAGGAAAAGAATACTCATAAACCACTTCAATTCTATTATTTTTCCTCAAGAAACCAGGAAGTTGGCAATCTGATAATCTAAAGCTAAAGCATGAAAAGTGTGAACAAGTCTCTATTTCAAAGATGAGTTTCAGACATCATATATAGTCTATATCCTATAGTCTGTATCTTATTTTAGTCTAAATCTTGTACATTTTGAAACTTCAGCAACAACAACTGTAATTTTAGAGCAAAGAACCAGTACTTCTCAGTGTTTTACTGATTCAGGGACAGTTCTTAAAAGTGTTACATTTAGGCTGTTCTTTATTTTATTTTTTAAAAACTATAGATTTTTTTTTTCCTGTCTGGTTAGAAGTTACTTCCTTAACCAGAACAATTTGCTAAGATATCGGTGATGCTGGGATGAGTTTAGGTGCATTCCTAATGCAGCAGGTATCCCTACCACAAGGAGCAGTCTTAAAGATGCAGCTTTCAATGCTGAATCAGACTTCTGCTGGAGCCTATTTCTCTAACATGCAGCAAGTGCTTGCATATGCTTATATTTATTAAGAACAAATACATGACTAACAACTGAGCCTTGCTTTTTACGTCAATGTAGTTAAGGATTCAAAAGAGATAAGGGATTAACTCTCAAATACTATTTGCACAGAGCTGCCAGAACTGGCCAACACATTCAAGACAGCAATTTTGTACCAACGCCAGCACATGAGACAATCCAGTCCCCTGTGCTGCAGTTATCATAAATTTAGTGACACCTTGGATGCCAAATGCTTGCTTTATGCTCCAAGCAGGAAACAGCTGGATGACTAGGGATCCCTAAAAAACCCATGGTTGTCATCAGGATCTTTTCCAAGGACCTGGCATGTGGCGAACCACCAGAGGTTAACAAGGAGGGGGTGTGTACGTGCTTGTATACCCTTTCCCTCTGGGACAGGCCAGCCATTCTGCAGTGGCACTCAGCTGGTTAATTAATGGCCAGGCGCTCGCACCCACTCCGAGCCATCTCAGCCCTGCACTCGCTCCTGCTGCTGCTGTGCCGTAACGAGACTGCAGCTGTGTGACTGCAGCCAGCGCCACGGGCTGCTCAGCTCTCCCTCCTCCAGCAATAAATTACACGGCAACCTGGCTTCCAATTTCTGTCTGCAATAGTCAGCCCCTTAAAAGGATCTCCTCAGCCATAACTTGCCCAGGTTACTTCCCTCTACTGCAGTGCTGCTCGCAACTCTGCATGGCAACGGAACATGGCTGAAGCAGAGGAGCTGACAATGACATAGCCCCAAAAAGCTGGAAAGCACCTTTTATTTAGTCCTCTGTTGGCAAAATGAGGGCTTTCTTTCAAGGTATGTAATTTTTTGGAAATATCTGAACACATCTCTGCTGTCCCAAATCTCCAGCTGATTGCCAGTGACTGCTATTATTAGGAACTGCAGAGGGGCTGAGCCCCACCCTGCTGACTGTTGTCTGTGGATCCTGACAAATTATGCTGGCAGCTCAAATTAAAACAGCCTGAGCACTGCCTAAATCAACAACCTGAGCTCTGTGTGTCTGGAAGGGGCAGCAACTCATAGATGAGGGCAGGTCTGTCTCCTTCCAAGAAGAGCTCTCCGAACTGCATTGGTTGCTGGCCTTTTTTGTGCACAGAGAGCATTTGTTTTTACTGGCGTAGAGGAAGAAAGCTTTACACGCCTCCAGCATCTAACCTCTCTGGAAGTCAGCTAAGTAACAAAAAGCATCTGTGTGTCAAGAACTACACAGGTCTGGTGTGCAACTGCCAAAAGGCCATACCTGTTTCACTGCCACCCCACTTGTTGGGTGATGTTAACTCTTGCAACCACGTGGCTTTCCCTGATCAGAATTTGTGACAGAAAATGCTTTTCTGCTCTAGGAAATTAGGGAGAGAGGCAGGTGTATCATCCCTTTGGTTCCAAGTCCTGCTTTTAAAAGGCATCCTCAGTCCAACCAGTGCTTCAGCACACACAGGCTCTGCACATGCTCATGTGCCATTTGAGAGAGGGCAAGGTAATAATTTACTAGAGGTGCATAGTCCAATCCTTTCCCAAATACACTTGGCAGATGAACCATCTTGCTGGTGACTGTGCTTTGCAGGAAGGATGCACTTCATTCTGTGCCAGAATAAAACAGTATTTGTAAAGCAGGTAAGGAGTTAGATACAAGGAGTGATTCCTGGAAGAGCAGGACTGCTCAAGGAGAGGCTGAGTATCACTGTGCAGCTCCTTCCAGGCCTGTCCCTCTTTCAACCTAGCTACCCAGCTATCCATTACTTTTAGCATGGTGGGTAAGTCCCACAGTCTGACTTCAGATGAACAGCTACACCACTAATACCACAGTACGGGAAATCTGTCCTTGAAGTTACAGGCTAGAGCTGTTCAATCGTTTCCAAAAATGTAGATCTTTCACAACTATTTTATTTAACCAGAGACTTAAAAACAACAACAACAAAAAAATCACAAAACTTTTCACCCATTTTCAACTTAATTTTCAAAATATAATTTGAAAGGCACAAAACAAAATCCAGTATCTCAGCTTTCTTGTCTGTGCTCAAGAGATGTTGGTGATGTGTTAAGGGCTAGGAATGTGCTGTGGAAACAATTCTAAATTTAAACAGTTGAGTTTGGGTAAGTCTGGAAACTGTCTAGAAATTTCTCAAGAGCAAGTTGGTTTCTGGTTTCTCTAGTTTTCTACCTAGTTTTCAGTGATACTTTGACAGAAATATTTTTTCTTCATAATTCTACTTCTCTTGCTGTCATCTAACACTCCTAAAGCAAAAATACAGATAAAACTTGAGAAGGTAATTTTAGTTTTCAGATACTTTAGGCATTTTTGTTTGACTTTTGGCTTAGAATAGGCAAACGCTGTAACATCTCGTACACTGTGCATGAACTCCCAGTGCTTTATATGCTCCAAAAGTAAAGGCAAGATAAAACTGTGCTTGCATGTATTTCTCTGTGTAAGGTCTGCCATGAAGCTGACTCATGGTATTGCTGCAGTCCAGGATAGGGTTGCAGATCTGTGTGCAGGGAAACCTCTCTTTATCCTGTACAGCAATGCAAACATAATTTCTCTCCTCTGGCTGATTTGCATGAGGTTCACAGGAATCTCACAGATTTGTGTCATGCTCACAATACAGATCTAATTTAGATTTAGTTTATGCTAACCCCTAGTTTACTCCTTCTGAATCCACCTCTGGAAATATTTGCAGCAGGATGCAGACTCAACTCTGCTAGGTCTTCCTCACCAGAGTACTCTGGAATTATGCTAAGGTCTCACTAGCCCTCAAGTCTTTTAGCTCAGAAAGTAAAACGAGGAGAGCTACGGCTACAGGAGGACTTTTTCTGCTTCAGGTAACTGGATGTTGGGACCACTGAGGGATGAGATGGCAGAGGAATGGTTGTGATTAATCAGGGCCATAAATATGGTAAGTAAGCTACGATAAATATGATACGAGCAGATAAGATAATGAGGGGAAAAATGGGAATGGGAAAATTGGATTAAACTATGTAGCAATATTGAATGAGTTTGAATTCAAATGAGTATTGCAAAGGAGGCTTTCTCTAGTGTCAAAACTTTGAGATTTGGTTACTCCAGGAATGTGTTTGAGTACACAGGATGGCTGCACTTCATCAGGACATCTATACCATGCTTCACAGTGCCTAAAGCAGAACCAAGAGTATGGCAAACAGATAAAAAACTTCTCTGCCAGCCTCTATTAATTTGCAACTCAAAAATTGCTTCTAATGAGAAAGTCCTTTATGGATTCCACTTCCATGAGCGTGCCTGGTTTGTTCTCAAGCCCAAGTGCACTCTTCAGCATCCACCACGTCCTGGAGAATGGGGCTGTACAGCTTAACAACTCATTATAGGGAGAACATTTTTTTAGGGTTTGTTTTGTCCGCAGCTGTTACCTTCCTTAGATACGTACTAATCGTTGTGCCAAAACATGTAAGTAGTATTTACTTATCCTCTCTCTTCACAACACTCATGCCTTCTGCAGATTCTTCTCATTCACCTATTTTCCAAGCAGAAAAATCATAGCTGGATTGTTTTTTCCATATCTTGCTGCATTTTGATTTTTCCCTGCAGTCTAGGTCTGAAGACAACTGGACTCAGATGGATTTGATCCCATGCTTAACTTTGAAGACAAAAGCATTACTTCCTAAATGAAGGCATTGGAAACCAGTGTATTAAGCTATCACAGCAATGGTAAACTGTTGATTAAATGAATTTGCCACATCTTTCTAGGTGATTTTCAACACCAGTTTCTAATTTTCATGACGATGATCTCTGGAAGGACTCACAAAAATTGTGGAGCAATGTTACAGTAAAATGACCCTGGGTACGATGTACTAGTCATGGGTTTTCATTTTGTGGAGTAATAGCTATTTGGGGAAGGTAGGAGGGGGGGAGGGGGGCAAGGGTGAGAAGAGGCAGATGGGATGCTGGCTTTTCTGTCAATAAATTTTCTGAAATCTGTGGACACCACATGATCCTCACTGCAGTTGTTGAATGTCCAACCCAGAAATACAGAATGCTTAGCTTACCAGCAACTGTGAAACTATACCAGTACTGTCTTTCTGAGAGATTTTATTACTATTCTAATTGCATTAGTATTCTCAAGCACCTATTGAGAAATTAGTGCAGTGCTGTATGTAAATATGAACGCACCTAGCTCCTGTTTGGGAGGACTCTCAAATCTCACCTAGTATAGGTTTAACTGGTGTGAAACTAATCTCCTGTGCAGGACAAGGATCTCCCCTCCTTGCCCCTGTTGAATTACCTCCCACACTAGCTCTTGTTCCTTGTGAAAGGCAGCGCTGCTCAGACTGCAGAGCCCTCTTCTGTGGTGCTAGCCCCCTACTACCTTAAATCTGGATGCACAAGCCCATACTGGCCTCTCTGAATGCCAGCTGTACACAGATGTGAAATACTTCTTTAAATGGAAGATACAGTTTACCAAATAATCCAACTTGCTCTCTTGATGTAATATATCCAACTCCTCCACCACTCTTTATGTTACCTGCACACCAGCAATTTTCATTTATATCAAATTGCAACTAGGGAATGCCTTCAAATCTTGAAAAGCTGCTTCCTGTAAGTTCCCCCCTGCCTTTGCTCTCAAGGAACAGCAGTCCCCTCACAAACGGCAAGTTTTTGAGACTTGTCAGAAAGCCAGTCCTTAATCCATGTAAGGCAGATCACGCTGATACAGGAGGGGGCTATTTTTAAACACCACTGTCCTGCCATAGTAGGTCAACCCCCTGATGACATCTAAGTAATGTTAGATTCAGCTCAACAAATGTATCATCTCATAGAAAAAGCAAGAATGGTCTTGCTTGACAGGAGATGTCTTTGGTGTGGCTAATTGAATGTCAGTGACACTTTAATTGAGCTACTGGTTCTGATAGAAGGGACCATATAACAAATTTTGGGGCCACATGCGTTATTTATCCAAAATAAGATCAATTAAGTCAGCTCACCTGTCCCCAGGCCACCGAGTCTGGGACTATTTACATTCCCAACTTCCTGAGCAACTTGCAGCCAGCATATTTTTTAAAGCCGCAAAAATGCTTCCTCTTCACCCAAAATTTAACCCACCAATCTCCTTCAGGAAACAAGCAGATGCAAATGCTATCGTGCTCTATACAGAACAAGCTCAGAGAGAAGATGGCTTCAGACCCTCTCTTTTAACCTCCTGTGTGCCTCCTGAAGGCATCTTCCTACAGCATTAAGAGTGGGCACCACTCAGCTCCATTGCTGGTAGAGCAGCAGATGGAGGCTGTGGTGATTCAGGCTCAGGCTCAAGCAGATGTTAAGAGCAGTGTGTCATGGCAGAAGAATCTACCAGTATCTGTTGCACACATGACGTCCAAGTTGGAAGATGTGATGTGACCTCTGCTCAAGTAAGGATCAGAAAACCAATCGCTCCTAGTCATCACAGAACCTCTCCAGGACACAAAGTTTATGTCTTCCTCCCAAGCACAGAGAACTGAGTTCCACTTTTTAGTAGTTATCTCACATCTTCCTACTTGTCAAACCAGATTTGCACAGTGCTCTGAGTCTTGCCATAGTCAGTGTGTGAATTTTAGGCACTTCAGAAAGATCTGAAAATCACAGCTTAAGCATTTCAATGACATTAAAACATACACATTTGAAGCTTGTCTGGTTTTAGAATCACAAATTCTATTTTTTAAAGACTTATTTAGATATTTCTTGCCCTGGTAAACCATGGCATCCAAGTACAGCTCAATCTTGCATGCACCCCTAACAGCTCCCTAAGACAAGGGCAAAGTCAATTATTCACAGTTTACAGATAGAACATGAATGCACAGAGAGGCTAAGTACTTGCTGCAGACAAAACAAGTGGCTAACTCACGTTCACTGAGGTTTAGATTAATGTCCTAACAGTAGACTCCTTCTTTTCCTCTTCCCATGACACTTGCCTCTGTGCCAGAGAAGCATATATTAAAACTGTGATAAGTCAAGGTAACAAAATGAAAAATCAAATGCTTCAAAACCAGTCAGCTTCCTGGTGTCTAAGTTCATATTTCTATTTCTGGATTTGTTTTCTTTAAATATTCAGTGATGCACACTTAAAATTTACTCTGCACATTTCCTAGCAAACTCATTTACCATGGTGATTACAGAAGCAAACGTACAGAGAACAGTGTGTAGAGAATCCAGTGGTAACTGGATTTCTCTCTGTAAGTCTAGCATTCAACCAGCATGATTGCAGAATGCTGGAGTAATCTTCTGCTCATCTCAGGGGGATACTGCAGCACATTCAAACAGATGAAACACCGAGCTGAACTGAAATGCCATTTCTTTCTTCTTCTGAGAAAGGCCATACAGCATTTGAGAATTGACCTTATTTTAGCCAGCCACTGGCAGGACGGAAATGCCTAACTGGTGTCTTGTCACTCATTCTGATGGAGCAAAGCTTACGCTAGAAACTAACTTCTCTGCATTCTGACAAACATTTGCAGCAGCCCAAGCATAGGAGAAAAGTCACCTAACAAGCTCATATGGAAAACCTGTTGCTCTGCAGAGTGGTAAGCAAAAAAGTTGGTTCATGGACCCACATTAATGCTTAAAATAAGGCTGAATATTTTTGATGCTGAAGTAAAATTCCTTCAATCTAATTAACTGCATACATTGCTTACTGTGTTTTATTTATTACCAGAAATAGAAACCAAAAAGGAAATATGTATAGAAAGTGAAGGTCCAGACTCTCAAGGCCTTCTACTATGCCAATATAAACCTGCTGTAAGAGCTGCAATATACTAGGTGATAATATTAAATCCGTAATGGCCTCATGGGTGTGAAATGCAGAGCACTAAGAACCAGAGCACTTGATCTACTTTGGTGAAAGGTTTCAGGACATCATATGGAAATGAGTGCTGTCTGGTGTTTTCTTATATAGCAGTCAAAAGAAACAACAATAACGTAAAGCTTTTTTTTTTTTAATGTGGAGACAGAAGTGTTTCAGAGCTATGCACTGCAGCAAAGTACGGAGCAGCTCTGCAGTACAGTTTTGCCATAAAGGAGTCCCAAATCACAGGCAGTGGTGAGGTTTGCCTCTGGGGGAAGATTCCTGGTGTTTCCACTTGAGATACGGCAATGCCTATGCTGATAGAAAACTGAGAACCAGCTTTAAAATATGCATCTGCTTTCCACTGCCTGAAAATTAAATGGTTATAGCTTCCCCCCTCCCCATAGCAAATGATACCATTTGCTCTTTTACAGTTACTATTTTAGAGAGAAAAATCCCATATCTATTTCTTTTAAATCTGGTTATTTTATATCTCCTTGGACCTATCATCAGAATAGTGGACTTCAGAAAAATGTCTTGAAACAACAGCAGCAGCAGAAGCAGCAGCAGCAGCCATTCCTGTCACACTACAAAAGAAATCTGTAACCTGTGCCAGCTACAGAAAAATTTAGCATCTGTTGATCACTGGGAGAACTGGGGAAGAGAACTCAAGATCCATGTGGGCTCTGCTGTCTTCTGTTTCCCTTCAGACCTCCAGGTGTGTGGTCCCCGGCACGGACCGTGCCATCCATCTGGGACTGACACAGCTGCATCAACATCTCAGCCATGGGGAAGAAGAGCTGGGTGTCACTTGAACAAGGGCAGGCTGTATGGGGCTGTCCGACTGGCAGTGCCCATGGAAACACAGGCCTTTTGACACCGTGCCTGTGACATGCTACAAGATGAGCTGGCAGTTTCTGTATGCCAGGATGACGGTGGATCCTAAACACCCAGGCCCCTTCCTCACCAGGTCTCTGGCCACGTTCCTCTGAGGTCTGCACCAGCTGAGCTCATGGTTTAATCTGAATTACTCTACTAAATGTGAAAACAAAAGTTATAACTAAAATGGGGCTCAATCCTGCCTAGATTTTACCCCTGGCATGATGCAGCTCAGCAGGGAATTTGTCTGAAGGCATCATGGGCTCAGCTATGGAGCTGAGGTGATCGTTTAACTAGTAGATCAAACAATTACACAATTTTGATAATGCAGTGCCTGCGTTCAATTGTCTTAAAATTAGCAATATCACAATTATTTTCTGCACTAAAAGCCATCCTGCAGCAGATCATTTTGCTTGACTTCTTCATCAGCTGAGCAAGACCTCCAACTGGGAAAAAATATATTTTCAGCGGAGTACTGATTTTCTCCTGCAATCTCCCCTCCTCCCCATTTATTCCTTCTTTTCTTGTCTATCATCAATCTTTTAAGCATGCCACTGTACATTCACATTTTTCTTTCTGCACGTGTCAGCTCAACGCTCTTCCTCAGAGCCCTCTTTCTCCGCCAAATCCCGCAAAGCAGAGTTTAACCACTCATTTCCCGAACAGGGAATTCCACACACAACTTCGCAAAAGCCGGGCACTCCGGGCGCTTTCTAGCCACTGTGCTGGAATCCCTCCCTTCCCTCCAACAACCCACGGCTATGGACAAAAGAGCAAGTAAAAGGAAACTGACTTACTGCTATGGCTTGGAGCCTTTCCTTGTGCAACTCTGCTTCCGCCATCCTGGAGAGAAGGACACGGGAGGAGAGAGGGAGACCGGTGGGTGGGAGGGAGAAACAAAAAGGCAAACAAAACCAAAGCGGAGCGCACACTGCAGTCACCGGGGGGAAACTGGAGTAATTGCAAAGAAAGCCGAGCTCCTGTGTAGCAGTCAGCCACTTTTGGAGGCACTGCAGGCTGGCTCACGGTACGATCATTTTAGTCACTGGACCAGTGCCTGCCTGGCTGCCTGTCTCCCAGCTGTATTGCTAACTGCATTTCAGTGCTGCTTCTGTGTGCTGGTGCTGTCACACAAACCATGTAGGCACTCTCCAAGCAGCTGAGCAGAGGGATAGCTCGCATGGCTATAATTTTTTGCGTTGACGTCTCAGCTCATTTGCTCCTCCTATGGGGTGCTGGGTCACGACAGGAGCTCGACATCAGCAGCGTGCACGGTAATACAAACCTGCCTGACTGCAGCAGAGGAGGCAGACAGCTGTGTCACAGCATGTCCTTAGCGAGCAGCACAGCGCGCAGGGAAGGACGGTGGCACATGGCGCAGGGAGCGGGAGCTGCGGCAGACAGACAGGCAGGCAGGCAGGCAGGCAGGCAGGCAGGCAGGCGGTGGCTGCAGCCCCAGCTGAAGCAGGTTCGGGTACGGGAAAGGACAGGGCTGCCAGGAGGAGGGAGAGCGCAGACTCTGGGGGAACCGCACAGACACTTGTGAATGCAGTGGTAACATGGCACGCTGCAAAAGGCTGCTGCTGCAGGGCAGCCCTTAAGAGAAGCGACCAAGAGCATCTGGATGGGGAGGGAGGGGGGTATGGTGTCCACAAGCCCTGCAGGCATTGCTGTATTGACATCAGACATTAAAGTGACAAAGGTCTGTGTACAAAGAGTCTCGGCGAAGGACCCACTGTTATAAATAAGAGGACAAGGAGGCAGGTGAGGAAGAGAGGGGACACCTGAGCCAGTATCACAAGGGTACCCGTGATTTCAAGCCTGGCTTCGGTTTTGCCTGCAAGCTCCTCACACTTTAATTTTTACTTGTATGATGGTCTGTCCGCTTCCTTTTCTCACAGACAGCAGCGAAGCTGCTCTCCCAGTCCTGTCCCATGGGGTGCCGCTGCACGGGTGAGCACTGGGCTGCCCCAGCGGAGGGGCGTCTCCGAGCCAGGGCAGCCACCACGCCAGATGCAGAGCTGGCTGGGGGCTGACCGTGACAGCGTGGGGCTGTCCTGCCATGGGAAGCAGAACTGCATTTTGCAGCAAGTAATTTTGATATAACCTCTTGCTGCTAAGACAGGGAAACTCCACTATCTTGAAGGAAAGCGATCTGGAAATCACCCTGTTCACCCTGTAGCCCTTTCAAGGGCTACCTAGCGTGGCATTTTAGTTTTCATCCCAGTCTTTTCTCTCAGTCATCCTCCACCTCCATTCCATTTCCAGTTCCAGGACGTGCTACTTGCTGCAGGCTGTTTTTCAAGGCAGCTGCTTTGTCAAGTGTTTTCACCTCCTGGTCCCATTTTCCTTACTGGTGCACAGTCTCCTTGTCTCGTGACAGCATGTCAAAGTGACTTCTTGCTTAGCTTTGCCTCCGTGAAAGATGTCCTTTGTCATATAAAAACTCACAGAACATTATATAATTCCAGTAGTCACTGTGGCCAAAAGGCAAAGTTTTATTGCCATATCCCAAGTGAGGCAGTATGAGTAAGTGGGCACTGGGGGGTTCACAGCTAAGGGAAATGCAATAATTGTGGCCAGATACTGGGATACTCTTTTAGTCTTCCAGCTTTAAGTAATTTATTGAATAGCAGCTGCCCTCTAGCCTGTTTGGTCTCTTTCAGCTTGTTGTTTGTCTTCAAAATCTCTCTTTTTTGTTTTCCATTACCATGTAAAGGTCCATGCATTGCTACTTGTATTACTACAGCTGGTTTTGAAATATCCCATCACACAGGATCCAGACATCTCTACTCCCACATGTGCTCTGAGAACATATATGGGCAACTGCTACTAAGGCTTGATAGCTATGCAATTAAATCCCTTCAATACCCTTCTCATGTTTTGCTGTTAAGCCTTGCCCAGGGGAAGAATTCTGCTACAGGCTATATCCAGCAAAGACAAGGGTTATGCCCCAGTGCTTACTGGAGCTGGAATGGGCAGCCTATTCATTCCACAACCTGTAGTCACATTACATGTTGCCAAAGTTGTGTGCAATATGCATCACTTTGGGCCATCCCCTCTTTCCTTCTGTATGACATCCACTCAGGAAGACATTTAAGAGTATATTCAGGTGCATTCCAGACAGTCATATATAAAAATGGATATGAGTATGTCAGTTATGGTACAGAGCTGAACACTGTATTCCCCCCCTTGTTTATCCTCTCTCCCAATTAACTGCAGTGCTTGTTGCCAGAAAGGGATAAGCAGGGTGCATTCTAGTGAGTACTGCAGCATTCCTGGTCCCAATGAAACATGCTGCAGGGCTGTGCACCCCTCCAGTTTAGTTTGCTGGGGAAACATGGATCAGCTCTGTTGACTCTTTGTGACTACAGGAATGATAGAGGTTGCATCTGCAACTGCAGCAGAGCCATTTCTTGCTCATGACTCGCACTGAGGAAAGGCTGGAAGTCCTGCAATAGTAATAGCCACTAGTTTCTGTACATATTTCTCTACATATAGCTTTCTCTCAAACAGCTTGAAGCCTGTGATGCAATGAGGTTGAAATCTTCATGACACCTCCGCTCAACAGACTGCCAGATGCTGTGAGTGGTAGGGGTCCTCGAGAGACTCCATGGACCAGAAAGCTCCTGGCCAAATGATGTTTGTTGTCCACAAACAGTTGCTTGTAGGCAATTTGGCTGGAATGAGGGATAAGAAGCAACTGTTTTCCTGAGACCTGTTGTTCTGCCAGCCCCACTACCATGCTAAAACAGCCTCATGCTAGCCTGAGGTTTATTCAGCACTTTGCAGTAACTTGGCATCTACTAATGTCCTTGGCAGTAACTAAGGAAGTGAGCCACAGAGCATCCCCTGCCAAAGTCTCCAGATGAATAACCTTGAAGATGCTATTTGCTGTGACTTTCCTTGAAGCAGGGAAGAAGAAGAAGAAATTATGTATGCAATACTCTTTTCTCCCTTTTTTCCTTGCCAGGTAGCTGGGTTATTTGAAGATGCCCAGGTGGAGGAAGCAGCCTGTCTCCTCTTGGGATTTCAGTGCTGGCTGCTAGCACTGCAGCCTGCTTACCCAGCTGCAGGATCTGGGAAACTACAGGCCTGTCAGCCTGACCCCGCTGCCTGGCAAGGTTATGGAGCAGATCATCTTGAGTGCGATCACACGGCGCCTACAGGACAGCTGGGGGATCAGACCCAGCCAGCAAGGATTTAGGAGGGGCAGGTCCTGCCTGACCAACCTGCTCTCCTTCTATGACCAGGTGGCCTGCCTGGTGGATGCAGGGAAGGCCATGGATGTGTCTGCCTGGACTTCAGCAAGGCCTTTGACACTGTCTCCCACAGCATACTCCTGGAAAAGCTGGCAGCCCACGGCTTGGACAGGCGCACTCCTGGCTGGGTTAAGGACTGGCTGGACGGCCGGGCCCAGAGGGTGGGGAGGAATGGTGCTGCATCCGGGTGGCAGCTGCTCACCAGTGGTGTTCCCCAGGGATCAGTGCTGGGGCCAGCCCAGTTTAACATCTTTATTGGTGACCTGGGTGAGGGGACTGAGTCCACCATCGGCACATTTGCAGATGACACCGAGTTTGGTGGGAGCGTTGATCTGCTGGAGGGTAGGAGGGCCCTGCAGAGGGACCTGGACAGGCTGGATCGATGGGCCATATCCAACGATATGAGGATAAACAAGACCAGGTGCCGGGTCCTGTACCTTGGCCACAACAAACCCTGCAGTGCTACAGGCTGGGGACAGAGTGGCTGGACAGTGGCCAGGCAGAAAGGGACCTGTGGGCACTGATTGGCAGCAGGCTGAACATGAGCCAGCAGTGTGCTCACATGGCCAAGAAGGCCAAGGGCATCCTGGCCTGTGTCAGGAATAGTGTGGCCAGCAGGACCAGGGAAGCCCTTCTTCCCCTGTACTCGGCACTGGTGAGGCCGCACCTTGAGTTCTGTGTCCAGTGCTGGGCCCCCCAGTTTGGAAGGATGTTGAGATGCTGGAGCGTGTCCAGAGAAGGGCAGCAAGGCTGGTGAGGGGTCAGAAGCACAAATCCTGTGAGGTGCAGCTGAGGGAACTGGGGTGTTTAGCCTGAAGTAAAGGAGGCTCAGGGGGACCTTATCACTCTCTACAACTCCCTGAAAGGAGGCTGTAGCCAAGTGGGGGTTGTTCTCCTCTCCCAGGGAACCAGTGACAGGATGAGAGGACAGAGTCTTTTAAGTTGTGCCAGGGGAGGTTTAGGCTGGACATTAGCAACAAGTTCTTCACAGAAAGAGTGATTGGGCACTGGAATGGGCTGCCCAAGGAGGTGATGGAGTCACTTTCCTGGAGATGTTTAAGAAAAGACTGGATGTGGCACTCACACTGGATGTGGCCATGGTCTAATTGACAGGGTGGTGTTAGGTCATAGGTTGGACTTGACGACCTCAAACATCTTTTCCAGCCTAGTTTGTTCTGTGATTCTGTCACTAACCTGGCTCCTGGAGAGCAGAGTGGGATTGGATGACCTGAAGAGGAGAAATGTAAGGCAACTCTTCCGAAATTCCTTTAGTCTCTGAAATCACAGAAAAAAGAAAGTCCTGACTTGTCCTTACCTTCCACTGTCTATTCTCAGTGCCTCCCTTGACATTCAACATCCACCTGAGGCAGACAGAAGTGCTGAGAATAAGTGATACTGCCAGCATTACAGTGCAGGACAGAGACATATCTGTGAATAGGATAACTCTCTTCACCAAAAAGGGGATTTTTGTTGAATTTCAATTCTATCAGCAAAATGATGCCACCAAAATAGGTCACCACCCCTTAGTTGTGCATCTCTCTGTAGCTGTTAAAGAGCTGAGAATTGTGTGTACCTGAGGACTTGTGTTATCCACCCCATTTGAAACATTTTGTAGCATTGAGTTTCATTGTTCCTGACAACTTAAATGCTGATACAGAGTAGGCTCTTGCCCCTCCAGTCCCTTGAAACTGGTTTGGCTATTCATTCTGCCAAGGAAAAGAGGAAAAAGTGTACATTTTTTCACTTTAGATTTTAAAACTAAAGCTTGGTTCCTGTAGGTTCTGGCATTTCTCTCTCCTTTCTTTTCAAACAACTCAGACTGCAGCAGGAAAGCTGCTTTTAGAGGTATTTATTTCTATTCTTGTGCCTTCTGATAATTCTCCACATACAGTAGATAGCTGAAACTATATTCCCTTAAAAAATGTGAAAATATTTACTGCTGAGGTTTGGGTTAGTACACTGGATTATGCTTCAGAAGTGAGATGGTAAAGAAAATAAGTAAGTTGTCTGCAGCCCAAAAGATAAAAGCTGTAGAAAGGTGAAAATAAATGAGTGTTCCAGAATGTAACTGGGGCCAGAATCTGAGTATTTCTTTTTTACTGTTGCT
>VXAZ01001017.1:0-71549 GCA_013399875.1 Gymnorhina tibicen | reverse complement strand
CCCAGGTTGACCTTTCCTCCCCCCCCCCCCCCACATATAACCAGAAGATAACTCAATATCTACTTTTTAAACACCCTTTTGTTACTAGATCCTTTAGAGCATTCTCAGTTTTGTCTCCTATACCTAAGCTCCTAAAATAAAGGCTACAGGATTGGCATTGGATTTGCAGTGCCAAAGAAGTTTTGAGGAGTCCAGTCCAGTCTACAAGGGCAGCTTTTGTTAATGACAAGCTTTCAGCTAAGGTTAAATAGCTAGGAAAATTATGACATCAGTATCTTCCTCCTCAGTGGAGGGGCTGCCCAGAGAGGTCCCTACAGCTTGTCTGCATCAAGGCTGTAATTTAACAGCGGGCATTTAAACCAGTCCACCTCAATTCCAGCACATTATAGAAACATAAGAGCTAGAATTTTGATTTTATCTCTGTGATGAAGAGGAGTTAAATCCATCCATTCAAATAAGGGGCCTTAACAGTAATTTGAAAGAGTGAGTCAGATTGGAGTCAGGTCTATTTATCACAGTCCATCTTTCTGGAATCCTCCAGAGACCTGTCATGTAGCCTTTGAGCCTGCTAGCCAGTGGTGCCAGCCCTAAGAAAAAAACCCCAAAAGCAAATCAACCAAAAAACTAAATCAAATTATGTATTTTTAGACAGTATCCCATTTCTGGTCCTCTGACCTAAGAAAAACTGGAAACCTTCCACACAGAAATCATCTCCTGGCCTTTCAGCTTCCCCTTCAGAGAGTGGCAGAGTCACAAAGAAGAGACAAAAATAACTGGCTGCTTTCTGGACACAGGCTGAAAGTTCAATATGAATTTTTGGATCAGTCTACACTACATCCAAATTAGTACATCCAACTTCTTTTGTCATCTAGGGAATTCATTAAGCTTTTAACAGCCAAAAAAGTGCCAAGACTTCACCTTGAACACGGGTATGTATTATGTTAAGATCCTGCATTGCATATGTGAAAGTGATTTCTTCCAAAGATCATTAGGGCTGTTCCTTTTCTTTGGTCGCAGTTCCAGTGCTACAGTCACAGGTACACAAGCACACTGTCGTGTCCCCTTCATGGGAAAGGTATCCCCACTGGTTCCTTGCTAAGGGTCACATCAAGAAGGTAGTATTCCCTCTAGTCCTTTTTCAAGACTAGTACTACAGACAGCAGATGCTGAAAAAAATCTTTTTCAGAATTCCTGAGAAAGATTGCAAGTTCCACTGACTTCCTATTCATGTCACTCTAATGGTATTCTTTTATGCTTTGATGCTGTAAGGTACAAGCTGGAGAACTGTTCTGCATTGTATTGTATACCACATACAAGCCTCACTCAAGATGACATTACCATTAAACTGGTATCCCTGGTGTGCAGCTAATTAGTAAATCATCTTTATATTTTGCACCTGTAATGTACAAAGGCTGCTTGTTTGGTAAGTAGCATTCAGAAGAGAAGTATTCATTAAACCTAGTAGTCAGAAGTTCCTAGGATGAAATTCAATGCTGATTTACAAAGCAGTCTTAATGACTGACATTGTCTTCCACTGATTTTAGTGAAAAATGATTCTTAATCCTCTAGACTGCTTTGAAATTCCCTGTCAACGTGTCTACATTTTAAGCTTCTGCATGTATTCTAATTTTGAAATCTGGAAGAGAATACAAGACATAATTGTTTCAAAACTAAGCAGTCACCCAACCTTTTAAATAAAGATATTTGGGAAGAGGTTGAATGCTTTAATTTTGAAAACCTCCAGTTATGTCTTAATTTAGTACTTAAACAGGCTTTTCATCTTTCTCCAACTTTCTCTGGCTTATGTCTCCTGTACTGGAGAAAAACGTGTGGAGCAAGGCTGCAGGTATCCTCAACTTCATGATAAATTCAGACCTCTCTCAAAAGGTCTGAAGTGTTCTCATGTAGTTAGGTTAGTTACTGCTAGGTGTGTCAGGAATGAAAACAAAGAGGCTCTCTATGAGGCTGGAACTTGTTTACAACAGGCACATACCCTGAGAGAGCCTATTGTACCTCTGTGCTCTACGTACCTGTTTATCATACATTAAAGTAATAGTAACCACATAGCAAGGCTGTCTGCACAAATGGAGAAGAAGCAGCATGTCAGGTTGTTAAATTAACAATATAAGACTATTTTTTTTCTTGAATTATTCTTGTGCAGAGCTAGAACCTTGCAGATTTCCCCTAGGAGGTTTGAATCAATTAGTGAAGTGAAAAAATCCCTCAGCTGAGGCTTGCTTCTGTCACAGACCACTCTTCACATCACAACAGTCTGAGACTCCTTCATAAGGGTGGTGGAGAAACTTTGCTTTCCTTATTAAATTGTAAAGAGACGAACAGCTACAACTAATGAAAAAAATGTGTCTCTTTGTCATGATGTTACCTGACATGATTTTCTACTCTCCTCTCACAAAAAATAAAAAGCATCTCCCTTTTTCTATATTTTTTCTTGATTTCTTTAGATAGTTTATTTGGTCTTCTATTTTGTGGGCAATACAACATTTGCAGCTTGGGCACCCAATGAAGTTAGGGACAGAGTGGCTGCATGAGATCTATTCAGACAAAAAAAATTTCTCCATATTTTTACTGTTCCTGTTTAAAGACTGATAAGTATATTTTTAAAAATATACTTTTTAAAAGCTGATAAAATACTTCCAGTTGAGAGCTGTCGAAAGACAAAGGTGTTTCTTGATTCTAGTGCCCAGGCAGTCACATGGTGTTTTGTAGCTGTTTCCGTGTAGATCAAGCATGCGTAAACCTATGTACACATGCCCACAGCAGATGTCAATTTTGTATCTGCTGTGTGATGGCAATGAGGTGACTGACAAGAGCCCTGGACATGTCTGTTTCAAGCAACATCTTCAATAGATCTTTTATTTGACATGTTATTAATTGCTAAACCACAGTTCAACTATACTGAATGCACATATCTCCACGTTGACATGAGAATCCCATTTAAGGATGACGGCACTTTTCAGAAAACAGGGACCATATGGAAGAAGGGACATTTAAAGTTGTATTTTGAGTTTTCACATTTCAAATATGTCTAGGAATTTCACCATTTCTCTTCCAACACCCATCCGTGTCCCCCCACCACCCAATATGTCTGTGAGTCAGTAACAGTACTTGTAAAACAAAATCTAACCTAAACAAGTTAAATGAATTTTTTGAGTAGAGTAGATCAATAAGCAGACATCCCTCAGATGTTGTTACTGGTCAAGCCCTGACAGCTTTCAAATCATCCTTCCATGAAGGTGTTTCTTTGTCTGTCTTCTTGTCTTCTCATCTTCTTGTTCTTTTAAAGTGAACTCTGCAGTACTGGGACTGCTTGCTGTGTGGCTGCTGAGGAAGGATGATTAGTTAAAGGATGATTAGTTAAATTTCATAATACATAAAAACTTACAAGTTATGTATTTTTATTTTTGGTTCAAAAAAGTACTTGAAATCCTTCTTATTAGTACCTTCAAAATAATATATCTTTGCCTGGGAGTTCACAATCACAGCATGATGGGCAACTCTGGATTTGATTTCCCTTTCAAAATACACTGATTTTAAACCACATTGCATTTGCTATCAACCTAAGATTCTAGTCCTCTGCTGACTGATTGATAATTAGTTCTGACTCTCAGCAGTATTACGGCAAGGAGTTCTACAAATCAGCTCCCCAAAAAAGGCTTCTTTGTTAATAGCCATTTTTTTCTTGTTTTCACTACACTTGCTATCCAGCTATCAGAGTTTTGATTTAGTATTCTAGGCTGCCTGTCTCATCTCACGATGAGAGTGTACCAGCTGTGAAATTTTGTGGTAAGAATCATTCCTGCAATCAATCTGAGCACAGTTTTCCCAAATAGCACAGAAAACCCACTGCTGCATAAAAAAAGGGTAGCTTACAGTCTTCTGGAGTGAGGCAGAGAGGAAAAAAGATGCAAACCAAAAGGAACTTTCTTGATACTTTGAAGAGAAACGAAGAGTGCACCGAGAAAAATGAGTTAATAATATAAAAATGGCAGGAAAAACAGAGGTTGCCTTTAGATTGGAGATCTGGTGTGCTTTGTCAAATTAAAATGATGATTTAGGGGAAGCAGTGCTAGTATTTTATTCTGTTGCTTTTGTGTAAAAGTTCCTCAGTAAGTATTAGCTTGTGTTTTGTTTGCCTTGAGAGAGCTGCAAGTTCAGCTGCTACAATGCCAGAGAGTCTAATGCAGCATTGCTGCAAGTAGGAAACTGGAAAAACCTTTCAGTAGTGCCCACATCAGATAGGACTGTAAGTAAAAATTGGTTCAAAAGTCCTTAAAAGGTGGGTTTTTAAAAAAAAAAAACAAACTATCAAAAGTTTGCTTGTTTTGGAGATTAGCAGATGCAGCTCAAATTTTTATATGGATGTGCCCATCAGTATATGGAGCTCAACATACAACATAGGCAGTTTTTTTATCTGTTTCTGAAAAGTCTAACTCTGGGCAACTTAAGGTCCCTGGATACTGTGGTTATTGCAGTTTTAATGCTTAATTAAGTTGTGATCTTTTGGCTCTAGATAAAGCACTGTATGATGACAAATACTGGCTTCTGATGTCTCGGTATCTTTTGCCCTCAAAGCAGGTTACAGTTCTATTTCAGAGCCTTTGAACAGATTACCTTCAAATAGTAGCCCCACTGAAGTCACACAGCCCTATCTCTGTGGGTCCTCTTTTGCATGATTTGCCCAAGACAGCCTGGATTTACTCAACCACTGAGTCTATGTAGTAGAAGTTGCTACCACTGGTAGGTTTTTGAAATGTGGAAGGCTTTCTTGGATGTGGAGAGAGCTTAAGAAGTGGGGGTTCGCCTGCAGGAAATGGGATAGCCTTCTGACAGGGGATTGGGGTGCAGGAGGTCTAAGGTCTGTTCTTGGCTGTTTTGCCCCCTCTGTCACCCCCGCATTGGGCTGCTTTTCCCCGCCACTCCAAACACTTGCAAAGGCCAGTGACGTTTCTGCCAATGTTCAGCCTGGCCAAGCTGCGATGGGAATGCTGATGGGAACTGCAGGAGAGGCTGAGAGTACTCCTGAATTGCCATGAGTGTCTGTTTCCCATGGCTTATAATTCAACCAGAGGATATTTTAAGTCAAAGCAAAGCATATTCGGCTTTCAGTGGTTAGCATTCCCCATTTCAGTACTTTAGCCTAATCTGCTGATGTTTCAGAGCTGCTAAAATAAGACATAGAGGCACTGAGAATAGAAAAAACGAAATGTTTCTGCTGCCCTGATATAGAGTTGCTGCTACCATTGCAATTGCAGAGTGGGAATGAACTGAGAACAAATTTTAACTCATGGCTCTCAGCTTCACCAGCAAAACAGATGTCTCCCAAAAGCAGCAGATCCCATGCCTTACCACTGAAGAATGTGTGTAAGTGGCAGACCACCAGTCTTCCCAGGGCACCACAGCTGTAACCAATGTCTGTGTAAAACACAAAAGTGTCTCAATGCAATCAAAGTCATTCAGTCTTTGCAGTAAGGACTGCAGAGTTAAATTTTTGTGCTTCCCACCCTTTACCCTAAGCCCCTACTTTTATGCTGCCTGTCAGGACAGGAGCTACAAGGGCGGTAGGTCAAGGCAGACAGGACAAATGTGGCTCTCTGAGCAGAGAAGCTGTTGCTGTGATCTGTTCCCAACAGCCTGACACTTGGAGGGGCTGTCATGCGCTTGTGCTGGAGTTAAAAGGCCTTATAAGGCAAAGCCTGAACAAACTGTTAAGCAGTCTGAAGTGTTCCTCAGTGCTGAAAAACCTCCAGGGAATGCACAACATATCCCTGGCAAAGATTACAGCATATTTTACAGCAAGCTCATAGAGTAACAAAGCAGATATTGTATCTTTGAATTTCAGGCTCTGCTGGCTAGTCTCAGCAAGAAAATCAAGATCAGGTCCCCTTCTTAGATTCATTTTACTGGAGTGAGACAAGCTAAGTATCATTCATTAAATCTGTGTTTAAGATTTCATAAATTTACACATCAAGTCCTCTTCTGGAAATATACTTTCCACAGCAGAATACTTATTTGGAGGTCTCTCTGAGCTCATGGCTGGACAAACCAATCTATTTGATCAGTGGCAGTAGTCAATATCAATGACAAAATGAGCAGACCTTGCATCTGAAATCTCCACAGTAAATCAATCCTGCTTTGTCAACCTCCAGCTCGCTTGGGGTCAATTAGGTGTGAAGAATTCCAACCCCTCCTCTTTTGCCACCATGGTTCAGGTGGAGCTGAGGCCCAGCTGCTTTGAACCCTCTTCACTGACCTGCAGGAAAAGCACCACATGCTTACGTGTAACAGGGTTGTCATCAGTGGCACAGAGACTAGTTGGAGGCCTGTCACTAGTGGTGTCCTCCGATGACCCAGTCTTGTTTAATTTACCCATCAGTGACTTGGATGAAGGGGCAGAGGCCTCCTCAGCAATGTCACTGCCAACACAAAGCTGGGAGGAGTGGCCGATACCCCAGAGGGCCGTGCAGCCCTTCAGAAGGACCTCGACAGGCTGGAGAGATGGGCAGAGAGGAACCTTCTGAAATTCAGCAAAGGCAAATGCAGGATCCTGCACCTGGGGAGGAGCAACCCCAGGCACCAGCACAGGCTGGGGGTGACCTGCTGGAAAGGAGCTCTGTGGAGAGGAGCTGGGGGTTCTGGTGGATAACAAGCTCTCCATGAGCCAGTAGTGCCCTTGTGGCCTTGCAGGCCAATGGTACCCTGGGCTGCGTTCAGAGGAGCACTGCCAGCAGGTCAAGGGAAGTGACCCTGCCCCTCTGCTCAGCCCTGGTGAGGCACACCTGGAATACTGTGGCCTGTTCTGGGGTCCTGAGTAAAAGAAAGACAGGGAGCTCCTGGGGCAAGTCCAGCAGGGGGCTACAAATATAATCAGAATCATACAACAGTTTGGGTTGGAAGGGATCTTAAAGATCACCCAGTTCCGCTATGCCGCAGAATCACAGAATTTCAGAATCACAGAATACATTGTGTTGGAAGGGCCATTTAAAGGTCATTTAGTCCAGCCCCCTGCAATGACCAGGGACATTCCCAAATAGATCTGGTTGCTCACAACACTGTCCAGCCTGATCTTGAATCCTTCCAGGGATGGAGCATCTACCACTTCTCTGGGCAATCTGTACCAGTGTTTCACCACCCTCATTGTGAAATATTTCGTCCTTATATCTAATCTAAACCTACCCTCTTCCAGTTTAAAGCCTTGCTTTTCACTACGTACCATAGTAAAAAGTTTCTCTCCAGCTTTCTTGCAGGTCCCTTTCAGGTACTGAAAAGCCACAGTAAGGTCAAATAAAATCACCCCAGAGACTTCTCTTCTAGTTATTTTGAAAGAACAACCTTGAGTGAATAAGGGGACTAGAACATCTCTCTTATGAGGAAAAGCTGAGGGAGATGGGCCTATTTAGCTTCTAAAAGTCTGGGAGATGGTCTAATCAATGTCTGTAAGTACCTGGAAGGAGGGTGCCAAGAAGATGGATCAAGGCTCTTCCCAAACAATAGGACAAAAGGCAGATGGTGCACAGGAAGTTCCACCTGAACAAGAGGAAAAATTTCTATATTGTGCAGGTGACTGCACACTGGAACAGGCTGCCCGGAGGTTGTGGAGTCTCCCTCACTGGAGATACTCGAGAAGTGTCTGTATGCAGTCCTGTGTCATGTGCTCTAGAATGACCCTGCTTGAGCAGGGAGGTTAGACCAGAAGATGCAGTGTGATCCCTTCCAACCTGACCCATTTTGTGATTCTGTGGTACTTTGTGGTGCTCACTCACAACGCAGTCAACGGCACCAGATGGGCCATCGTTTTCCCGCATAAGCCAGATCAAACTGCTGCAACTCTTAACAGCTGATGCCCGCTCACAGGCAGTTTCTTCTCTATTGGTTCTGTTGTTTGCATTCTCTTACTCAAGCCTTTTTACTGCTCAAGCCCTTTCCTTGTTATTTTCTGCCATTTTAAAATAAATTCTTTCAAATTCCTTTCTCTGTTTCTACCCAGCTGCCTGTTTACATTATGCAGGTGCTGACCTAAAACTTACATGGACATACAGAGGAAAGAGCATGTTTATTCACTTCTCCACAGTCAGCATGGTTGTTCAAAGCACTGTAAACAATTATAAAAGTAACAGAAAGTTGTGAATGCCAGTATGAAAAGACTTTCAGAAACCAAGATAATTGAATTAAGATTTGTTTTCTTCTTCCTAGAAGGAAGCTTTGTGGAGGTGGTCTTGCTACAGCTGAGGAGGAACAGATTGGACATCTGTTGGATATCCACTGACTCCTCATACACTATCTAATGGATTGTCCTGATTTAGGATTGGTAGTTCCCAATTTAGCTCTCCGTCAAGACTCCACACCACACTGCCTCTCACTCCCTTCGACCTTCCCCTCCCTCTTCCCACTCTGGTGGGATGGAATCGAAGAATTGGAGGCACAAAAGGTGATAATGACAAGTTGAGATAAGAAGAAGAATTTGCTGGAAACAGCAATTAAATAAGAAAACAAGCCATAACAGCAATAATATTAATAACGAAAGGTATAAGACAAAGAAACCATTTACACATAAAGCCTGTGACAAATACTGACCCTCCCCTTCCTTTTCTCCTGACCAGAAAAGGACACCCTTCTCCTCAGAAAAGAGAAAGTGTTCCTTTTCCCCACCCTTGGCAATGATGTGAGGTAGTATTGAATAACATTAGGGTCTGGCCATGCCCTCCTCCCAACTACTGTAAAAAATTAACCCTGTCCTGGCTGAAACTAGGACATACATATTCATGTGAGAAGGACTTGCCAACACATTTGCCAACTGCAGTTGGTACTTTGTTCATGGATGCCAAAAACAGGATTAGAAGTACTTTGAACATGTCTGTAATTCACCTCTGTCATAAGACAAATTCAGACACATTGCAGCCTAGTCAGTTGCCGTGATGCACACATTGTCATGGATGCAAAAGATGTATCCATATGTCTTTGTTATGTCATACCAGCCATCTTCATCAGAAGATAGATTTATCCTACGTAAGTTTTGTCAGGGCATTGGATAGCCAGAGACAAATCAGCCAGAGACTGTAAATCAGTCCCCAAAGGTGATATGGAAATCAACACCCAGGTAAAGTGACTGTGGCTGAATGAAGAGGTGATAGCAAGGTATTCATCTGCTGATGACAATTGACATTAACTGAAGACGGTTACAAAGTGCCATTTGTCCTGTAAGCATAACAAACCCAGAACATTGTAAGTATTCAAACTTCAGCAAGTTCGTTTTGACCATTAACCTACAGTTTGTGCATTGCTTTCTGAAAATGGACAGCTAACTGAACTGGAAGGCACTTCCATAAAGACAGAGCATTAAATGAATATTTCAGAAAATCACATTTGAAATCCATCAGCACAAGAGCATTCTCGTTGAAAACACATAATCTCTAGGAAATGCCTTCTCTATAAACTACTGAATAGCAGCAGCTGGTGACCAGAAAGAGCCAAACTGAGTATAGTTATTTTAAAAGATTGGTGGTAAAGGCAAGTAAATAGGAAAAAACAAACCTATGGAGAAAAGCAGTGTAAGCAAATACCATGCAGAAAAAAACCCCCACTCAAATCAGAACCAAGTTTGAGGATACTAAATCATTGCTAAGCTAAGGGTCAGAAGAATAAAAGTAGAGAAGTGAACACAAATTCCTCACTAGCCAAATTAGATATAACAGATGGGCCGAGACCTGTTATTAAAGTTGGTTCAGGCCAGAGACTTGAAGTACAGCTCAGTTTGGTGTGTAACATATATGACTGCTTGCTTCCAGCTGTAGAAGCCCAGAAGATAAGGGGCTAACGTGTCTGTCTCAAACACTGATAGCTGGATTGCTTGGAGGTAAACAAAGGAGTGACAGTAAGAATATTCCGTGAGAAAGAACAGAATATGACTGGAGAAGGGGACTACACAGAGGTAGGGCAGTATTTTTCTGGGTCAAACACCCTTGTTCCGGCTTCTGGAGATAAGCACAACACAGTGCAGCACAGATGTGGGAATGAGGTCAAGAAGCAGGCACAGACTGGCAACTAAAGGTCAACCCAATAGGGGTGGGATCAAGATCACCAAAGACCCCTGAAACCCTCTGACCCATTTTCACAAAGGTACAGAAGAACAAATTGTGCATGACAAATAATTTGCATTCAAAGTGAGAAACTGAGACACTTAACTCTAGGGTGGGGAAAGTTACCTATAAAGTGTACCTCCATGGAGTCCAGATGGTACCTCCAGGACCCTAAAAGACCTTGTCAGCTGGATCAGTGCTGCACCAGTACATGACTGGTACTGGTAATCCTTCCTTCTTTCCTTCTTTCCTTCTTTCCTTCCTTCCTTCCTTCCTTCCTTCCTTCCTTCCTTCCTTCCTTCCTTCCTTCCTTCCTTCCTTCCTTCCTTCCTTCCTTCCTTCCTTCNCCTGCCTGCCTGCTTTCCTGCCTGCCTGCTTTCCCTCCTTCCTGCCTTCCTTCCTTCCTTCCTGCCTTTCTACCTGCCTTCAAAATCCACCACTGTGTGTTTATACTGGAAGATAAGGGACTAACTTACTAACTTAGACCAATTTCCATGCCAAGTGTATTATTCACTAATAAAACTATGCAACTTTCTGTGGACCCTCTAACTTTTGTTTTTCCATTTTGACCATGAGCATCTGTGTGTTTGCCTGCCTTTCAGAGTGGAACACACCACTAGCTAATGGCATTTCAAAGCTTTTAGCAGTCTTCTGAAACAGTTGTCTTGTGGTATAAAATAAATCTTGGGTTGCCATAAACTGCTGACACTGGAAACTTCTTTATGTCCTCCTCTATATTTTATCTACAGACCCCATATTTTTGTTTATCTTCAAAATTATTTTCTACAGTAGTAATGAGAAAAAAAGGTACTCTAATGATTTCCAGATCTTGTAGAAAGAGATGGCATTTTATGAAATCAGAAAGTAGTACACGGATGCTGGCGTTTGACTTTGTTTAATCCCCTAATATTTACAAATAAAGAGTGCCAAGGAGGTAAGCTAGACAGTTCAGTGTTGTACATGTGACTCAGAACAGATCTTAGATAATGCTACCCTTGACTGCTGTCAAGGCAGTGTATTCAGGAATGATCCAGAAGCTCAAATACCAACACCTGACCTTTACATGCTTTGAAAAAAATGCCTATGCAGCCAAGTATAACTTTGTAATTTCTGGTGCCTACTTTTGGATACAGAAAATGATCCCAAAATGTGATGGTATTTTCATACAAATAGCTGTGAAGGCAAGATGAATAGAGTTTGTAGAATTTAGTGTTTTATATTTACACTGTCAAGCAATGAATCTCAACAATGAGAGAAGCATTTTTTAAAATGTGCCTCTGTATGAGACATCTACCAACTGAAAACTCTAATGTTAAAAAGATACAAAAAAAAAGCTTTGGTGTCTAACTAGAAACTTTTTGTTAAGCCTACTTAGATCCTACAAAAACTGAAAATAAGGTTGGTGGTATTCTGCTCTCTTGACGAACAGCTTGAAGCCTGTGCCTTTTTAAACAGGATTTGTACTGGTCTGGTCTGTGAAAATGAGTTGAACATTCATTTCCAAGGTTACCCTGGGTCAGAGACTGCTGATGGATGTGTATCTGGTGAGGGGAACTCTGATCTTTGCACCTGGGATTAAATTCTGTAGAGGTACAAAACCATTTTATTTTCTGGAATAAACCTATGAACATATGCTATCCTCTTTGGTCAGTAAGAGGAGAGCAACCTGACTGCAAGCAAAATGTTTTTGAAAATATAATTACTGAGCTAACTACAATACTATTAGAGGGAGAAGCTCCGTGGAGGGATGAATTGCTGCTTGTCTGCTTTATGATTCATTCATCTTATTATGCCAATTGAAACAATTTGCTGCAGTGTCTTTTGTACGCAACCAGGAAACACAGAGCCTCTCAGAGCTTCAGTAGTTCTGTCATTTTGGTATGGTTTGGTACCATGTGAATCAACCTGCACGTAATTGGACTCCAAGGTTTCCTCCTTCACACATAGAGGCACTTTTCTTAAGAAAAGCAGGCAAATATTAGGTCAAATTTGCCCAGTCCATGTAAACCAGTCTGTGATGCTGGAAGCCTTATAAGAAACAGGCATGCATGCTTTTGAGATTGAGGGAATCAGTGAAGTTGTACTGACTTAATGTGGGCAAAGAGCCCAGAAGAGACAAATGTTTATGACTATGAACCTATGCATGCGGCTGGTAGAAACCCGAAGGTTTGAATTAGTCCTCTCTTGTCATCTCCCAAAGCAGTGATCTAGCCCTGAGTATGCCAGTGAGCCTCTCATCAGGAAACATTACCGAAAGCCCTAGGCACGTGTATCCTTGTAACTGGCTTTTCCTGTCATTACTAGATCTTTCCATGTGTTCTTGTTCTGGAGAGATAAGAGTAGATCTCTTTTAAGTGCTTCTTGGCTGACACTGACATCTCAATAGACAGATAAGAAATAGAGAGATGTCCTCCTCCTGTTTTTCCTCCTCGCATCCACAATTGTCACTTATCTCCCCAGCTAAGCCAATTATAGTGCCTCAGAAGTGTCCCCACGAAGAAAGGGAAGCAGACAGACAGACACCAATTGAATTTCCTACAGGCACTATATAGAGGTTGTTTTGTTCCTGCAACAGAGCCATTACTCCCTTGTGCCACTGGTGACTCAACTGAAGACTGAGCCCAATGAGACAAAAATTACGCAATATTTCTAAAAATACAGCAGGGACTGGAGATATACCTTGAAAGTATTTATTTCATTATCAAACTACGCCTTAACCTGTACTGTTTCAGGAAGCTGTGAAGGGAGAGAAAAATGAGAGAAGAGGAGGAGAAACCAATGGAGAGGAGGGGAGACTAGCACCAGGGAGGGAAGGGGAGAGTAAGTGATCATCTAAACTCCACTGCCTTTGTACATACAGCTGATGCCATCCATTACCTTGTAAAAAGAAAAATATGTCACTATTTGGACTTCAGTAGCAGCCTGGCCATACATAAAGACTTCCATCGTGCCCGGCAGGCACTGCACAAATGTTAAATGAAGTGCAGCCTAAGCATGTCCTGTGCAGGAGCCAAAGACTCCTCTGCAGAAGGGACAAGCATGTCTATGCTAGCTTAAATCCATCTGATTTGGTCAATAGTGTAACAGGGCCTCTGCAATACAAGCTGGACTGTTAGTTAGCCATTCAATTCAGTTTCCAGGCTGCGATTTGCACAGATGTTCTGGTGCTGTCCAGGGCAGCTTACACAAAGCTACTGTGGGCATGGTCCCACTTCCCAGCTGCAGCTCAGGTAACACTTCAGTAAGAGAGAGAATGAAGAGTGACAAAAGGGACTGCAGCCTACCAAGGGCAGCAGTCAAACAAGCTGTCAGTAAGTTTGATGTGAACTGTAATGAATTAAACATGTTGTCAGCAGAGGATCAGAGTCCTAGAACATTGCCAGGTCTTAACAAGCCTGCATCAGAACTGTTTTGTTAATATACTTGTTTACTTATATATTTAATATACTTGATTAATATTCATCAAACCTGTAATGGTGAAATTTCTAGAGCTTGTGTCTGTGCTGACAAAACTGTGTTGGCAGAATTTGCACCAGGATAATTGTGTGAAGTAAGAACAGCTGAAGTACAACAAGGGCTTTTGCTGGAGCAGCACTTTTGCAGAGCAACTGTATCTGTTACCAATAGAGCACTGCTGCAGCATTTTCTGTTGCAAGACCACCCAGCCTTAATTCCTTTAAAATGTGTACTTTATTCCATTTTCGTGATAGCTTCAACATTTTCATAAGCTAAGTTGTGTCTATCCAGCTCTGTCATTGCCTGAATATTGTTTGATAGGGCAGGAGGAAGGAATGTAAGAAGAAAGGGAAAGGGAAGTGATAGTTTTACCTCAGTCTTCAAAGAATAAATCAGAAAACCTTGATTTTTCTAAGTAGTTCAGACTGTTAACTGAAGGATTTAATTTGCATGTAAAATTGTATAAATTATGTTCTGAATGCAGATGTTGAAAGCATATGAAACTTGTGTAAATGTGTCTGTATCATCTAAAGTGAAAGGTGTGGTGTGAAAAATACGTTGCTTTGGCTCTCAGCACATTCATACGTATTTAATTCCAAAGATAAGGGAACAAGCTTTTACTCTCTCTTTTTCTATGTCTAAACTGAGTACCCAACCTTCAGCTATGTCAGGGTCCCTGTTGCTTCATATCAACATCTCATCTCAAGCTTTTTTTATTAAAAAAATAGCCTTC
This sequence comes from Gymnorhina tibicen, assembly GCA_013399875.1. NCBI lineage: Eukaryota > Metazoa > Chordata > Aves > Passeriformes > Artamidae > Gymnorhina > Gymnorhina tibicen. Next base: position 57,266 of record VXAZ01001017.1, on the reverse strand, counting down.
ACAAGAAAAGCCAGTCCCACAGCTGAAGTGTAAAACTGCATCAAGTGATTGTCATGGGCATTTATTTCAACCAATGACTCAACTTTCTTCCTACAGCCTTTGACAAGGCAAAGGTGAAATATCTTTTTGAAATCCAGTGAGAAGGCACTATGAAGGTATGTTAATATTTGGAGAAGACATCTCGTGTGTTCCCTGGGCACAGCATCCAGTTGTTTCAGAAATGTGTCAAACAACAAATGGAAGTATAAAACTTTCCTAGTTTTTAAAGTAAAACTCTGTCACAAAAATGTTGTATGGTCAGGAGTGATTGAAGGTGATCGGAAATAATAAGAATTTAAATGGCTGCAGTAAAAAGCAAACAAAAAGCTGTTCAGTTCCTAGAAACAGAGTTAATGCTCTTTTGGTGGCTAGCTGAGTGATTGAAGCAGTAGTAATTCAGCTCAAGGAAGGCACTTTTAGCAGTCTACACCTTTTTTTTCTTAATTTTTTTTTCAGCTCATGTCATTTAATGTACTATTATGTATCTGCCTGCCTTCTAGGTAAGTGAAACCTCTGTATTGATGAGTCATCTGCTTAATGACAGAACATTAGCTTTCCTATATAACACTCTAAATCACTGCATCTACTGAGACCAGCTGTTTCAGATCTGTTTCCTCAGATAAGCAGAACTTTCCCTGTATGTACATCTCTTTCTCAGATGTAAACACATGACTTTGCAAGTAACCTGGTAAAGGTTTATTGATTTCTCTGGGTACATTTTGGTGTTTTGTGTTATCTCATAATCAGGCTCTCACTGGTTCAGGCTTCTTTTAATTAATTCGCCACCATTCAGTGAGGAGTTCCAGAGTAGGAACACCATCACTATTGCCTGCTGATGTTATGGTAGAGAATAACTACTTGGTTTGCTGTTACTTGTCCCTTTGGAGGTGTTGGTGCATGGATTCCTGAGCCATACTTGTGAAAACCATCCTTGCCATCATTTATAGGAAGATATATGCTTCTGATGGTGACATTTGATGGTACATTCTGGCCATCTGATACCTAAAATTTCTCTTCCAGTTTATAAGACTGAGACTCCTTCTTTTTCTGGCACCAGGGGTTTCTCTTATCTGTGATGGCAGAGGGTGATAGACCACTGCTACAACAGATGGGTACATCATTTTTTCACTTCTGAGCAAGATTTAGCAAACATGCTTCTTTGCAGAGGATGTCTTGCCCTCCCATCCACAGTCTTTTTGCATTAGATCGTCTCCATCAAAACATCAAAAGAAAATTCAGTTACATAATTTCTTGTTGAACACAACAGCTCTTTTGTTAGGGGTAACTCAGAGTAAGTGTGTACTAGTTTGAAAGCAAACTAGTGAGAGACTCCAAGTCAGAAATACAATTTAATAGGAAAAATAAAATAAATGCAATAATACAACAAAAACCAACCCACTGACAGAGTCAGAGTACAACCTGACCCCCTGATGGTCAGGGTGTTGGTAGCAGTCTGATTAAATGGTGGCTGCAGTCCTCCTGGAGAGATGGTTCTGTTGAAGCAGTGATTCTGTAGAAGGGTCTGGTCTTCCTCTGAAGGTCCAGTGGTGGTGTAGAAGGGTCTGGTCTTCCTCTGGGAATCCAATGGAAAAGGCTGCTTGTGCTGTTCTAAACTCCAGATTTTATCCAGATGGGAATGTTTGGCTCCTTCTCCCTGGGCAGAGCATCTCACAATGGGATGGTGAGTCATGGGGCAAGGCACTGATGGGCCCAATAACAGGAGACAGTCCGGAGGGAGGAGGCAAGGAACATTGCTACACCTGGTTTCAACAGCTCATGAAGATGGTAATAGAATGTACTGTAACCCAGGACAAAGTGTTGGTAGGAGAGTCAAGTCTTAAATATATGCAATCCCTTTAGATCTCTCAGGAAATGTAAGTAAGTGACCAATGATCCCATTAGCCAAGTCCTTATGCTCCTTTTCTACTTTCTATTCGGCATCTGATGCAAAAATTAAGTAACTGATGCAATTTAGGGTTGCTTATCCATGGTGTACGCTCATTTTTGCTGCAGTACCTCATGACTTGATTTTTCTTCCATCAGTAAGTACTGATTCTTAAGAAAGTTTACATACCATGATATCTAAAAATGCAATTTTATAAAAAAGATTTAAAAGGTATGAATTACTAGAGACACTTATTAATTTGTTTTTCCTGAATTCAAGCACTTCCTGTCTTCTGAGATGCAAGATACTTTTGTGATTTTTACATCTGTTTACTGCATCATTAGTACACTGATACTGGAATTCTGAAGTTGAATGCATAGTAGAGGGATTTTTGGTCAGACTGCTAATGCCTGTATGCTTAATTGCTCTAGTTCATCAGTCTCGCTGAAATAGTTGTTAGTGCAACACATGCTTTGTAATGAGGGAAGGAAGCATTATTTGCTATAAATAGTCTGGCATCCATGCTTCCCAAAGGAAATAAAATTATGTCGTCTTCTTCTTCTTCTCCTTCTCCTTCAAATAAAACAGTATTTTAGGGTATACAGAATTGAAACAAGTAACTTGAGGCAGACTTAAAGTATTTTCGAAGTGGGGTATTCTGTGGTGTCTCGGGTTAGTCACACAAAATCTATTGTCATCATTGTAGACCCTTGAGCTTAGTATACCAGTGTTTATTTCCAACAAATATGTTTTTCTTCTTCCACGAAATAAATGCTTGTGCTGTCAAATGAAGACAATCAATTTTAACTGTAAATTAGTCAATTTGCAAGAACACTTTGTGTTCTTTACACTTCAAACACGTTGATGGCAAAAATTATTATTCTGGATAGAATCCAATTATTTAAAAGGCTGAATTCTGTTTCCTTGACCTATTTTTAGTAAAATAAGACTCACTTCTATCTGCAGCTTTGCATATAACAAGAGTCACAAGGCACAGTACCTAATAAATAATTAAATATTATGTGTCCTATAGCTTTAACATTAAAAGCAGTACAACTGTTACTTTCCACTCCTATCCTTTATTCCCCACAGTGCTCTTGCTGTACGAAAACATTTTGTTGATGGAGGAAAGGACAGTCAGATCATCTAGACAAGCTTACAAGTTATAGCCACAAGGGAGTCACACAGTGCAAGAGCAACTATGGTGTGCCAGACTGAAGAGCTGTTGCCTAGTGGGCCATAGCAGATCCTGAAGGAGGGAGGTATGCTTTAAAAGAGCAATCCTATGTATGATGCTTCCTCCCAGTTTCCAGTCATATGGCTCAGAGGCTCAGAGATTTCTGGAGATGGACATAACCCTCCTTGGACTTTGCTGCCTGGGCTTTTACACTCACCCTTTGAACCTCAGTAGTCCTTTTGCATCCACAGCATCCTTCAGCCAGAAGTGATTCTTCAAATCATTCATGCTTCACAGATTTCTACCATGCTTCCCCCAGTTCATCTCTTTCCAGGCTAACAAATCTCAGTCTACAACCATCCCTTGCAAGAAAGGATGACTCCATCCCTGTGGTCATGCTTTCTCCTGATCTTCTCCAATTAGTGGTAATATTTGTCTAATTCATTATCACAGGTTACCTACAAAAAATTTTTTAAAAGTTCCATGGGGTCTTTGCATTTCAATTTGAGCAGCTTCTTCAAAGTGCTGAGTTTTCCTATCACACTGTATCTAGAGTATGTAAGCAAATGAATTCAGGCTCTGAAGCAGCAAATCTTCCGTTTTGCTTTATGCCTACCTAACAAGGGGTAAGTAATGCCATTGCAGCCAGGTGCATGTCAAGCCCATGAGGGTGTGTTTGGTGAAGGGCAGCATTCATCCTGCAGCCTGGCTGTGTGATGCAGCTCTTACAGAGGATGTGGAGATACACTACTACCCTAAAGGGCACTGCCTGGAAGTAATACACCCTGTGCCCCTGCTCCCCCACCCTGCCTTGCCTGTGTCCCTTTCCTATGCTCTATATGAAATTAGGCTGCTGTATCCACATTGAGAATCCCATGACAGTAAAATGTTCCTCATTATGAGATTTAAGAATCATTTGAAAAACTAGTCTACATGAAATCCTGAAGGAGAGCAGTAATTGTCATGAGGCCTGATGACTCTCTTTTCTGTATTCAAGAAAAGCACCTTCTGGGCTGTATTCAAGAAAAACAGTACTTTTATAATATCTCCCACATGGCTCTGTCTCACTGTGAAGTACCAGTATTGTCATAAAGGGACAGTTGCTGAGAAAGACACTCTTTAGGGCCATCTTGTTTTACTTGCAGCAAACAAGTAAATTATTATTATTATTGGCTGAATTGCTTTAGACTTAACAATCTAAACAGTCTTCCCTTCAGCAAAGGGAAACTCAACTTCTTCATTTTACAGCTTTTACTCCCAATTTATGTAAGATCAATAGAGCACCAGCAGCCTCATGTGTTACCTTAAGGTGCTACTTTTAAACCTTTGTAGGTATGTAAAAAAAACAGAAGTTTTGCAGTCTCTGGAAGCTGCATTTTTTTCCCCTGGAGATGGTCATGGGATTGCATTTAATCCTGGAAAACAACATTTCTTATTTTCCATGTAATCACTTCTACCTAGCATAGGCCATGGTGTAGTGCGCTGTTGGCACTAACTTGCTGGCCTGAATATGGGCAAAGAAAGGATGTGAGAAGTGTGTGGAATACTGAAGTGTTGTATAAACATGTATAAATGGAAGGTGACATCTTAAATGGATGAAGGTACCACTGAATAGACAGCTCTTATCCTAAAGAAAAATTATGGTGCAAGTCCATCTTGGTGATGTTTGATCACAGGATCTACACAGAACAGGAAACAGCATCTCCACAGCATCCGCCATGGCTGTCTACAAGCAGTTCTTGGAGTGATACTACGTTATAAATCAATGAAGATTATATGCAGCAACACGTATCAGACTTCTCTTCTGAACAGTGGTTGTTCCGTCAGAGCCTTGGACTCTGCTGCTTTGAGACATGACTCACAACAGGACAAATGACCAAGAAAATAAAAGCTTATGTTTTAAAATCCTTCTTGATAGATTCTTATTACAGAGGAGATGCCTCACCTTTCAAGAGAGTTATTTTTGGAAGCAGGAATAGCTGTGTTGTGGTGTCATGCATGGCTAGAGTCAGGCTATGGCAAAATTAGTATTTTCAATTCTAGCTTTCCTTTGTATCCTCTGAAAATTCACTTCTTTAGTGAAGACATTAAAAACAATTTTATTCATGGCTGATCCTAGTTTGCAAGCAGGAGCAGCGCTCAGAGCTGCTGATCAGGGCATAAAAAGCTTTAATGATGTATAACATTACTGCATTATGTTGCATTATATCTCCATGCTGAAGTGTTCCATTAGCCACTGAGTCCAGATGCTGTTTTGATCTGCTGACTGTATTTAATCTCCCTTATTAGTATTAGCCTTGGTGTGCCCTAGAAATTATTCTGTCTTTGCCTTGTGTCTAGTACAAATTTACAGAGAAGGATGATGTAATTTGTGAAGGAGTTCTATGGTACTTTCAGCTCAGATTATGTAATTTTTATGGCTCCTTTCTGGTATAAATGATCCAAACTTGTATTTACTGAGTCTGGGTTTGTTAGCTGAGCTTTGTTCCCTAATTGCAAATATCACAGACTGTGATAAAAGTGTGTGAAAGCTTACAGAAAAACAGGGAAACTAAAGGAGGACCAAAACAATGTCAGCACACAGGATCAGTCCATGGAAGTGCCATGAACCCTCAAGGATCTTCATATCTTGTAGTCTTGGTAGTAAAGTCTGACCACTTCTTGCTCCATTTGAGTAGCATTGTACCATTCATCATGTTTTAAAATCTTTTAGAAATTATAAGCACTTTGTTAAAAGGAGAGTTTTCATACACAACAGGAACACACAAGCTTTTGTCAGATAGGAATCCAGTTTATTTCTCTTTTCATTACTATGGCTCGGCAAGAATACTTAAAATAATTATTTGAACTCCAAGAAGTTCATTACAACTGGGAAAGTTGAAGAACACCATGCATTCATATAAATGTGTTCAATTGTTTCACAATCTTTATCAAATTTTCAAGGAAGCTGTGCAGCCATGTCCTAAGAGAAACTTCTGGCGAGAATAAGTAAATGAGAGGCCAAACTGCTGGAAGCTGTACAGGAATCTGTGCTACCCAGTGTATTCATTAGAAACCTAGGAAAGGAGACGAGCTGTAGGATGATGACATTAAGGGTAACAAGTAGAAAAGCCAAGTGTGCAGAGCTGCAAAAATATCTGAGTGATTGAGTGAGAAACTGACGTGAAATTCAGTGTAGGGAAATTTTACATAAAGTGTTCCACAAGGGAAAATATCTGAGCTTTCCACATAAAATAATGGACAATGAGTGGATGATGACTTCTTTGGAGAGAGGTCTTAGGGCTATGACTGATACTGCCAAGAAAATGTCATCTCAGTGTGAAATAATGGTCAAAAAAAAAGGCAAGGCAAAAGCTAGCAAGGAACAGAGAACAAACCAGAGGATGTCCTAGTGCCGCTGAATAACAGTGTTTTCCTCATCCTTTGAGTACTGTGTGTAATTTCAGTACAGTAATTTCAGAGTAGATATAAAGGAGTTGGGGCAGGATAACTCAAGGATGTTAAAAGATCAGGGATTGTTTCTGTAGTGGGAACTGCTTAATTGGTGGGGATGCCTCAACCTGCAAAAGAAAGAAATTTAGGTGTTATTTTAGAGATCTACACATGAAATTGTAAGCACCTGGGAGGGATTGATGGAGTTCACTGTTGTCCAGTTCTACAATAAAAAGACTTCAAATTCAAGGAGAGGGAACAAGGTTGAAAACAATGTGAAATGATTATTCAGCAACCGGTCTGGGAAACTGCTTGCCAAAGAATGCTGCCATAGTGCAGTTTTACATGGCCCAAGGGCCACTAGGGTTAACTAAACACACAGAAACATATGCAAATGCAGGAAGCACCCTGAAGTGGAAATACCTGGGGGCTGTCAGAGTGTTAAAGAGAAGTGCCATAGATTCTTGCCTGTGCATGTTTTTTCCCAGGTATCCACTTTAAAATGACTGCTGGAAGCAAGATAAGGAACAAGTTTTGGTATGGCACAGTGTGGATGGCCTCAAGTATGTCACTCTCTAAATAATGCCTCTAAATATGCTGGCTATGGTAAAGAGCAAGGAGGTACTTTTCTGTGTGATCCTGACTTCAGAAATAGTACTGAAGTATGGGGAGGGAGAATTGTCTCACTAGGTGTAGCTTCCTGTAATCATCTTGGTGATGACAACACAAAAGTTTCCTTTTTCTTGTTTGAGTTTTTCAAAAAATTCTTTCAATCTGTAGTAATTTCACTCTTCACTTCTTGTAAAGACTTCCTTGCTTGAGAGCTTTCTGAAACAATACAGCACAAGGCAGAGAAATACACTGAAAAATCACAGGATGGGCATTGCCTCTAACATCATCATCTTGGCTATTAATCTGTATGTTTATACTGTATAGCTGAACTTCCCTTACTGCAAGGAATATTTGGCTTTTTGCTAGGGCAGGTTGGGGGGAGCTGCGAAGGAGAAGAGAGTTGCTACAAAGAGTTGTGGTCGAACAAGAGTTGCCACAAAGGGTTATGTTTGTGAAAAAACGTCTTAAGCAGTGTCTTCTACACTGACAAAATGTAGGCTTTGGAAAACTGAGACATATCTAACACAAGTGTTCCCCTCTGCAGCGGCGCTGTCAAACACCACCACCCATACATTTGCTTCCACAGACATGAAATCAGTCTAAACCCTAGCTGTTGCTGCCACATGCTGTACTGTCTTTCCACACAGAATCACAGAATGGTTTGTGTTGGAACAGACCTTACAGATCATCTCATTCAACCCCCCTGCCATGGGCAGCAACACCTCCCACTAGTGCAGGTTGCTCAAAGCCCCACCCAGACTGGCCTTGAACATTTCCAAGGATGGGGCATCCACAGCTTCTCTGCACACCTATTGAACACGAGTGTTTCCCTCCCAGTATCTTTCCTCAGTCTGTATAAATGGGCAGTTAGCCAGTCCAAGGAATTGATCCATCAGGGAGTTAAACTTGCAAAGAAAAATTACTATTTTCCAATTGCATTAGTCCCATCATGTGCAAGGGTTATGGGCAATGCCAGGGAGATGGCCTGTCTGATCTGTCATTGGTTTGTGCCTCACTCACCTCAGTGAACGGTGACTGAGGTGAGAGGACTGTTTTCTGTAAAGAAACTATTATTTATCAGTGTTTGGTAAAGGTAAAATGATAAAGCAAATACTGTGAAGGCTTAGTAACTTCAGTTCAGTCTGACCTTTGCCTGGCAAAATGTATTTCAAGCATTTCTGCTGTCCTTTGGGAGCACCTTTCCTATTCTCAAAGACTTTTTTTGCACAAAGTCTGGCAAAATTGTCTTTCCTTTAATCCTTCTTCTGGAAATCTATTCTGAAACAGTGAAGGGACTTGTGAAAATAATCCTTATAGGACTATTGCTTTTTTAATGACTGTGTGTTTCTTTCTCTTCCTACGTATAGATTTACATACTATAAGACACTGCAAAATCAGCCTTTAGCACTTCTCAGTGTCTTAACCAAGAAATAAATATCTCACCTGCTCTGACCTCCAAAATCCAAGCTATCCTGGGAAAGGTGATTTTTGACTATAAATTGCAACCACATGTTGTATTAAAGAGCATGTCAAAACTGATCTCTTTGCAATTCTCATTTGTGCTAGCATCTGGAATAATTTAAATTATAAATGAAAACCTGACCTCTGTGGTTAGCCAAATCAAAAGGCCTGAAAGGCTTCATGTTTAAAGAGTCATTTGATTCCTAAACAGATCAGGAAGTTGGAGAAACCAAAATCTGACCAAATCATTCAAAAGAAAATGAGTAGGACAGGAAAACAAAACAAAAGGGGTGGGGGGAGGGGGAAGTATAGAACAAACCTGTATACTGATCTCTAGGCAAAAAACGCAGACTTTAAAAAAGAAAAAAGTAAGGTATACATTCTGCTAACATTGAGCAATGAACTTACCTGGTAACCATTTCAATGACATGCTGTAACTCATACAAAGTTTCCTACCAAGGACTTACTTGAAAATTAAGCATATGTTTGATGTCTTTGACAAGAAGAGATGGCATTATTCATGATGCTTAATGTTCAGGGATAGATTTCACCAGGGTCATACCGAGGGGAACATTCTCCATGAATGCAAATTCCTCATTGGACAAGCCTCCTCTACCAGGACTGCAGGTATTAGACCCCTGCTGGCACTGCCAGCTCAAGGCCCCCCACCCTGTACCAGGTGGAGAAGAGTTCAAACAGGGCCAGGCAAAAACTGCACGCAGTTTGGAAGCTTTCCAGTGGCTTTTCTCAGTTACATGAGTAAGAATTGTTAAATATATGCAGTCAGCGCTGTGTGGAGCAATTCTGCTGAAAAATGCAGTATCCTTTCCCTTGATTTAGGCAGGGGATTAATTAAAAACACATATGCATTTACCCTCCTGCCAGAACTCAAGTTGATCTAACTAGGTTTGCAATAAATTTTAACCAATTCCCCAGGCATCAGTCTGAATTAGCACAGCATGGTGAGAGGGACGAGCTTAGTTCTTTCTTTGACCAGGATGTCTTCAGATCAGGTAAAGACCTTAACCTTTAAACAAAGGCAAAGTTTACCAGATTATGTGGGTGCAGGAGGATAATATAGCAGGAAATGCAGGCTTCTGTACTGGAGTGGGAACAGTAAATGTCAGCTCAGTATACCAAGAAAGCAGTCAGCCTTAGGAAACTCAAGTTACGTTATGATGCTGAGTGGAGATTGGCTGTCTAATGTAAATCCTGGGTATTTATTCTGTAACTGTTTCCTTTAAACATGTAGCGAGGCAGATCCTTGCTTTGCCAGTAAGTAATCATTTGCTCCCTTCTCAAATCCTCTGAATGACAGGAAAGGTCAAAATTGCTGCATAATCAGTTCTCAGCCTTTCAAAATTAATAGCCTCATAGCTCACTATCAAATCAGTAATTTTTCTTTTTCTTAAGAGTGAAAAACACTGAGTGGCTATAAGAAGGTCTATTACTATGCTGCTCTATTTTGAAAAATACTCAAGTGTTCTGGGAGTAAATCACAAATTGGTGTTCTCTGATGTAAGTATAAAATCATATAACCATGTCTTTCCAAGTACTGGATACAGAAGAAGTGGTTTCAGTATTATAGAAGAGGTCTGTAAAGAACAAGTTAATGACCTCTGTGTAATTTAATATTTCTTATTGTATTCCATGGAAAAAAAAATCACATGGAGACATTCTCTAAACATCTAGTTCCTATAGTATTTTTGAATTAAGCATTTATTTGTTTTACAAGACAGCTTGTGGAAAATTGCTAATATGGAGAAGGAAGCATGGGTTTCTAGGAAAGAATAAGAAAACACGAATTCTGTTCCTGGCCTTGCTATAATTTTCCAAATGACCCTGAGCTATATTCTTAACAATCGTGCTCTTTTAGTTGAACACACTAGAATGTCCTTTCCCCTCATACTGTCTTTGCTTGTCTCACTCAGTAGCAAGCTGCTTGAAGCATGCCAATTCTCACCACACACTATGCAGGTCCTACGACAATGGGTATCTGATTTTAATGATTACCAGATTCATTCGATGAATAACATCCAAAGTAAAGATGGAAGCATCACACAGGGAAAGAAACCAGAGGGCAATGCAGGAAAATGTTATAAAGGGAAATAAAAGTTTCAATCTTTTGGGCTTTGTGGGTGGAGGGGAAGGTAAACTGAGATGTGATGTGAAGGCTGAGGGTGGAGTAAGTCTGTTGAAATGCATGCAAGACATAAAACACTAGACTCACAATACAAGGAGAGTCCATCTTATTTTTTTCCCTCTTCTGCTTCCATTTATTGCACTGGAAGATGCCCCTGGGAATGCACTCCCCTCCTACTACCAAACACAAGGAGGTTAAAAAAAAGGAAATAAAATGCAGGCAGCTCCTCATAAATTTGAAGATTGCTTGGCTTGGCTTATGAAGTTGCAAGAGCAACCCATGCAAGTGTATCTCCCAGTTTCCAACTATTGTAGGCTTAGGCACAAAATCACTAACACTTTCATAGGGAATAATGCAAACCTGTAAAATTTGTCTGCAAATCATTCAAGGGTAACGTTCATTTCATTACTTTATAATCAAATCCCTTCCTAGGGGAAAATTGAGTGCAATTTTTCTTTAATCACTACCCCTTTCTTCCCCCTGCCTCTGCACATGAGTACTGCTATGAAAAATCAGAGAGGAAAAAAAAATCTTCTGAGATAGCTTATCTTTAAAGGCTACAGCCAAGTCTAGAAAGCTTTGTTCCCAAAATGGAAAATGTTTCTCTAAGTTAAAAAATTTCAAGACTCTTTCTGTCAGTTTCATCTGCTTTTCCATTCTGGAGTGTTTAGTCTAAGTTACCATGTGAGTGTTGCAGTGGTGGGTTCATATAATGTACTGGTGCCCTTCTCACCTGCTGCAGTCACCTGACCTGGGGGGGACATTTCCTCTGATAACACCTCACAGCCCAAGGGCTTCCTCATTCCCAAAGCCAAGAGTAGTAAAAAGCACCAGTCTGACACTACTTGTATATAAATGCAATAATATATCTAGTGTGACACTATATGTACATTTAGTCTGATGGTAACTACTATCACTGCCACTACTATTGAGAGCCAATCAGATACTAAAAATGGCTTGAAAAATTCTTCAGCCTTTACCATATATGGTTTCTTAGTGTATCTAAGCCCTCAAATCCTTCCTTCTGGCTTGAACACATCTATATGCCATCTCCTTATAAATCAGACCCGCAAAAATAAACAGGGCACAGCTTTCACTTGCTGCAGGAGGGGCGTGAAAGGGAAGGGGTGAAAGGTGAAGAATTGCAACAGAGAACAACTCCTTCCACTTTCTGCTATGAAGTGCCAGAGAGCTGTCTTCACTTTTCCCTCCCCTTCCTTTGTCCAAAACCACTCTCATCTCCCCTGCCTCACAGATCCTGGCCTCTGGAGAAGAAGAGATTTTTTTCCTCCTCTGGAGGAAAATTAATTGACTTAATTTAATATTTGCTTCATTCTCAAAATATTACTGTGATACCATTTTCATGAAAAAATAACACACCAGCGGTCTTTTTTTACCTGAGCACTGTACCTGTCTAGGTAACGATTGCAACGATCGCAAAAAAAAAAAAGATATAGGAGTACTGCTGTCATTTCAATAATTTTTTTACAGAAAACTTTCAGTGTGAGGTCAGAAATACCCACTGTTTTTCACTAATGCTAATGGTGACTTTGCTTGCCTAAGTGCTAAAGCTGATGGTAGCATGTTGCTGTGGTGAAACACCATGGGCTGTGAGGCAATAAAAGAACCTAATAACTTTTCTCGTGTATGATGAGCCACAAAACTGTCACATATAACACCATCACCTTAGCTCTGAAAAGCCTGGAATACTGGAATATTCTTTTATACCACACTGATTGCCTGCCTTTATAAAGCAATGGTTATTGCTGTGTTGCATCCAAATGAAAACTTTTTTGCTGCCTAATTAAGGCAGAATAAATGTACTAAAGTACTAAATGAAAGACAAATATCCATCCTATGTTCTCCTTTCCCCAGCCCTTGATTCTGCACTGAAGCTGGGGATATTTTATGAAGGTTAAACAAAATATTTGGAGCAAAGTCTGCTTTTTATAAACCCTGTTTCTGTCTAACCTTTCCCTCTCAATAACATGAAGAAAAAATATACAATACTGAATGTCTGGCGGCAGCTCCCAGCCACCGTGAGACAGTTACACTGCTGCTAAATCACGTTAGCTGGAAGTTGGCAACAATGAGATATTCTTGAATGTTTCACCTCTGTTTCCACACAGCAGTGTTTGGTGTGAGATTTTTGCTTGAATTTCCCTTTGCACAAATCCTTCCCCATTATTTATTATGGCTATCCATTTTTAAAATGATACTTTTAAAAGATGTTGGTGAACAACCTTTCTGTACTTGCTGTTGTTTCTTAATGGAAAGTTTCTGAAACTGTTCCAAAGTCCTCTTCGGTTTGCCTGCCAGTGAAAGCCTCAACCTGTCTTTGCTCTCTACTCCATTTTGTTTTGTTAAATTTAGTTCTGTTTCTTGATTAGGTGCAAGTGACTGAACAAGATTTTCCTGGACGATGTGTACTCACAAACATGTGCTTGTTGCAAGTTGAAATAAGCTACTGGATGTTTATTATCCCCTTTGTGGGCAAAAAATTCATAAATCAATGAAATAGGCGAAAACAATTCCAAAGGCAATACATACTGTGAAATCCTTCTCTGAGGCCTGATACGGTAATGAAAAAATATATATTTTTAAAAGATATATGAAGACTGAGACTCCAGAATAGTTTTAAAATAGGTAGGTAAGCATTGTTCGAGAAAATTGGCACTCTAATTCTGTCATGGACCCAGAAAAGCACTCAAGTTGATGCTCAGCTTTAAGCTGATGCTAAAACAGGGCACTGATAATGGGTTTATTTTAGTTTTAAGGAGGACAGCTGTGTTTATTTCTTTTTCTCCTTAAAATTAGGCAAAAGTGCCTTGAGCACTGGGTTAGATGTTTTTGTTAACTCCTTAAATAAATCTAAATAATAAACTAAATAATAACACATTAATTTGGCCAAAACCTTTTCCTTCTTTATCTTAATAATCTGATGAGCCATTTTTTCTTGCTTTCCATTGTCCCATGTGTGCTGTGAACAAATGTATGCTTCTTAACTCCTCAATAAAAACAAAATGCTTTTATGAAGTCTCTGTTTAAATTCATAATGCTTTACCTATTAATTTCCTAGCCTTGTTTTTGGTGACAGCTGGTATTGCATTGCATCCCAGTACAAAAAGGATGGCTCTGGCTCTATCTGCACCCAGGATCACTGCCTAAAAAGGGAAGCAAGGATCCACCCTCCTTCAGCCCACACAAGAATGTTTGCACACGAAGACTGCTGATGGTTCCCAAAACCAAGGGGCTACTTATGCCTATCTGTTCTCTGCTCTGCTGTTTGCTGTGGCCCAGGGGAAGCCAGGGGTCTGGCTCATCTACCAGGCGCTATCGCACTGTCAGACTAAGACTTGTTACGGTCCAAAGACCTTCTAAGATCTGCCCGTTGCCCCCTCCTCTTCCTCCCAGTCCTGGAAATGTTCCTGTATGGCCAGAGGTGGTGCTGTGATACTGAGAGGTCTGGGCCAGATCCCATTTACTGTTGGACTGGATGATTTGAAGGGTCTTTTCCTGCCTAAATAAATCTATGATTCTGTGGTCAGTACTGCCAACATCCTCAACCATTCTTGACTGTCACTTTGTCCTGAGATAGACATTTCTCATCCATTTTTAAATCAGAAGCACTTGGGTCAGTGATTAAAGAAGTATGTTGCATACATGTTTATATTTTGATCAAACATTTCTTTTGCGACTAGCAGATACCTTTCAGGTTTTCTATGCATGCATGTTTCAGAGCAATTTAAGTAAATAAAAATAGCTAAACTAGTGTAGCAGTAAGAAGAACTGGGTTATCAGTTTGCTTTCTACTAGGCAAAGAAGACAAAGCCCTCTAGAGTTAAATTTTCTAAGACAAGACGAGTCTCTAAATGTGATTGAGTAGCAGTAGATAATTAGATTACATAAATGCTGGAAAAAATGCAGTGTACCAGTGCTTAAAGGGCTTATGGGAAAACCATTCTTGCTGTCCATATTCACCATCAACAGATATTAAGCACAGATACCATAGCTTGCTAGTCCTGAAGCAGCCAGTTTATTCCAGCTAAAGAACTGGCCCCAAAGCACCTTTCATTCACTCCATTTTAAGAGAGGTTTACATGTATTCATCAGGATCAAGAAGACCTGCACCAGGGTGAGAAACAAGCCAGATCCCACACCCACTGACAGGTGTTCCAGCAACCTCCTCACCTCTCTGCCTACAGAAGCTTCATGGAAGAAGATAGTGTAGCTCCCAGCCTTAATTTTAGCCATTTAACTGTATCGTCAGCTCTTAGGGGAACTACTTCAAGGGTCTTCGTATGGGCCCCAGAAATACATCATCACCATGGTTTGGTGGCTAACAAGACCAGTAAAGGTACAGGAATTTCAGTCAGGAAGCCCTTAGTGTAAGGCTGTTGTCATATTCCTCCTGACATTAATGGTGACCTCAGTAATCCAAGCAAAACTAAGCAGTGGCAGATCAAAGTCCTGCTGCTGTCTCCACTCTCTGAGCTCACTATTCAGATGCAGAGCTACTCTCAAATAAAAGCCAGATGTTGAACTGGCTCCATTTCCTGATTAGCTGAGATGTCACTTTGAGAGCTGACTGGTCCCGATCCAGAAACTGAACCAGCCTTTCCAGTGGGACATCAAGGCAAATAGAATAAAAGACACAAACCAGTGCTGGTGGTGATGAGGACAGATTATCTCTTAGAAAGTAGTCCTCTCACAGAGAAGGGGTAAAATTACTGCAGGGAAAGTAGCTGTTTGTTCCTGTGCTGCATTACATCATCCTCTTTTAAATCAAGCAATCTGCAGAGCAGACACAAGAGATGCTTCTCATGGCTAATAACACTAAACACTGTCCGGGTTCCATAGTAAAATATGCCGCTCCTGGTTGGAGGCAAATGGGGAAAAGACAGCCTTGGTCTCAGTCCTGGCAAGGCTGAATTGCCTGTATGTTCTTCTGAGAATTAAAATCTCGAAAAAAAGTTGATAAAACTTGGGGAAAAAAATCAACCCAGCAATAAAAAATAATGAGGGGTTTTTTTAAACTTTCTTTTTAATGTATGTTTTTGAAAATTCAATTTCATTTAAATTTGCAATGTTAGATTTTTCTTAACATTTTTCTGTTCGCAGTTTTTATCCAGAAAGACTGGTCGTCTTTTTATTTCTTGAAGTTTGAACTTTCCAGCAAAAGAACCTATTCAACTTTTAATTCTGGAAATTTTGTTGTGATTTTGGCCACAGTAACTTTCATTCCTGTACAATTTAGTGTGTGAATATTGTGGAAGTCAGCTCTCCTGAGTTACAACTCTGTGTCTCTTGAAAAAACATCAAAACAAATCTGTGATAAAATATGATTAAATCCATTTTTTCAGCTAATCTTCTGACTCCCCATCACTACTTTATATAGACAAAACTCATCCAACCCATATGCAGTCAGTTGGTTTAAGCTGTAGAAAAGATGTGTTGCCAGATCAAACACTTGATTTTAACACAGTCCTGCTAACACTCCTTCCTTGCACTGATCTGGTGAGAGCTTAGCTTAAGACAGCCACAACAATTTTTGTCCAATAAAGAGCAGTTATCAAATTATAAAAATTCAGGATTTTTCTTATATTTTCCAAAGCATACAAACATTGTCTTGGATCTATAGCAGTAAGTGCAGGCTGCAATTTTAATTTACCAACCCCCTGTCTTGATTACCCCTGGAAAATGGTTTTATGTGGTTAAGACCCAGCCCTTGGATTTCAGCATTAATTTGTTTGGTTGCTTTAGAGTCAGCAGAATGAATGGATGTGCTCCTTATGTGAGAAAATCTACCTTTCACAGTTTGTTTGTTTTTTGCCCCGGCTCTCCTTTATGAGATCCTCCTGTGAAGTCTGAATTTGAATTTCTAGCTTCACACTCATTTCTCTGGAAACTGACTGAGCAGTACAGGAGATGTCACAAGGGGTGGCAAAGCCATGTACACACCCTGCTCCAGTTTCAGGACTAATAGCAAAGAAAATGCCAATTGTTCCGTCAAGAAAATGCTTGTTTATAAATATTCCTTCTTTCCAGCTTGTAGGTACCATGCATGAAAGTTATTTTAAAAATACTTACTTTTAATTTTAATTCCCTTTAAATCTGTGAGTTCATTAAAAATTACTGCAGGTCTATTGACCTTCAGTTCTTTAAGATTTAAATTCTTTAAGAGATCTGGAACAAACCCAGCTCCAAACTACAATGGTAAATATTAAATGCTGTCATAACAGAAATCATATGCCACTGGTTTTCATTGTGCTGATGGCTACTCATGGAGCCAGAATTTGCCCACACTGTATTTCAAAGACAGTCAGATGCAAAAAGTATTAAAAGAAAACATTGTGTCCTTTCCTGGAGGGGAGAATACTATGACAGTAGAAAAGACAGAACACCCTCATGCCTTTTTTGATATCCTCCTTTTCTAAAAACATCTACTTTTTTTTTATTTCACTGTGTCACTATGCTCCCTTACCCCCACTTGGCTCCTTACAGGGGAGGTTTGGCCATGCCCAGGTGAAGATGACATCTGTTAGGGTCCCAAACTGCCCCCTAGAAATTTCAGATTGGAAGAGGGTTTCCTGCAATGCCAAATGAAAATGACTCCCTCGCTTTTCCCATTTGCCCACAAAGCCCCCATGATCCAAAGGACAAGTTAATTCCTTCAAGCTTTGGAGTTGTGATTTAACCTACCTGCCAACGCACCAACAGCATGGTGGAGTGGGGACATGTCTTATTGCTAAAGGAAGTTATTTCCACGTTTTCTTCAAGTCAGGAATACATTTAAATCTCAAAAAAACAGCCCAAAAAACCCCCAAAACAAAACAATCCCCAACCAAATTTTTTAAAAAAACCCAAAATAGAACAAAAAAAGATTTTTATAACGCATTTCTTTACATGTATGCTTTTTCAGAGCAAGTAATACATACCAGAATACAAAAGAAACCATATAGCATCATAGTTTCTCATTTAGAATTATTTTAGCAGAAGGACCATCCGATACTGATAATAATAAAAACTGCCACATAATATGCCAAGGGTTGAACATACAGTTGATTCAAAGCAGTAGTAGAAACATTTAAGTTACTCTCCAAAACTTCTGAATTGGCAGAGAATTACACAGATAATTGCAATTTTACCATGCTTATGAGCTTTTGCTTCACTAATAACAAAAATGCATATTTTCATTGCTGGAATGACAACTGGGTTAATGAAGTGTTGTGAAAAATACTGGGAATGGTGTCACTGTTCAGCATCACTTAAAAGTAAAGTGTGGT
Organism: Gymnorhina tibicen; assembly: GCA_013399875.1. Classification (NCBI taxonomy): domain Eukaryota; kingdom Metazoa; phylum Chordata; class Aves; order Passeriformes; family Artamidae; genus Gymnorhina; species Gymnorhina tibicen. The sequence goes on along the minus strand of VXAZ01001017.1, from coordinate 39,231 downwards.
ATCAGCATAGAACCGGCATAGTGATTCTGTTTCTGAAGTGCTTTTCCCTCAGAATAGAAAGACAAACAAGGGTTCAATTTTAATTTAATTTATTTAAATTTAATACTATTCAATTTAAATTTTTTATTTTCTCTTTTATTGCTATTTGTTCGTCCTTTTTTTTTTTCCTCACATCTTTAATACTTTTCAGCACGGACTTGTGAGAGAAAGAATGATGAACAAGAATCCTGATCTCCAAAGGTCCTGTGGCACTTTCCAGAACGAGTATGGGCTGGGGCGACTCAGCAGACTCCTGCACTGGCCCTGAGTCCATCCTGCCTGCGAGGATCAGCACTGGTATATATAATGCCCCCAGCTCTGCACAGCAATAGGAGAGGAGGAAACTCTTGACCTGCAGATACCTGCAGCCTCTGCTAAGGATTGTGATGTCTGAAGCAGCAGCAGGAGTCACTTTGAGCTTCACTTGCAGCATCACTTTTTCTATGGCCTACTTCCCGATCCTTCAGGAAAAAAAATTCAATAAATGAAAAAGAACCAAGAAATTTAAGGGGCAGCTCACCAAAGGCTGACCTCCAAAGGCCTTGTGGCACACAGTGGGAATTCCTACTTATGTCCGTGCACAAAATTGAGAACATACCTGAATGCAGTACAGAATTCTCAGGGAGAATGTTTCTTCAGTATCTGCATGTTTCTCTAAAACCAAACAAATCCAAATCCCTCAAAACCAGATAACAATCTTCTGCTTCAGGCTAGTAGAGGTATTGTGAAACTAAAAATGTCATCAGGGAACCTCACACAAAATCTAGCCCCACTTCTTTCTTTCCCTGTACTTGGTGATCTGTGATGATATGTGTATTACCAAGCATTTTTACTTGTTTGATTTCAGAGAGTAAGTCAGAAATGAGTTAGCATTGAGTCTTTGAAAAGTTCCTCGTTGAGAAGCAGCAGCATGAATTAAGAATAAGAAAACCTCACAGTAGATTTGGTAGCTAAAACCCAAAGCAGCTTCCCATATCAAGAAATATACAAATATTGAAGAAGGGAAGCATTCTCCCTGAGAATTCTGTACTGCTTTCAGGTGTGTTCTCGATTTTTTGCATGGACATAAGTAGGGATTCCCACTGCGTGAATGCTGGGGCTTGTGACTTTAATGTGCAGCACACATGCGTGATGATTTAATGGCCCTTCTGTTTCGTTTATAGCCCATCCACTCACCCAGAAGCAGAGAGCAATGATCACAACCCGGGACAGTTGCAAAGCATATGTGGAAGGCTTTTCAGCCCTAAGGCTCTAATCTCTTCTGTTACTTACCACTGCCATGTGGCAAGGCTGTTACCATCCCCGATGCTGAAGCACAGTTCACAAACTTCACAGTTCACGCATGGTTTGTGCAAACCTCTACGAGGCTGTGCTGCATTGTTCTACAGGCAAGAAGACGCATCAGCCTTTACTTCCCCTCTTTTCTTGCTGTGCCCAAGAGAAAATTATTTGTCATTTATGAAATAGTAATTGAACTCTTCTTCTGGTGATTAAAGAAATGACAGATGTTGACATGTACAGCTTAAATGAAAACAAAATGCTGACCAAACCAGAGTCGTGTGGAGGGACCACTGTTACCTCCTGATGCAAACTGCAGACTCCAGATGAATCCCAGATGCTCTCTGGAGTATGCACAAAGAGGACTGTGTTTATTGTCACTGCATGGTTATCTCAGCGGTATGTCCAATATAAAATGATGAAACTTGCTTTTAAGCTATTTATCAGATGAAAAAACAAACCGAAAAGCTTAGGAGTCTAGAAGGTGTCTTGATTGACAAATGAGAATTTTAATAGGAATTATATTGAAAACTCTATGAGTTTAGAATCATTCTTTTTGAAGAGGCCCTTTGTTTATTTTATTTACTTTTTTTTTTTGTTCCTGTTCACACTCTGTCAGTCTTTCTACCTAGGCTCTAGCATCCCATTACAAGAAAAGTATGAAGACTGTGAGGAGGAATCCAAGCTAATATTTCCGAGGCACATTAACTTTTAATGTGAAATGGTCACTTTGAGGAGAATTCAATCCTATTTCAGCAAAAAATAGTTGATTCTCTAAGTTTGCATAGGAAACAAATGTGTTTTAATTTAAAAGTCTATTAAAGCTGATGACTGATTTTTTTCCTATTAAAACATAGCTTTTATGGAATTACAGCCTATGGAACCTAGGCACATTCTTCTGAACAAGTCAAATTAATTGTGGGAGCTGCAGTAAGTTATCTGGAAAACAGGAGTTTTGATCATACAAGTCAACAAAACTTAAGCAATGCTGGGCCAGGCCTCCTCCTGGTTATGACTGGAAGAGATCTGCTGATTTACACTAGTAGGGAATGTGTTCTGTGAATTTCTCAGTTATTTTTACTAAACAGAGAAAACAGCCACTTTTTTTTTTTTTTTTTTAAATTCGTGCTCTACACAGATCTCCACCCATATCTTAAAAATCTGCTGGCAATACTTAGGCTGGAGCACACACTTAGGCACCAGGAATATATTTCGGAGAGGGAAGCTTTTATAGTGGAAAGGCTGACATACTCTGAACTATTCACAGCGAATGCAGTGGAATAAGGGAAAGAGAAAACATGCAAAGGAACAAAGTGTATTCTTACAGGAAAGTCCATGAGAAACTGCATTCCAGTTAACACTGGGTAATCCCAAGAAAAAGTGATTTAGCTTATTATTTTCTTGCACACTGATACTTTAAGCTAAATGTTACTCCAACGTTTGGGGTTTTTGCACAGATACCCTTTAGCAGAATGATCATCTTAAGGTTTATTTTCCATGACCAGTATGCCTGGTATTTGATTCTTTCTTCCTGGTGTGGGATTTACAGTCAAGCTGCGGATTTTAACGCTGTTCATCTTCCAAGATTTCTGGAGCAAACCTTGCTCTACCAATCAGAAGACTGACACGCTTTCTGGCTGTGTTTTATCTTAGTTTGTCTTAAACTCCAAGGTGCTCATTCAGCAGGTAGAAAACTACAGAACTGCAGCAGTCTCTTGACTCAGATTTTTAAATAAAAATTTATGAAGAAGTAAGTGTGCAAATGTTTGTTGGTAGCAAGAATTGAATAATACTCAGAATCAAGGATTAAACCAGAAGAAGATTAAAAACTCTACCTTTCTGCTCATTGGTTGGTTCAAGTCATTAACAATGTATTAAAAAAAAGGAAAAAATGTAAAGATTTGTAGATTTACTTACTTCATCCTCTAGCACTCACACTTAGCCTGAGGAAGACAGTAAGGGTTGCAATTCTGTTTGAGTTCGAAACCAGTATTTAGAAAATAATCATTCCGCATGTTTGCATCTTGTTTTTTGTGGTATTTTATGTGTATTTTGGGATATTTTAGTTAATTTCTACAGAGATCATCAATTAAATATTTGGTTTGAGAAATACATTTTGCAAGTGCTAGTACTCTCTAGGGGGATAGTGCTATTTATGTTTCTACATTCCTTCACTTCTATGAAAGGAGTGAACTAAACACGGCAAGGGGGAAGCATGTCCCAGGCATTGTGGGTCTTAGCAAATCTGCAGCATCCAAATCATTGCAAACCCTCGGGGTGCAACTGCCTGAGTTAAAGTCAGCCTTGCACGTTCGATTTTGAAAGCAAATCGTGGGTCAACAGCCAACTACAGCTGTGGGAAAAAGAAATCTCCAGGAGCTCATAGGACAACTGAGTCTTAGCTGGAGAAAAACAACATGATAGCGTTCTGCCTCGCTGTGAGGATGAGGCTAGGCCTGCCCATCGACTGTGCTGGCACAGTCACTCCTTGCTGACCCCCACTTCATGCCCCTGCTGTGTCCAGCTGGAGAGTGACCTGTGGAGGGTTTTGGTCCTCCCATCACTGGCAGGTAACCCAGCCTGCAAGATGTGATGCAAACAAGCAAACTTGGACAGTGCTGCCAGGGCAGTGGGAAAGGGAGTCAGAAGATAATGGATTAGCAATTCCAAGGAGAGGTTACTCCCATTAGCCATGGAAACTATTTTCCATAGCATTCAGGGACATTATTAATACTGTTAATTACACCAATTAACAGCCTTCCATGGTAATATGAATTATAATTAGTATGAACATTTTGCTAATTAAAACTTGAATTAACCCCAGTATCAGCTAATTAAATTAGAACCACAATCAGTTTACTTTAGAAAAAAACATGTAAAGCTGTTTCTGCCCATCTTACCTTGCATACCCTCCTCCCCAACTCCCCCCTGCCCCTAAGTCTGTCACTAACCCTGACTCTCCATGGTGCCATTTCATGGCAGCCCTGTGCAAGGATTTCTTGTGCTTAGGAGTTGTTCTCAGATGATTGGCCTGCTTAGCTGTACTCTTGGCTCCTTGGTAGGAATACAGGGCATGGCATGAGGTGATTTTTCTGGTAAAGAGGGATGTCTTCAGACAGAACAAGGTGAGCTGACAAAAAGTGCCTTCTGTTGGCAGAGATACATTAATAATGCTGATTTTGTGTTGGGTTACTTCTTGTCGTTGTTGTTCTTTTAAAATCAAAATAGTGGTGTTACCTGGAGGTGTGTGTTCATAGCCCAGATCAAACTTCATGCTATTGGTGAACTTCTTAGCACTATCTGGTACTGGGATTTCCTTTTGTGCCTCAAGCCAATGGGCACAGTTTCTTTTCTCTCAACACTTCTCCACCTTGGTGTTTTTCTTCCTTTCATTACTGTCCTCTAGGAGCAGTATTCAGGAGCATCAAGGGAAAATCATACACCCTGTATTCCCATCCTGGTTCTGCCACTACAGGATTCTCCCTCGCTACCAATTTCATCATACTTAAATCAAGACACTAGTAACAAACACATTTATAAAATATATGAATGTGGACAGAAGTGTTATTTCCAAATTATCTTTTCTCAACACTTCAGAAATAACCACAGAATAATAAACATTCTTTCTGTTGAATTATATTTTTTTAACATTAAAAAATTGCAGAATATTTGGATATGCTTATTACACAGAAGCAAAAGCTAGAAGAGCATTTTGAGACTTGCATAGTTAATACTAATTTTAATAAGCATAATTGGTCAGCTTTCAGAGCTGTTGGCTCCGAGAATTAACAGGTGTCACTAATAAAACAATCAAATTGCCCCTTTTGCTTTAGTTGAGGTCAGTAAAGAGTACAACTGCAGTCCCTAAAATATTACAGCAGTAATGCATTTCAAAAGAATATTGGAAGTGGAGAAGTCTCATATTTTTCAATTTTTTAATAATTTTTCATCAATTTTTCAATCATATTTTCATTTTTTTTACTCATCCAAAGAAAAGTAATTTATCCCATCTTTTAAAAGAAAAATCAGCTGTTGTTCTACTTTCTTGTGATCTGACCTGTTCCACTGAGCTAAAGTGCCCGAAATAAAGTGCACAGTGAGTAAAAGTACAAGGAAAAAGAACATGTTGTTCTAGGAGCTCTGAAGTGAGGAAGATTTTAATCTTGGAAGCTGTTTAGATGCTACAGAGATGGTTACCATAACACTGAGACAGTGTCAGGTGTAGTAAGTGTTTCTCCTAGGTGATCAGGAAAACACGTATCACTTTTCCATGGTGCCAAGAAAGCACAGTTAAATCACAGACGTGCCTGGGCAGATCCCTCTGTGTACAGTCAGGGGTCTGTAAACATAAACAGGTGCCTGAGCAAAAAGTTTTCCACTGAAGCCAAGGCCTTGAAGAGGAGCAAGGACACGGGACTGCTGAAATGTGTTACGGGGGGAACCCCTTGATGTTGAAGGCATGCTGTCCTTGAGGGACAAAAAACTTCTGTGTCTGAGCATTATTCCTCTGTGAGCTTCATCCGAGTTTTCATCATACTAATGTCACCATCAATTTGTTCAAGGAGATTTTTCATGGGATGCATTGAAGTAAAAGTCTCACCTCACGCTGGGTGTACATGAGGAAGGACTGGCTTGAAGGTGTGGTGCTCTAGGCTGTCTCTCCCCTACTGACTTTGGGAAGAAATGTTTGGAGATCATTATCAACATTTGTCAGGGAAATTGCTCTGATTTCATATTGCACCAACACATCGTGGCTTGAAAAAAAACAGCCTTGAAAGGATTTGTGTGTGCAATTTCCTTTGCTTTCTGAGTTGGATAAACAGTTCAGTATGTTTTCATGGGGATATTATTATCTTCTTTGTCTTCCTTTGCCCATTTATGCTAAAAGCAGTGGAATTTAAAGCTCTCACACAAAATGGAAACTGTTTCTGGGTGGGAACTGGCAGATCTGAGCATGACTTCCTTCTCATTTTGAGCATGTACCTCACACGGTTCATCCTGATGACAGACACAGGTTTTCAAGCAATTATGTTTGCTTCTAGCCATTGCCCAATCTAACATCCATTAATGTCAAGAAGGACTCCTACTAATTTCACTGGTCACAGCACCCCAACCCTTCTCTTGTAAACACCTACTCCCTCAAGTGGTTTTAATTCTGAGTTTAGATTCCTTACAGTGTGTTAAATGCAAAAGCTTAGGCCACCTTAACTTTGCAGAGCATAAAATTTGGGTCATGATGCTGAAAATGTGCATGTAAGTTAGGAAGTCAGATATATTCATCCATTATAATTATGCTGTTCACCAGCTCTGTAAAGCTGGCAGAAACTTCCCTTAAATGATAAAAGGGAATTAGAAGTAAGTATAACCCAAAACAATGAACTGTTTCAAAGCAAAGCTGAATTCCTCGAGGTTAAGCAGCAGTAAAACTAGCAATAGGTACACAGTTGAGAGGTTTAGATACACTTGTTGTTTTGGCTGGTGTCCAATTATTAAAAACATTGTCCTTGAAACTTGGCACTTAGTGATGGTAGAAGTAATTCCACAAAGACATGATGGGATTTAGACAAATAATGGGAAAGTGGGGAGGAGTAGGAGAAGGTTTCGAGGTAAACAACCTGCAGACAGTGTTCCTTCAGTATACAGGTATTTATTTTTTTGCAAGGATGAAGTAGAAAAGAAAGGACCCTTTCACTTTGTATATTCTAAGGGCATATACAAAAGCTGTAAAGTGTTTTAAATGTTCATGATGGTGAAACACGCTGGTGCCTTTGTTTGAGACAGCCATAAATGTCCCTCAAAGAAAAAAGTCCTTTCACAAAATCTCATCTAGTGACCAGACTGAAGAGTTATACCACAAGTCCTGTCACTGTTTGAAGCTTCAGGAGAGGTGTTGAGAGCCATCCTTAGTTCAGAGCAATCTGTCCCCTGGTGGGCAGGAAAGGCTGGGAAGCAGGAGAAATGTGGTCATCAGAGGAACAAATAACCTGCAGGAAATGGATTTGAGGATGCTTACAGTTTTCCAGCCCAAGGAGCCTGTCAACACAGTGTTGAAACACACAACCACTTTGTTAGCCACCCCAGCGGCACGACTCCCGGGTACCAAATTATAAAATACACCATTAAAATGAAAAATTAGAACCTGCTTCTCTCACAGACATCAGTTTGGCTGGTCAGACACATCTAAGTTGGCCTTTACAGAGCAAAAAAGTACTGCTGCAAAGACAGATGTCTGCAGACATTGGCATAATGGTGAGTTCGATCACCAGAGTCAGTGATCTCTGTTCTCTTTGTGCATCTCTTTTCCCTATGTTTAGTAGAGTTACAAAATGTGGAAATGACCTTAGAGGACTAGGTCATCTGTCCTTTGTTAAGATACAGACTCACAGAGTCTGGCTGAATTTAGGCTGTTGGATTGGCGAGGTCGTAGGACTGTTTGGATCAACTTGTCCAAAAAGTGTCAAGACACACTTCCCTTCAGGCAATAGAAGGAACCAGACAGAAATTCAATAGAACTTAGAAGGAAGTAAAGGGAAAATATGGACCTTTTCATGTATTTCTGTATTTCTCTTCTCATCTTGGCCTCCTAAGAAAGCTTTGCTTCCCTAGGTATCCGTATTTTAAGTTCAGTCATGTCTTATTGTATTAATATATTTATTTATCTTCCTGACCTAGGAAAGTTGTTGTTACTATTATCATTATAGTAGGGGGTTTTTTTCCTGCAAAATGCATAGGACACATCAAATGGAAGGACTTTGAGCAGTGTGTGCTTCCACAGAAACCAGCACAGTCTGCAACTGCTGGTCTGCTGGGACTCAGGGTCCTCCACAGGACTGGACTGTGCCTTTCTTACCTACAAACACGTATATACCTGGATACCAGTACGTAGCTGGAAATATCCAGAGACAGCTAACTTTACTGGGCAAAAGAGAAGCCACATGGATATTGAGAGCAGAGTTAAAACTGGAAGCTGAAACAGTTTGGTGAAAAAAAAGAGGAACACTACATTTGTTCAGTTTTTAAAGTATGTGTGCCTAGTTTGGACTTGTTGCTTCTTTGATGTAATCTTCCATCTTTCCTGCATCTTACCTACTCTGATTTTAAATCCCATGAGGGGTCACAATACAGGAGTGCAGGAGAGCCTGGACTACATCAGACTGAGGGTCCATCTACTCTGCTATCCTTCAATGGGGGCCTAAGTAAGAGTGAAAATAAAGGCTGGAGCAAAGGTTATTTACCACAGCAGCCTCCCAGGCAACAGCTACTTTCAACTCAGGTCACGTGCAAACTCTCTGCTTGTGGTAAATCCTCTGCTTCCCTGAAGCATGCACAACTTCCAATGAGCTGCCCTTGAAACCCCACCAGCTTTCAAAAGCCATTTTTTTCAACTTTCTTTGTGCATCCCACAGCTTCATGCTTTGAGGGAAGCCTCACAGATTCTCTAGTGAGGCTTCTTCCACAGTACAGGTGTGTGCCAAGATGTGACCTGTCTCCTCTGAGCCAGTCCGTCTGGGAAACATCCATTCATTAGTTATAGGCTGAAAGTGTACCTTCCAAAGATAAGGAAACATCATAACATTGCCACAAAGCATCAAAGGGGAGATACTTTGATGCTGCTAAATCCATTCTACCTGGGCCAGTGGTGTGTCCCGTCTTCTACTCCACATGGTGTGTGCCATGGAGAGAAAAGTTGGGAATTCCTCGGACTGTGACAGAAAGGGTGTAAAAACCCCCATGGTATCCTGGCCTTTGGACTTTAGGGACCTAAATACAGGTCAAATACAGCCCATTAGAGGAGCTAGAGTCATCAGGCTTAGTGGCAAAAAGGCAGGATCTATGCAGGGAATTTTGTCCTATTGAATAACACTTTCAGTAAGGGAAAAGCAAAGCTGGATGCTGTGGATGGTTGTTGTCATGGCTGACACATGCAGACTCTCTTTGTAGAGAATCACGATTTATTCCCCGGGAGGCTACTGGTTTTCATAGCTAAGGGAGGAGGAAGGAAGTATGTATGATACAGCACATTCTATTAAGGCTTCTGGGAGCACGGAAAGGTTAGATATGTGCTCAAGAAGGGTCTTACACCTAAAAAGGCACAGAAAATGGGGTAAAATATATAAATGTGACCCTCTTCAAAGACATAGCCGCTGTTTGCTGTGTGCTTCCAGAAAGGTAAGAGAGTGAAACTGCAGGAAGGAAGAGAAAAAAGGTCTCCAGTTACTTATTTGGACACTATTTTGTCTTTTTGTGTTTCTGGCAGTAGCCTGTCACATGTCAGATCTCAGGTGTGAATTCCTTCGATGATGTGCTTCTCATGGTCTTAGATCAAACTACACCAGACTACCAGGTAAATTTAGGCTATGGAGTTCCAGTGCTGTCAGTGTAATGGCTTTCCCTGGCACTGACTTAAATTTAAAATATCATACTCGTGATTTACACCCAGTTTTATATGTCTGTATAGGTTGAAGGAGTCCTTATGTTAAATAGAATGTTGTATAAAGCGTCTCCATTTGAACTAGTATGAAGCTAGGCCCATTTTATGACTTCAAATACTTTCCACATTATCACATATTTCAGACTGCGAACCCACAGGAAATTAGTAATTATTTTTAATGTTGTAGTTTCCCCTCCTTTTTTTTTTTCTCTTTTTTTTTTTTTCTGGGCAGCAGAGGGAAGTATGGGAGGGGGAGGGGAGCAAGTTAAAATATATGCATTTTCTCCCCTTGAATTATATCTAGAAAGCTTTTACATTGTCAAGGAACATAGAGTGTAAAAAAGTTGAAAGGAGTTAAAACTGCTACTGTGAATTCAGCACTTAAATGCTGAAATATCTGGCTAAAATATCAGCATCTGTAAAGAGACATGTCTTTTTTGTTGTTGCTAATCCCTTTTAGAGACATCATTACATTATGTATCTTCCTAAAGATTTAATATAGTTCAAAAACGAATCAACACATGATGTGGAAATTACTTAATTTCAACATCTTATGCTGCGTGGAAATTTGGACTAAATGATCATAAAAGCTCTTTCTGGAATTCAAAGTTTATAAATAGCTACCTGCTTCTAGTGATTTCTTAGGAGTGAAATTTGGCTTGTTGAATATGTGTGTCAGCATCAGAGTAGATGGCCTATTCAGGCAGACACATATACTATCTGGCACTGATTGAATATTGGCTCAATTGCTGAGCTCAAAAAGAGCTTAAAATAATGTTTTTGGCCTGCTTGAGGTTCTGTAGACGTTAAATGCCAGTAACATAAGTCTGTCCTGCTAGGCATTAAATCTGCCATACTGTGAGGTGTATTCTATAGTAATAGTTGTAAAATCACATACAATAATCACAGTATAGTATAGCGTAGTATAGTAATTGGTAGAAAAGCATGACTAAACAAATGCTACCTATACACACATACTTTTCTATTAAAGACACTAAAGCAGTCTTCTCTTAATAGACCAGCAGTTTACTGTGGTTATAGTGTCTTAAGTATTCTGGGATTAGACAGCACTCTGGAGGGGAAGAAAGCCTTAGGTGGCTTTGCTTGTTTTGCCTTCTCTTTTCCTGGCTGTGGGGAAAGGATGAAGCTGATTTGATTTGTTTAAATGCTGTGAAGGTAACCAAACCATGACTAAATTTCAGAGCCATTTGTCAAGCTCTGCTCAGGCAAAAATGCAAACAAGACTGACTGCAAATTAATTCTATTTATGCTTTATCACAGAGAAAAAACATTCTTAGTAAGAGCAAAGTTAAGAGTGAAATAATACTTCTGGTCATTCAGAAAACTGCAAATATTGTACCTCTTTTCCACTGGAAAATTGTTAAATATGGTCATTTTGAAAGAAAAGAAAATTTTAAAAAGATACGTACAAATTTTTGTGGCTTTGCAAGTGAAGAAAACCTTTTAATTTTTTTTCATATGTGTATTTTCCTGAAAGTGAAAGCCAACTTTCAGTACGACTGATGTCACCTACATGTCTCATGACTCATACTTCTTCAAATGCAGAAGTTAGTACAATTTTCCTGTTGATGTGTAGCTGCCTCCAGATTGAAGTCCTGGCTCTAAAGTGCCTTCTTAGTAATGAACCACAGCTGTTCTTAACACCTGTGGTTGAAACACACCTAAACTTGGAAGAGCTCGGACACCTGGAGCGGGAGATGGTAAAACTGCATCTAAAGTGTGCAGTGCAGCAGAGAGTGAAACTGACTGTTAGAGGCTTAAGGTGGAGCCTAGGAAAAATCAGTTCTTCGTTAGCAGAAGGACAAGTTTTGCTTCCAGAAATTGCACAGAGATGGAAATTTAATGGCATGTAGGATTGCCTTAGCCTTAATACCTCCCCCACACTTTCACTGTCTTTCTTTACAGTTTCAGATATCATATACTCTTCCTCAGTTTTGGAGAAACTTTGCTCTCTGTGGAGATACTTGTCGTGGTTTAGCATCTCAAGAAAGATTTAAAGTTAATCCCAGAGGACATTTGTAGCAGGCTCCCTGTACAAAGAGACAGGAGCAAAGATGAACTGGGCTAAAAAATTAAGTTTGTGCCTCCTCTTCCTTTTCATGCAAAATGGAAAAAATAATAGCTGATTGCTGACAGTAATTTCACCTCTGAAATGTACTTGGGTATTATGTAATTGTAGGAGTGGGATTGTTAGTTAAAATTAATTACCTTGCTGATTGGAGAGGAGGAATTTCTCCAGAGCTCTGGAGTAATGGGTCCCCTCCGTGCACTCTGATGGAGCCAAGCCTAGGTTTTTCCACTGAAGTTGGGATGTGTTTGGTCTGATGGGGAGCACCTGTGTCTTGCAGGCTTCTAGACACACTGGAGGTACTGGGCCAGGGAGTAGTGGGAGTTAGGGAGGAGGGCTGCTTCTCTTGGGAAGTGTTTCACTGAACGAGAATGTGCTGCTCAGCCTGCAGATGTTCCCCTGAATTAGGGCTTCACCTATTACATTAGGATGGAGCTCCCGTCCGAGATCTCGTGTCCTGGCTCTCTTTAGGTGCAAATTTCCTGGGACACAACAAGGATATGATGATTTCAACTCAATCTCTTTTCAGACTGTGAGTTTTCTTACTGTTAATGTCCAGGACACTGCATTCCTTGTCCCTAATCATTTATAAAGCCTGAGACCCAAGGTAACTGAAAAAGGAATTTAGCTTCAAACTCTTCTGTTATATACCTACATTTTGCTACAGGTTGTTGTGAACGTTTTTAGTGGCTTTGGCTGTTGAGAAGGTATTTTTGAAATACATACCAAGCATGTCACATGTTCTCAAGTAAAACCTTCAAGCCTGTTCTATAGACCTGAAAATTACTCTGGAAAGAAACTGTGACCTGCTAAATGAAAATTACAGCTCTTGGCTCTGCCTTGAAAATGGACTCATTGAGAAACAAGACAGAATGACAGTGTCTGTGTGTGCAGGCACTCCAAGACTCCCCTGGTTTCTCTTCACCCCCAGGTTCTGATATAAGTGCTGACAAGGAACTGGTTTTCCGTATTTCTGGCTTTTTATGTAATGCAGCATTGTGATCTATGCATGCAGACCAGCACCACACCATAAAGTTAAAGGAGCATGTTGCTCTGCACATGGATTGGACCTCTGGGTTGAAAGAGAGTTTCTCACATCAAGCCATTTCAAATGCACTGAGAATAGCTTCAGAGGAATCCTCTGTTTGGGCTGTCTCAAAATGCTGTACACTTAGGCCTGATCCTGACCCTCACTTTCAATTTCCTTCGATAAAATCCCATGCAGATCCAACTGTCAAATCGTGATGGTAATTAGTCATCTAATGTTATATTTCTAGACTTCTGTAGCAGCTATGGGGAAGAAAAAGTGAATATGTTGCCTAAGTGAAACAAAGATTAGTGTACCATCAGCCTTTCTAATCATTTATCCCAAAATGCATTTAATCCTGAAGAAAATAATCTCCATTACAAATCAATACATACCTCATTAGAACAAAATGAGCAGTTGCACTAATGACTTGCATTTAACTGAAATAAGTGGGTGAAGGAAATTAACAGTGTGCCAAAGAAATATTGGATTACGCAATGTCATTAATCCCTTTTTTAAAAAAAAGGAGCTTTGGAAAACTGCTTGGGGGAAAAGGAAATTACAGTGTTAGGTTTACTCACTGTTCATAGCGACATAAGATGTCAGGTTGATTGGCCATTATTGTTAAATAAGACAGGCCCAGAATTCCTGGCAGAAGTGATATATAGAGGGGTTAGATGGAAAGATTAATTTCTGGCTGTGGGAAAATCAGGGATCATGACAGAGACTCAAAAAGGCAGCTGCCAAGCAAACTGTGAGATTAACTCTTCACTGTCGTCTGTCCCCAGCATTATCAGTGGGATTGCTCACATTGCACCTAGTTAAGCACAGCCTGGGTTTTTCTTTTGTTTCTGCAGGAAATGGTAGTTCAAGTGTTATTGATCCCATAATATAGATGTCTGTCTGAGACACAGGACACTGGTGTCCTACTTCTGCAAAATATGAAATCCACTTTTAAGCTGGATACTAGTGAGGAATTCTGCTGCAAGCACATTTTAGAATATTTTAGCACCTATGGTCTGCAAAGTTACTAGTAAAAGAGTTAGTGGGACATTGTCAAGCAAGGAATTGCATTTTAAAAGTTTTTCTTTAAATGACACTTATACCACAGTAAATAATCCACCATAAAACAAATACTTATGCGGCTGACAAAACAGTTATTAAATATATTAAATATATTTCCTTAAAGTGCATCTATCAATTTAAATATTATTTTTAAAAATATTTTTCTCTAAATCAGCTCACAAAAATTGCTCATTTTCACTTCCTCTCAGTAGTACAGGTTATACAAGCTCTGTGAGCAGGAGGGTTTTGAGTTTTCTGTCTGATAACCTTAACTGAAATGTACCTCATAAAGACATGATCCATCAGCAGATGTGCTTCTCTGTTAATGGCCTGTTTTACATCCCAAGCTCACTCATTGGCCTTGCAGTTGTGCAGTTGTTTACATCTATGTGGACATGTGCAAAGCATTGATTAACAGGAACAGCTCATTCTGGCACTCTCCATGTTGACGCAGCTACCCTATGCTCAAAGTCTTAGCAAGGTTAAAGTGGTGGATAATTAGAACACTGAAATTAAAATGTATATGTTTACAGTTGGACTCGATGATCTTAAAACTCTTTTGCAACCTAAGTGATTCTATGGTTCTGTGATTCTATATTCCATAAACTGGAAAAAGGTTTGGTGCTGCATTCCCAGCCCAGTACCCCCCTTTTACCTTGCTTCCCGCCTGTGCCGTACTCCGTATCACAGAGGGGATGCACAGCACAAGCTCTTTGCGGCCATCCTGCTATGGATGCAGTGAAAGTTGAAGTCACTTCTCTGCTACTAATCCATAACCACAGAGCTACTGCCTGTCACTCACCACTCTACCACTCTATCAGGGCGGACATTTGCTCTCAGTTTCAGGGAATGCTGACACATCTAGCAGCAGCTGTACTGGATGTGTATCTAATATAGGGAGATGGAATAACAGCCACCTAGGAAAACACCAGAGAGACTTCGTGGATGGAGAAGATCCCATGTGTGCAACCTGATTTAAGGCAAGATAACTTGGTAAATGAGGTTGAAAAGCAGGGAAAGCAAGAGTTGTCCACACAGGTTACCACCCATGCACCCTTCTCTCCAACACTGCCATGCTTACTCCTTAACAGGTGTGGTTTGCAGACCCTTTTGAAGTAGACAAGGGCTCCTTAATCCCAAAGAAAGACAGTAAATGGACACTCTGGCTATACAACTGGAAGGAGTTTACAGAAGCATGTGGAGTATACCTGACTTAGGGAAGAAATTCAAAGAAAGGTAAAGCAAATTGTGGCAGGTGAAAGTACTACTCTTCCAGATTCAATACTTGAAAAGGACAGTGAGTTTCTTGAATTTATTTCATTCATTACCCCAAATCCACACCTTACCTGAATTGCATCTGTTAATATTATATTGCAAGATAAAAATTTTGGTTTAAATATTAAGGGATTGTTCTATTCTTTTAAATTTTTTGTGTGTTGTGCTCATGAAATACCAAGATAAACAGAGTTGTAGGTTGATAGGTAGTTGAATCTCTTGCTATAAAGTATACCAATGTTTAATTCCATTAATTTTTTAAAATGTTAAGTTAATTTTAAACAAGAATATTTCAAAACCTTTTTCTTCTGAATTTGTATTTCTTTTTAATTGTTAAAATAACTCTGGAATTTGTGAGGTTTTAAGAGCCTTCATAGTTAAAAAAATAAGATTTTTGATGCTTTCACAAAAAAAATTGAAACTGAAATAATTAGTGTTTATAGCACACAATGTCAGTAACAACTGCATTTCTCCATAAGCATTCATCTTGACTGAAAAGAGTAAAAGAGTGTGACGTTATTCTGAGATTTGATATTTTAAAAAAATGTGACAAGTGCAGTTATTACAATACCAGATCAAAGACTCAGAAGCCTAAAAAACTGCAGTATGGTCCTAGGAGATGCAACATTACAATATTCAATTAGTAAGGCAATCATTAGACAAAATCTTTGACTGCTGAGAATTTCTTATCTATCATATTACATTTAGGATGAAATTTTTCATTATCTGAGGTATTAAAATGCAGGGTCTCAGCAGCACACAGTGCAAAAATCTATATATTCATGCCAAAGTAGATGAAGTCTACATCGGGAAGTCTCTTTCTTCACGCAAATTAACGTTTTGAAAACTTAGGGGTTTTTTGCCCCCTGTGTATCAAACAGCATATCTCCACGCACTCTAACGTGTGTAGACAAACTTTGCACAATTACAATTTGGTAAGCATGCATGCTTGTTAAAAAGGCTGCTTACTCAAAGCAGACTTCTTACTTGGACTGCTGCTTACTTGAAGAGCTCCAAAAGAAATAAACCCTAACACGGTTTCATAGTGTATGTTTTATAACAGTATCAAATGGATGAAAAAAAATCCACTGTTTTGATTTGATTACAGTTCTTGATGTTTTCAAATAAAAAAATCCCCAAAGCCTCCCTGTGTTTGCTAATCATGCTCAGAGTGTGCTTTGCCCAGTTCACCAGCTTTCACATGGGCTAAAAGGAAAGGCCAGACTGAGTCAGGCACTGGTTACACTAAGTAATTTGCAAATTACACTATAGTTGAAAGGCAGTCAGAACACGAAGCAACATTCACAAAAATGATGCTAGTGGCTCAATTTTAAATTGGGAAAAAAGTTGAAAGCTAAATTTTTTGATCTGCAACTAACTCAAGCAGAGCCTGAAACAGGCTTCTTGGCTTCTATTGTATCATGCAGTTTGTATCACTAATAATATAAGTTTAAGAAGATCTTTAAATGAAACTTCTTTTTTATTTGTCAGGCTAAAAAGTTCTTAGAGCATCGCTTTCACTTTTTCTGCCATTTGCCTCTTCCAAAATATCAATAATCACAGCCCTGGTCTTATTTTACTGGAAGACTGATGGAAAAATACGTTAGGTGTATTTATTCCAAGCACTGGCATTTAAATAAGAAAGGACAGATGGATGCAAAAAAATTTTTTTTTTTTTGGTTGACTATCTGGTGAATAGAGAATGAATTTTAATACATCCAGAAAACAACTAAGCAGATCAGCTAAAAGCATCTTTCTCTCTTGAGGTTTTTAGAATCTGACTTCCAATATTTCTCCCACTCCCCATTCAGCAGAAGCTACACCCAAAGATCCTCTAAAATTCTGCCTTCCACACTGGGGTCAATGGTCAAAACATTTTACCAGGACAGCTATAGTGGTAAAGACTGTGATTATGTACTGATGTAATTTGGGTAGCAAACCCCATTCAATAAGACAGGATTATAGTGAGACAGGGCATTTCTGAGACCCAGAGAGCTTCGTGATCCCTCCATACTTACACATGGAGCTTGACAGTGTGCTACCATACCTAAAACTGGTATATTTTTGGGGATAAGCTCAGGCTTACTTTATGCCACAGACGAAACACAAAGCCAAAGCTAATGAAGCGGCCTCTTCCCAGAAGAGTTCTTCCATCCAGCTGTAAGTCACTTTTTAGTCAAGAAATTGTACCAACTACTCACTTATAAGGCATCAGATGCACTTTGGCACACAGCAGGCATATAACTTCAAACAGAAGATTGGAAGATATTTAGGGCTATACAGTGCAGAAATGTCGCAATCAGAAGAAAGTTCAAGGAGAACCAAAAGTTTGCACAGTTTAACCCATGTTTGCAGACAAAGGTCTAACTAACAACTTTGCCATCACTGAATACGTGCTTAATTCAGTGCATGCTGCTGTTAAGGTTCTAATGGTATTACATAGTTACAAGATCTAGGCTAAATTTTCAGCAAACTAAGTCAAGCAACTGACATGATTTAATTTCTGTGTATTAATGAGCAAAATTACCAGAAACATTGACAGAGCCTTCAGTGACTTTCTGAGTCATGGTTATGCGGTACTCTGACACCTCTCTGCAGAACTGGCCTGCCTAACAAGGCTAAACTGGAGAAAAGTGGGAAAAGTTTCCTGCACCCTCCTACACACAAGAAGGCCCACACTGCTGCAAACGGAAAGGGTGTAAGTAGAAATGGGTGGCAGGGTACCAATTTGGGCAGCAATGTTCAGCCACTGTAAAGCTGCTCCAGATCTCTGTGTTCTGTTCTGTGCACTAGAAGAGGCGCGAAGAGGGCATATGCATGCCTTTTCACACGCATATATCTGCTCCGTCTCCTCCAGAAATATTAGGTAGCCCATGTACTTCTGCAATATTTAATTCTGAGGAAAAATGATCAGTGAAAAGATAGGTTGTCAGTGACTGACCACCTTCCATGTGAGACTGGGAAACAGGAGACCTCAAGCTTTTGGAAGATTTAGGTATTGACTACCATTGATAGACCAGCAAAGAGTACAGACCTTCAACCTTCAGCAAAGTTAGCTAGTCCAATACAATCTAGAGAGTTTTTTCCACAACAATTATGTATCTGCTTTTAACACACTTCCAGACTCTGAAAAATACTGGATGAATAGTAACCATATGCAAATGAAAATAGGTGTCATGAGCAGCCGAAAAGGGAGGAAAAAGTGTGCAAGATGTGGATTCACTGGGTGTTCTGGCACAGTCAATGTATAACAAAACCAGCCTTTGTGTCTCATCAATATCCCTCTGCAAATTCAAAGCTTGTTTAGCTGTATTTACTGAAGAATACTCCTCTCACTCTACCACGTGCAAGGCGTTTGTACACAGTAAACTTCTTTCTGAGGTAATTCTCATTCATCAGCAACAAACCTCTGTGCGAATACTTTTTCCCTGTGAAAAGCAGGGCTGAAATTGTAGCTGTTCACTTTTTTCCAAGGCACACACTCAAAAATATGCTGGAAATTCAATGCTGTGTCAAATGACTTTTAAGGTTTTTCCAGCTCTTTCCATTTCCATGCAATAATACATTAAATAATTTCTTTCAAGATAAGATCTAATGTGGTTAGAAGCTAAAATTCTGTGTTTAAATTAACCCTGACCTCCTTCTCTTTTTGTCTTCACACAGTCTGCCAAATTCTTCTGTCATACATTTAAAGGTACATTCGTTGTCAGTATAAAGTGACATAGCCATGAATTTGTACTGCTTTCGTCTTCACTCTTAAAGGAGACAAGAGAATATGCTGGTACTGACAAGAATATGTATGCAACATAAGACAAGGGGGGAAAGCTTGTTATCTTTATAAGACAATTAAGAAAAATTCTCTTTTCAACAGATTGAAAGCCCTTATGTCATCTGAAGGTGCCAAGGCTTTGTAGCATATTTTTTTCCTAATTTTTTTTAAGATTAGTCTTGTTTTCCTTTTCCATAAGCCTAAAATAGTTTTTTATTGTTTTTTAAGGGTTTTTCCTTATTATTTTTTTTTCTCAAACCCTGCCAAGCAGAAACTATCTAAGGTTTTGCAGAAAAATTCCTAGAAATCTCAGGTATTTATTTGTCAATGAGATACTACAGCTTATTGAAGAAAGTGGCATTTACAATATTCAACAATCTTCTTTTGCCCCATATATTCTTTTTACACTGGAAGTAAATAGAGAGCAGCATCAAAAGATGCAAAGTAAACAGTTTAACAGTGCGATTAAAACCCTTTATTCTGCATTGCTTAGCCTTTGCCCTCATGCTTTCAACAGATTGCCACTTAAATGAAGAAGGAACACAAACCCAGGCCCTTCCTCAATCCTTTCTCATAGTCACATTAGAAAAAGGACAGAAGGTACAGTTTGCCATGTAGTTTTACAGGTCAATCCCAGTACCAAGCATCCTGGGGAAAAGAGACCAGATGAGACATATCCCAAGGGAACTGTTGAGTTTGTATCTAGCAGACAGCTGAAGCTTAATGTAATGAGAGATAGATACTTAAAATGAAAATCTACAGTTTTAAGAGAGAATCTTTCTGGTAAAGAGTTGCATGTGTCCATGACAGCAGAAGTGGCAAAGGTTTCTACATAATGTAGAAATGTTTTGTTGGATTTAAATAGGCAGTTCAGACCTTTCAGCTGAAAAATGAAAATGGAAAATTGTATTGGGATAAACCCATATGGTTTCAGACCTTGGTTGCATAAAATTTGAGGCCAAAAGTAATAATTTTGCATGACACATTTCTTACCTGCCGGGCAGCTATTTGAGGCTGACTGATAAATGAAATTAAATTCAGGGGTAACTGAGAGAAAAATAACTGATCCTCATTTCTGCTACTACAGATAATCCAGTTGACTGCTGTGAAAATAATGCACCTGATACATGCAATAGTTGTGCTAGGCATAGTGTTGTTAAATCACATGTAACATTCAGAAAGAAAATGTTCTTGAAGCAGCCTCTCTGCCCACTGTTATTATCCATATGCCAAGCCAGAGGCTCATTTACAAAAGACTCAGAAATATACTTGAGAGTGCAGAATAACATGGTATTAAAAGCTAATAGACAAAACCCTTACGTGGCAGAACCGGTCAAAAACAGCATTAGTGTTGCAATTAATTACTAAAATGAATTTGTCGTATTAAAAGAAACAGTGTAAGTCACTTCTTTTTCATGCTGTCTTATATCTACTTTAAACTTAAGAAGCCACTTCAAAGACCCACAGATCTCCAAAGGAAAATATCCCAACTCCGTCTCTCTGCATGGAAAATGTGAAACTATTGAGAGGAGAAACCTCAAAAATTTATCCCTGTCTTCAGATAGATTCTGTCTGTAACTTACCCTGGCTACAAAAATATGCCCCTTGGGGACTGCAGCGGGAAAATCCCACACTTCATCTCCCCTCTTCCTTCTATCCATTTCTGTCCTCTGTCTCTGACAGGAGAAGGGCTGAGCCTTCATCTTGGTCAGGAAGAAAAAGTAGTTTCATCGAACTAAGGAGACTCAACATTTGCTTCATATTCTGCCACATCTCAGCAGCAAGGCAGCTCCTACACAAACTAAGGCTAGCCTCTATTCTCAAAATGCATGCTAGAAAGGGTTTGAGCTTTTAATTTTTAAAAACTTTTAAATTTTTTTTCAGGGGGACAGCACTTTATCAACATAAGAATATATTCTTTACCACTTGCATTTGTTTTACCATCAGAAGTACATCAAATATGCCTGTGTACTTCCTGTATCCAAAGTCCAAGTTATTTCTTACAGAGAATTTTACTGTATTATTCAAAGTGATATTCATCTTATAAATAAAAAGAAAAAAGAGAAAAGACAAAAAGAAAAAAAAGGGAGTAGAGAGAGAGGATCAAAGCTGGGCAAATCTCCCTTGGAACACCATTTAAGTAATGTGTAATAAAATTGCCCTTCTGGCCTCCTTTACAATAAATGCATTTAAATCTTGACATTTTCTCTTGGGACAAGAAATGTACTTTCTGACCAGTTCTAGATGGGAGATCTTGAAGGAGGACTGTAAGCCCTGGTTTTGAACAAGTCACAGTAAATACTCCTTGTCAAAAGCAGATAAGGACAGCACCCTTCGGAATACTCAAAAGTTGTGGAAAGGTGGGCACAATGAACACCCTGATGAGAAGAACAGAAAGATTATGCAGAAGCAAAATGGGAATCGGAGGCCTTGTGGCAGCTTGAAGGCAAAGCGCTTCAGATCTGTACCTTATCTCAAAAGAGAAAAGTGCGTCTACTAACTCTTTCAGGCCCATGGCTGCATCCATCCTCGGGTGCCGAGGTCTCCCCTGGGAGCACCATACACACATACAGCTCCCTGCCTCACTCACCCTGGCCCAGGAGCAAAGCACAGGTCTGAGCTCTGGAAAGACATTAGCATATGCTGTTTCTCTTACAACATCGCCATTTGCATCCGCCTGAGCACAGCTTTCTGTTTTCTTTCTCTTCTTGATGACACTTGGGAAGCTCAAAAGTCCTTTTGCAGAAGAATTTGAGTCCTTTGAGATACATTGCTGTCATGTCCTCTGTATGGCAAGACAGAAAGCCCATGAAATGAGGCAGAACTGAAGTAGTAATCATCAAGAAAAGGGAGGACAGAGTGAAAACAGAGAAACCATAATTTATGAAGTTAATTTATACCAAAATACTTTCCATATGCTTATACTCAAGGAGAGATTTACAGCATTGTGTGCAGTCCATTATTTAAGTACCAACCCTGAAAACAAGTAACATAATTTCCTTGAAACGACTCCTGCCTTTTATTGGCCTATTTCTGTTCTTCCCCAGCCACTTTTAAGCCACTGAATTCCTCCTCCACCTTGGCTTCCCACTCCAGCTGCCTGGTGACAGGGGCAGCAGGGAAGGATAGCACAGCTGCAGTAGCTGCAGGGCCAGATGTCCCGGGAAGAGGCCAGACAGCAATGCTGGGGGGCTGCAGCCCTGCTCCAGGGTGCTGTATGTTGGTACACACAGGGCTGAAACAGGAGTGAGGCTTAGCTGGAACAGTGAACTGAGAAGCAAACATTTCTGTATACCATCTCTCAAAGCATTGACTGCTGTCTCAGCTGGGTGCTCAGATCAAGCTCTCCTCTAATTTTATCTCATAAAAACTGCACCAAGCTTGCTTGGTGTGTGGGGTTTTGACATGGAAAATCTCCTTACTTCTTGGGGAAGAGAAATCCGTACATCAGCATGCAAAACCCCTCAGAGATCTGCTGTGCAGCAAGGAGCTGACACTGTTAATCGCACTGGAACACACGTGGTATATTAAAATTTTAGGGATGATGTTGGTGTTTGGTGTGAAAACTAGCACTGATGGGTGAAAATAGAGCATGCTGCACCAGTGATGAAAAAAGTGGCTGGGGACATCAGGGTAAGCTACTCCTCACACACAAAGTTGGCTCCTGCCAAGATCTGGGCCTAGCTCTTGGCATGGAAAGGAAGTGCTGGGACATGTTCAGCAATTTTAAAGAAGAAGAGAAGACATGGGAGGAAAGGTGATGAAATGTGAACAGAAAGGTGAGTGGCTGGCAATAGCTGAGCAGGACCCTCATGACAGGTACGGGTGTGGGTGAAATTAGTGGATCATGCTGTATATGCCTGCTTCCCACAGATAAGTGCCAATGCAGGAGCCACAGATGGATCCACCAAGAGAGGAAAGAAGGACAAGTGCAGTGCTTGCAGAAGTGGCAGCTTTTACAAGTACAGCAGCCAGGCTGTATATTCAATCCCAGCACTGAAAGAAAGCCGTCTTGCCTTGGCTCTGCTAGTCCAATGCCTTTGTCCCATGCCCTCTGTCACTTTGGATCACAGTTTCATAGCGCTTCTCCTTCATGAATTTAAGCAGGTTTAACCAGTCTCAGACAACACTTTAGCAGCTTTCAGAATCCTGGCACCTTGCAAAAGTCAGCTCTCCAGAATACTGGCAAATAGTAGATGCACTGAATCTTCCCCAGGTTACATTCGCAGTAACTAAGACATAGAGTCTGTCTCCCAGGGGCCAGAAAGAAGACAGAGCATGTATAAGATCTCCCCGGGCCTCACAGCACTTTCTAAAAAGGCTGCAGAACAAGAAACACCTGAAGCATACACCAGGTTCAAGAACAGTGCTTCATCACCCTGCTGTTGGCCACAACTCTGTGGACAAACAGCGGAAGTATAACAAGTATGGGATAAGCCCCTTGAGGGCTTGACTTCTAAAACAAAAGCTACCAAGACCACAGTTCTCCACAAGCCTGGATATTTCTGTTGAGAATGTAAGAAATGCTTACTGCTTCAGTTTTGCTAAACTTGTGGTCACAGTGACACCCAGTGGAAATTACTTCCATAGCCGGATTGTATATGCTGTGCTACACATTTTCCTCTCTTCTATGCTGTGCAGCTCTGCCTCACCACATTTCCAGAGGCTGTCACAGCAGCCAGCAGCAAAAGGAGGCCCCTCATCCCTCAACATAAATGTTCCTCTGTAAGTTCACAAGTTGCAAATGCTGCACTAAGCTTCCATATGAAAAGATTTGCATACGAAAGAAATATTTTTACCGCAGTGATGAATCTTCCAGATTACAAGATGTGTTTTCCTCTTAGAGTGGCCCTGAGAAACAATGATGTTCCGTCATTCCTGTTCTGGAAATGGATACTGAATCACAGGTAGCCTGTGCCACTGGCTTACCCAAGGAGCCAAGAGCAGAAGAGACACTGGACTCACCTCTATAGCGCTTTCCTCTTTAAGCCATATTTCCTCCTTGTTTTCCATGCTGAGGTGAATGAAGGAAGTGCTGTTGGGCCAGGTTTGTGCTGTTTGCATACTAACCTGCTGCAAGACCCAGGGCAATGCAACTCCCCTCTCATTGTTCAGCCAATGTTTGCTGATGGGAGTGGTGTTGGGACACCGGTTGGCCACCTGCTTGGGAAACACACAGTTCATCCCTTCTATCGCAAATTAATCCCTCTGCTGGTCACATACTCACCTGTCTCCTCCATGTCATGCAGATACGCTCAGAAAACATTTGGTCAGAGTTTGGTATTTTCTCTTTTTACAGCTCCTCTCTTTTTCTATTGTAGGATCTTCACTATAAGGCAGATACCCTGATGCATTAAGCATTTTAGTCCCACATTTTACTCCCATCAGGCTTTTTCCCTCACTCTCATCCTCCTAGAGTGACTCACTGCCATTCCTGATTTTCATCCCAAGCCTCACATCTCACTAGTTTGCAGTAGGAATACTGAAGCGAATCCTTGGGGTGAGAGGGGAACCCATCACTGTGTGGGGACAGCTCTCTGAAACCCTCCACCAGCACAAAACCTACCTGCACATGGTCCCAGGGATGTGACACCTGTGTGGCTGTCCAGCCCAGCCCCACACCACCTGCTCCTGCTCTGCAGATGAAAGCACGGGAGAAGATGGATGGCTCCGGGACAAAGAGCCCCAGGCTAGTTCCCATAAGACCAAAGCAGAGCACGCAGGTCTTGGCACTGCTGGATAATGTCTTGGGGGTCGATTGGCACGGAAGCATGTTGGGGAAGAGAGATGGTGGCCACCAGAACAGAGAACATCCGTAGTCATGTGACTGCTAGTGAGGGGATTTCCTCCTCAGTCTTGGGTGTGTTTTGTGTGTGTGTGAGCAGTGTGGTGGCTTCTCCTCCCATCTGCGTCAGAAAAAAGCTTTGTGAGGTGGAGTTCCCAGGCTTCTTTTATTTGGATTCTTCATTCTTTCTGATTTCAATCTTCTCTCTGAAGACTGTGAGTACTGAACTAGAAGGGGTGCCTCAGTGTCACTCCAGGCAGAAAGGGAGTGCTGTCTTTGAAACTGTAACAATATTCCTGCCCTAGGCATGCGGGTACCTACACCAGGCTCAAGCACTTCAGATCAGCAAATGAAAATGCAGCAGAAGTAGCAGGGACAAGATACTGCACTGTGTATGAACTGCGCGCACATGACTGCATGCAGAAACAGCACCAGTGCAGTATCCTTCAGGGAGCGCTTTTAAGTGTTGCAGTACATGTGTCTGTTTAGTATATCAGCCCTAAACCGTGTAGCATACAAGCTTTCACATTCTGCAAGGGTTTGTGTCCTGCCCATCTTTAGCCCCATGAGCAGTGCTATATGTGTGCTCTGCATCAGCCTCCTGTGATGTGTGTATCACCTGCTTCCTCCCCTAGCTAAGGAAGAGAGAGAACAGGCCAGAACTGTGCAGCCTATGACTGGGGAGACAGAAGCCGATGTGGAGCAAAGGAAACCAGTGCTTCCAGGAGAGATTTCTCACTCACCTCACTCATCGTTCAGCAATAAGCTGTGAGAGCTGGGATAGGCAGCCACTGCCACTGTACGTGTAACTGAAGCTGGAGGGAGTATCAACCTATCTGTGGACTCTGCCCCAGCCCTAGACTTTGATTCTGCTGCTCCTTCCTTGTGTCTTTGGGCACTCCAAAATGACTTTTTGAGCAAGATGCAGCATTTCTTTGCGGGGTTAAAAATCATCCAGTGGGTTTTTCATCCCCACGAACTTGCTTTTCATGCCCACTTCCCTCTATGACTGCAATACTGGAGTTTCAGCAGAGATGGAACTTGAGAGCAGTCCCTGTGCAGTTGCACCGCATGAGATGTGGTGGGAACATCCCGTCATAATAAAGGTGACATTCAATATCCAACAGTGAATTCTCTGGAGCCAAATGTGTATAGAGCACCATAAGGAGCTTGGTTGCCATCTGCAGCAGGGAATGAAGTCTTCAGCAGCCTGTGCTGCCCAGCAGAGGCTTTGATTTGTCTGCGACAGGAGCTCACAGCACCCACCTGTGCTGCTAAGGCACTGTGACTGGCAATGCAGTCAAGTAGAGTCCTTCCCAATGAGCCTGAGGCTAGAATGTTATTAGCACTCTAAACTGCAACTAATAGACTGTAATGGTTTCTTCCAGGTCCTGTAGTGTTTGCAATTTATGATTTTAATTTGTGGATTATCACTGAGGTATAGCCTTTTCACTAGTGCAGCTGTCATCTGAGAAAGAAAAACAATCCAGGACATTTTTATAGTAATGAACAGATTAAAAACTTTGAACAAGATTTGAACAGAAATCAGGCCCACTGTTAATGAGTCCCACTACCAGGGTGGTCATATATGGTATTCAAGCACTCATACATTTACTTGTAAAGCCACCACATCCCTGAACCAAAAAGAAACTATACTAAAATATTCATGCAAGCAAGTACTTCTCAAAGCAATGCTAAATACAGCTTTTCAAAGTATAAGTCCTGCAAGAGATTTCACAATGAACTACAGTATGAAGAATGATGCTGATTAACAATAATTAATATCTGTAGCCAATTTACAGAAAATTATTATGTAATCCTGATAATAACAGTCATTAGGTCAGTGATTAACATTACTTCATTACAGCCCACATATTCAACATTCTTCTTGCAGTAATTCCCTGGAGAGAAACAGCAAGGCTGTTTCTCCATCTGATTAAACACTGCAAAACCTGTAAAGTCACCCTTCTCACTCAGACGACTTGAGAATAACAGATTTTGGCCAGCTACACAGAGAGTCTGAATAACTCCAGCCAGACAGTCTTCCTAGACTAGCAGAAGTTGATGTGATGGACTGTCTCAGCTCCTCTGACATTGACACCTGCTGCCTCCAGAGAGACGCCTTCACTGGTCTGCCCATGTCACCTCCCCAACCTCTTCCAAGATATTCTGGCAGAAAGACACTCCCTTACTGTGTCCTGTGCATGTGGGGAGCATGGAGGGCTAAAAAGGGTGCACATTTCTTTTGGTCTGGAGCACTGCACATCAGTTGACCATACTGTACTTTCAGTAACTACCTTTTTTTATACAGTGTTTCATAATTATTAACTTTTTTCCATTTCCAAATGACTGACAACATAACTGATGGAACGTTATACAGAAAGGTTAAAGATTTTAAACGTAAACAATTGCAAAACACAGCAAATAAGACAACCCTTCTAAAGGTATTCAAACCTTGACCTCCCAGCAGCTTCTCAGAACTCATGGGAGGACACCAGAGCCATGGCACAAACATGCTCAGTTGAAGCTTCTGTAGCTCTGTGTATCCTTCTGCTGAACCATGATGAACTCTGTTCTTATTTTCTCTTTCTTTGCCCTTTTCAAAGTGCTTCAAAAAATCAATTTTCAAGCTACTATGCCACACATAACAAATACACAGTTTGTCTTTCAAACACAGCTCGAGGGATAACAGCCAGAAAGCCCATAAATGAAAGCTTTGATATAGGAACAGATATGTACATACATGTGTTTATATACATATAGTTTACATATATATTGTTTATATATATTGTTTACACAAAAGTACACATATATGTATATTTTCTTGTTTCTGTTCATTTAAATAATAACTGGTACCTTGTGATCTATAATTCATTTACAGGAATTTCCCACAGTAGCTCTGTCTGTTTTGATAATGCTTTTTTCTACAGACATATCAAGAAATGTTTGGCTGTTTCCCACACATTTAAGAGCTGACTTGAATAAATGACATACCTCTCGGGGTTTTATGCTGCAAGAAGTACAGGGCTACTCTTTGGAAAGGCTGGAGGGGTGAGACAGGTGGCTGCTCAAGGATTTTATGATGTTTGGTATGGACAGTAATCACACCATCAATGAAACCTTCTGAGTGCAACCACAGAAGCTAAGAAGCAAGGACAACCCTTTGTGTCATTTTCAAATAAAATTGATTCCTGTCTGAGGATCTGATTGAGCTGCTTTCCAGCTGAACAATAAGGAAGATGTTATAGTGCAGTCTCAATGTTTAGGCACAGACTTGCCTCAGGAAAGGGGGCAGCAGGATGGTCTCTTTGAAGTCACCAAGTTATTGCTTGCAAAGAGGCTGAGCAGCAACATACAGTCCAGACAGGAAGGGACTGGCAGCAGTGGGAAGTACGGTGAGATGGATGGATGGATGGATGGATGGATGGATGGATGGATGGATGGATGGATGGCTCCTCCTGCTCTGTTGCAACACTCTCTCCTCCCTGCCATCCAGTGTTTGTGTCCATTTGCTCTGTTCCCCCCACACCGCACTGCCTGTGCCTACCATCTCTGCCTCTGAAAGGATCCATGATGAGGCACCAGCAAGAAAACCATTGTGAGAGCTGTGCAGAATCTGAATACTCCTTATTACTCAGTTGGTTGCACCGTTGCCAAAAATGCCTGTTGTCGTGCCACTGAAACAGGGTGTGGGGAAGAGGAGGGGCAGAAGCAGGGTGAGCAGTGGGCATAGCACAGCATGTACCCGGAGAGGAGGTGAGTGAACAGCCCCTAAATGTTGAGCAAGTGCAGCGATGGGTATTGTATGAAGGAAAGCAAAGGAGAGCAAACGTGCTAGAGCTGTGAGATTTCTTTGAAAAGCTGAATGTCCAGCTGCCTTACCAGTCCTTGACTGTCATCACCTGGGAGTACCAGGGTAAGAACTGAAGGTCAAAGGCAGCCCTTTGTCCCTTCACCTGCTTCACATCAGGAAGCAGGCCCATGGTTTCCAGAAATTCACACCAGTGCAGTTTGAGATGAACTGTGTAGAAAAGATTTTTCAACTGGATATAGAACTGAGGAAACGAACTTTATATCCCTTCTCTGGCAGGAAAGGGGAAATGAAGTCTTAAGCTTTGCTTCATGAGCATCAGTCTGGAAGCTGATGCTAGACCTCTGTAAACTGTCCCATGTGACTTATTCAGGGAAAGAGGGCGAGCCTCAGTGGACTCCACAAGTAATCTGGGACCTTTGTAATTTGAGTCTGAACATCTGGAAGACATGGGATTAGACAATTCACATGTCTAAAGGCAGAGACCAAAGGAAAAGGTGGTGTTTGCAGTCCTCACAGACACAGAGATTCGTGATTTCTCAGGCGGTTCATTAGTAGACTGCCATGCTGTGCCTCAGTTTCCCTAGTCAGGAAATGTATTTAAAGTCCCAAATCAGACACCCCACACCCTTGGCTATGCGGACTGTCAGTGCTTCTTTCTTTCTCACCACTTTACAATGATGTTGCATTGCTGAAAATTGAAGTCCTTACCCAGCCACATATATTTGGAATACAACCCCAGCTGTGACAGGGGTTGGGGAAACAATCACCTGTTTCAGCACATAAGAAGGACTGTAAGGCACAAGCACATCCCTCTTCCTGCATCATTTTCTGTGGACTTAGAGCTCTAAAACCTGCCCGAGTTGGCAGCCACCTGTCAGCAGACAGAAGGCTGCATGCAGTGGTTGACAGCAAAGGCCAAAGATCAGTGGCTTCACTGAGGCCAAGGGAATGTTTTTTTTCTCTGCAAGACAGATGACAGTGTCAAATGCCTGCTTTACTTAAAGATGTTTTCTTTGGTGATAGTCTGGAGGCTAAACATGCAGACTTTCCTGAAAGAGGTTGTGGCTCATTGCACACACTGTTATGCTCAGGAGAAACGATATGAATTCTGATGGAGAGGGGCAATGCAGAAGCATAGCATTTATGCTTTCGGAGGGCTCACAAAAGGATCTTGGATGTTAGAGGTCTATTTCCCCGTTGCCAGGCAGAGTCAGCTAAATAAACGGAAAGATTCCTGACTTGAGTGCTCATGTCTAACGTGATTTTAAAAGCCCTCATTATGTGGGCACCCTTCTGTTCTGCACTTAAACCTATGTCCACCTAATGACAGACAAGGTATGGACATGGGCAGAGGGAAAAAGTAATGTCAAAATCTTGGAGTGAAAAATTTGGCCTTTTCCATCCAGTTTAGGAGGCTGCATTCTGAGATGGAGCCAAGGATTTATAGACACAGTCATTGTGAGTTTTTTCCACTGACATTATCAGGCTTTTAAGGAGATAGTTTCTAGAAGTTACCATAGAACCAAAACATTTTAGATTGAAATTGATTTTAACAGTACTGAATACATCAGTGATAGGCATTAATGCAAGTTAGAGAAATAATGTGCCTGTGATGCATTGAGGATTACAAAAATTGGTCCTGTGCTTCTTTCCACAGGATTTTCCAGACTCTTCTGGCTCTGTTAGGCAGCTCCTCTGCTCTGAACATGGCAGCAGTCAAAGACCCTCCAGCCCCATGCTCATACAAAGTAAATTTTGACTGTAATTTCAGTAATACAAAGTACATTCCATGTGTGAGTAACCATTCACATACAGTACATCTTGGTGAAATTCTGTAGTGTTCCCAGATTATAATTCTCAGTTGCACTTGTCCTTAACACTTCTCTAACTCCACAATTGGTACAGCTCAGGAGAGTCACCCTCCTGTATCCTGTAGCATGGCACAAGTCATACTGACACATAGTTCCTCCTTCCACTTTTCCATCTCCAAAACATTTGCATCTGGCATGAAGACCTTTCTCAGCTACATATGTATTAAGCAAGTTACACGCTTATAGCATGTACAACAATTGAGATGCGTGTGTCCTTGTGTTAAAATGCATATCAGCTCCTCCAGCTGCCGCCGTTCCTGGGCTCCTGATGCTGCACCTTTGCATAATACCAGAATAGAATACGTGATCTCAAAACCCAAATGAAATACAAAATCTCTGACTGTGATCAGCAAAGCATGTATGCCCAGGCTTGGATTTAAAAGTGAGCACGTGTTAAAAGTTTTATTGAGTAAAGGTGGACTTTGACTGTGCAATTTACTATATTCTCTGTAATTCAGTGTCTGCCTAGAAATCAGTGATGGTAAACCTTAAGAAGCACTTTACATTCAGAGGCAGTTTTGTTAGTAGCAAACAATGCAGGCTGTATTTTCCCTGCTTCTTCTTCTTTTTAACTGATAGTATGGTGCAAAATCTTCCTTAAAAAAAAAAAAAAAAAGTTAAATTAAAATCTTAAAGAACATCTCCCAGTGAAACAGTGAACATTTGACAACTGACTTCACTTCCAGGCACTGTTTGGGGCACTGCTTAATCAACTGTGCACATTGTTGTGTGAATAGACTCATTGAAGTGACTTGGATGGCACCCTACAGTGAAGAGAGATGTCCAGAAGACTGTAGGTTTAGTGAATCACTGAGGTCCTGAAGCAGTTTTCAAGGGAAGGAACCTAAAGAAAACAGGAAAGATGACCTAGTAATTCACCATACGAATGTGGAAATAAATCAACAGTAACATTGTATTACTATAGCCCTCAAGCAGAGATACTGTATCCTACTCTTACTTAGTAAAATGTAGATACAGATTTTACCTACATTTCATGAGAAAAAACTGTGGATTAACACAATCTGGAAAAATCTAATCTGAGCAATTAACTGTATCTAGCTCTGAGGAACAGTGGCTGCTGCCATTTATTCAAATGATGGGGAGAATGTAACTTCTGCCCTCCACAGGGATCTGAAGGCATCTGCGTCATTCTGCTGGAGGAGAAATACGGTGATTTTGATCAATTTAAGTTTTATTTTAAGTCAAAGAGTAATGGGCAGCTTGGTACCTGTGACTGAACTATGGGACTGGTTTTATTTGCTGTGTGTTTAGGAAGCTGTGGGAGGGGGTGGTCCTTCAGCTCTGCACGTACACAGACTGCTTATTTTGGTAGATATTTTGGTACCTTTTTCACATATTTTGGTATCTTTTCTGAAAGAAAAGGGTGGAAAGGAGATCAGAATTGGACCTGCTTCAAAAATTTCCCATCCTCTCTAAGAAAAGTGGAAATCATTTGTTCTCTGTCTTGCAGTGAGTATGGATGCAGTGTGGTACACAAAGCCTCAGGCAACACATTCCATGGTGAGAATAAAAATAAATAAAAATAAATGCTGAAAAACTGTGCCTGGTTACCAACAGAAGCCCCTTCCATGTTGGAAAGTTTGCTCAATCATGAGGTTTCAAGACAACACATAAATCTTTGGCAGCCCCAAAAGCTGTTTCTGTCAAGGCCACAGCAGAGCTGGGTTTTTCATTAGGAGTAGCTGAGCCTCAGCTGGAACCACTGAGGACTGTCCTCTGCCTTTGGGCTGATGGTGCCCGAGGTCCAGTGCTGGCCACACAGGAGTTTTGTTCCTGTAGGTGCTGACATGAGAGACTAATGGCACAGTACCAATTCTTTCTCAACATCACCTTGTGATGTGGATTGCTCAGAGTGACATCAGTAGTTCTCCTGACCTCAGGATGCAACCATGGGATAAATATCCTACAGCACACTATAAGGAGGTGCAAAACAAGGCACTCTTCTTGTTTGATCTCAGCCAGCATGGGAAACAGCTGAGCACAGGTGAAATGCTTGCAAGAAAGTAAAGGTTTTCACCCAAATGGCTTTTAATCAGAGAGGTTTACTCTCATTGAAACTGTTGACACAGGAAAATGGGAATTGTTTTTCACATAAAATACCATTTCAACATTTTATCAAAAATATCAACAAATGTTTTCTAAACTCTATTTTTATCAAACACAGATTATACTATGCAGATGAGCTCAGGCAGCTATAGAGAGACAAATGAGAGCAAATATCATGGTACTTGCTCCTGCACATCAGACTAAACAGAGATTTCCATGCCTCTCAGGCAATCATAGCAAGTTTTCCCTCTCCAACAGTGGGACCAAGGGAGACAGAAGAACAGAATGAAGAAAGATGAAGAGAAATCTGCACACATCACAAATGTTGCTCTCAGTGAATGCTGAAATATCATTCTTACTCAGTGTATCTGTCAGTGCAAGTGGCAGAGTTCAAAAACAAGCTCTGTTGACACAATGGGACCAGCAGTGCTACAAAAATATGAGTGGTGGTCCCCAGCCAGAAAAGTAAATGGCTGTTAAGGACACCTGTGAAAAACGACTGAAGGAACTAGGGTCATACATATGTCAGGATGGCAAGACATGGAGATAATAGGTTTACTGAAGTGTAATTGACCTTCAGAGGTATTAATGCTGCTGTTGCCACTGCCAGAGAGCAGCACTGGCATACACTTTTTACCAGAATACTTTCCAGCAACGCCCCAGATTCTTTACAATTTGGATTTTATGCCAGGGAAGAATGAAAACGTTTATTTTGTCTTTTTAAAATACATTTAAACTTTAAAAGTAAAAAATGGGAGGTTTTTTGTATTTCAAAATGAGTGCTTTAAGTAATTTTTTTACATCTGAAAAAGTTTTACCTTTTTTTGCTTTGTTTTTCTTTGCTTTCTTCTTCTTTGCTTTCTTCTAAGTTCTTGCTTCTATTTACTTCTTCCCAAAGAAAAGGGGGACCAGAAGAATAAGAAGGGACTTTTGGAGGAAATTCCTGTTCCTGTGTTTTCTTATTTTGTTTCTTCAAAGTGCGAAGTTACAGAGAAGTAGAAATGACCTTAGTTTTGGAAAATCAAAGCTAAAAATCAGGAAAATGGATTTTGCATTTTTTAAGAGCTAAAATGGAATGCAAATGTAGATGAAAATTAAATTAAGAAGACCTTTTTTTTTTTTAATGTCTGGTAGAAAAATTTCAGGCAATTTCAAAAAGGAACTTTTATTGCAATATATTTTCTTGAAAAATGTGTTTGATTTTCAGTCTGCCAGAAGGAAAAGGGCAAGTTTTCCCTACCAGAACTGCCAGAATCAGATCTAAGTAAATTCTGCAGAACCAGTATAGTTGATGCAGAAATCATTACTGACACAAAATGGGGTACCATTTCTGCAGACACATTTTTGAAAAAAGAGACCAGGTACAGACCTTTGCTCATGGTGCAGTAATTCCCTTTTTACTTAGTGCATAAGCTATTTAAATACTACTTCTTCTGGACCTCCATACCATTTTAAAAAAGATCATTCAGTGACAGGGTCACACATTTTCATTCTTTGGCCGTGCCAAAGCGAGCTGCTTGTCCACCAGCCCTGGCCTTCCAACTTTTGCATGAGGATGTTTGTGACAGCTCATTGTCACATTACTCCTTGTTGATCCCAACTAGTGCATGGTTGAACTTTGATGCTCTCACTGGAATGACAAAAACTGCAAGTCACAAGCTTATCTCATTCAGAAGCATGCTCTTAATTTCACCTTATACTGAGCTCTTGTGTCCCACACTGGTTATCAGACACCCTTAACAGATGTACGCAGGAAGGAGGTCTCTTCCTAACAGGTTGAAACTATTCTGTGATTCTGGGGTTGGTTTTTTTTTTTTTGGTTGGTCTGGTTTGGGTTGGGTTTTTTTGGTTGGTTCGGTGTTTTTCTGGTTTTGTTTGGGTTTTTTGTTGTTTGGGGTTTTTTGTTTGTTTGGGGTTTTTTGTTTGGTTTTGGTTTTGGTTTTTGTTTAATTGTTCAATTTTTTTCTGGATGCTCAATTCTAGTTACCACATAAGCCCATCTTATCTGAGTAAATGGTCCTTCTCAGACTGTTTCTTGAGTCTCTATGTAAAAAGACCCCCAAACTTGAATGAATTCAAGTTCTGCTAATGTCAGCAATCATGATTTGAACTGTGCAAAGACAAATGCCAAGACTGTTGTTTTTCTTATATCCACCCACTGAGTTAGTAAAAGGCTGGAGGAAAAGGACAAATCACTTGGCCTTCCTTGTTTCAGCTCTTTTTCTGCAAGCTGTGCTATGGGGAGTCAGGCCACTAACATGGTCAGCGTCTGTCTGGGTGCAGCCCTGGAGCTGGAATGCCTCTGCCTATGCCTCTATTAAGTCTAAATGTCTCCTGCCACTGCTCTGCTTTGCATCACCCCTGTGCTCTTCAGAGACTTTTAAATTGTAGCCAAACTTGTTTCCTCTTTCATCTCCATTATTGGCTTCTGACAGCAAGAATATCTGTAGCAAAAAAATGTAGTGGATTTGCTCTTAGGTTAGAATTTTCTGTATTGGTGCTTAAACTCTGCTGATTATGTTGCAGTCATTTCTCTTTCCCAGGCCAATTCCATGCATTATCTATCATTGAATCAATATAAAACTTCTCTTATTTTTACTTCTCTTTTATAGCTTTCAGAACTCCTAAGAGTTGTTAAGTTGCTATAGGCACGCATTAACCTCTTGCTGATCTACTTATCCCCTCTTCTGCATAAGCAGATTTACTTCCCAAGTCTTCTCACTGACGTGTCTTTCAAATCTCTCTTCTTTAAGCTCTTCTCTGATCTGTAGCCCATTTTCTGACATCCTACCAGAACTGGCTGTAAGAACTGGACACAGCATTTCAATGGAGAATGGCCAGTATGTGAATAGAGGATATACAATCTCTCCCCTCTGATTCTACAGGGTACTGCCCAAACTTGTCAAAATCAGATGAGCCCCTGTGACCTCAGTATTGCCCACACTTAGCTGACCACATTTTAAACTGTATCGCACTGCTAATAAAGTTTCTGCAGTATGAGTAACTCATGTTCCTTACATGCAGGTGTATAGTTTAAGAACTTCTGTTATGGTATGAACCACAGAATGTCTCGTACCTAGTCAGAGGTGACTACCTCACCTGCTCTGGACAGTCTCTTCCTTAGGACAAATTTCTGCTAACTTCAACACTTTACTGCTTAGCACTAGAAGAAAAAAATCCTTTTGTACATTCCTCTTTCTTCTAATTGTTGTTACTTTGTCGTACAACTCCCTGTCACATTTTTTTTTTTCTGAAAGTTGAAGACCTTTTAGAGCAGTTAGCCCACAGCTGCAGCAGTTAGCTTGAGTGTTTGAAAGTGCATGGTCAGAGCTTTTCATTAGCTGGGGTTAGACACACAGATAGATTAAATAGATTTTTATACTGGAAAGGCCTTTGATGTTGATCTGTTCACCTCTGTAACACTGTCATGCATCTTCATTTAGCAGAGTCTGCATCATGCCTGGTAATTCTGGCTAAGGTAGAGGACATTTGGGTCTCAAACATTTCAACTAACAGAAAATCTCCCAGAAAAAAACATCTTTGTCTTGTCAATCTACCTCTGTACAGCATACTCCATATAACTCAACTCCTACGTCATGGCCATCACTTCTATTTCAGCTACACCCTGTGTTTAAGAATCTGCTCACAGTCACTACTCCGGCACTCCCTGTACAAATGTGCAAACAGATTAATCCTCCTGATTTCATCTCCAGCTAAGCTGTACTTTCATGATTAGTTATGATCCCCATTAAAATCTGACCTGTTATTTGCAGATTTGTGTACTTCTAGCTTCCAGTCAATAGGCATTCCCAGCTTTCATGATCTTGTTTCCTCAACAATGCAGAGATCAGTGGGCATATAGATAAACAGAATGCTTGCAGTCTGGCATTTCAAGCTTTACCAGAGACTATAACAGATTTCACCTTTCAGCTTAATATTAGGTTGTTTCATGAGGAAATCTAGTGCAGGCATTGATATTGGCCACATAGCAGGATTCTGTAAAGCATTGCTAGCATATGAAAATTCATTGGTTTTAAAGTCACGAGGAAACCCTACAGTTAACAAGACTCTTCCTCCAGGCCAAAGGCTGTAAGATTTCTTCAACCATGCCTGTCTCCCAAGGGTTCAATTGTTCCAATTGTCACAGAGTTTAAACAAATGCACTTTTCCTAGAGACATTTCCTGGAGACTAGACTGAAAGAAATGAAGGTTGAAAAGGTCCACTCCCAATTTGCTTTCTCCCTAATAAAGGTGGTCGAGCCATACGTTTTTGAGCAGTCCAGACATAAGGTCTTCTGCATTCCTCACCTTCCTCAGCACAGTGATTGATACATACTTCCTATGTGCCAATGCTGGAACTACCTCAGAGCAGTCACTGGTGTATTGTGTCTGCACACATCTCAAGCCCTGTATATACACATGCTCCAGGAGTGGGACTAAACAATTTTGTGTAGGTACCAATGAATAAACACATATTTGGACCTGTCAGTGATGTTCTAACTGGATATTTTTGGCAAAGGAGTGGCCCACACAGGACCTAAAAGCATAGCTTTATCTTTGTGAAGGCATGGACATGCCAGATACAGAAATCCTAGAAGCTGCCATCAACATCCTGCTATAGAAAAGAGTCCTAAAGCAAGTGTCAGAAAAAAGTAGCAGAATGGGAGAAAAGAAAATCCTGCTAGCATTTTACTGTGGGAAACAGAGGAGTAAAAACCTCTACAGGCGCTTGTAAGTTTGATTTACAACCCTGGAAAGAACTTGGGTTGATATAATAAGGATAAAAGTTATACAGACCTAAAGCAGAAAAATTATGAACTTGTGTTCTTATAGATAAGTAAGAATGTGTATTGGGTGACATGGTGAAGGGTTTTAAGTACACTGATGTGATTTTATAGTTTAAGTTAAGAATTTAGATGTTATAGTAGAAGTATATGGGTGTACGTGACTTCACAATTAATTGGGCAAAGAAAAGACGCATTGCAGTAAAAAGTACCAAAGGTGATAGGTTATCAAGTTAAAACAAAGTGTCATGTTAATTGCTTATTGGACAGAACTGCTAATGAGTATGTATGCAACCAAGCTGCAGTGTACCAGCTAGCTTGTCTTCAATAGAACAGCACAATAGCCAGCCACTCACTGACATCCTACTTTTATAAACGTAGGATGTGTTTTCACTAGCCTGCTCCTGTGTGAAAAGTGGCAAGACTTCAGGTTCATGCTGCCACAGGATGCAGTAAAGAAGTTAGTATTTCTGTTCAGAGTAAGTACAGGTGTTCGGTTCTATACTGTATGTGCCAAACTTTCTACTCATTCCTGGTTATACTTTTGCCAAGAGGGTACAGTTTGGTGGTGTTTATTCTGGTGCTGGACATCAACTAGTTGCTCTAGCCCTGTTTCTGGTTTGCTCTATTGATGCAAGGCAAACATGCAAAATTTTGCTGTTTGCCCCCATGGAGCACAGAGAGAGGCAACTGAAAAAAGTTCAGTCTGGGAAAAGAGCACACTTGGGTTTTCCACAGGGTTGCATTAAAATCAAGGGCAATCTATGCTAATGTGTCTCATTTTCCTATCTTTTTCTGGAATTATATATATATATATATATATATAAAGTCAGTTTGAGGTATTCTGACAGTACTTCAACATATGGTCTCAATTTCAGACTTGCTGTGTAGAAATGAGCATAGGAAATTAATGTTAAAGTTTTGCAGTGGCTGAGAGCTGAGTTAGCCCTTATGGACATAAAGCATGAATAATCCAAGTTTTTCTGTTTTGGAAGAGTCTTGTGAACACCTCCAAGTTGTTTTAGTTTTATCATTAAGTACAGCTCCCTATGCAGCTTATGCACCAATTGAAGCCTCTGACTGGTCTCCATCCTTTGACCATTCTGGTACAGTAGAGTTCCAATTGAAACGAATGGGGTGTTTACACTCAGTGTTTGCCTTGTGTGATGGTTGATTTTCTTCTTGATGAGGATATGCTACTGTTTCTGCTGCTGAAATATTTAAGAAAATAATTTGGAAAAGTGACTGAGAAGTACTCCTGGCTGTAAATGAACACCTTTATTTAAATGCAGATAAAGATTCTTTCTGGAAAAACAAACAAACAAAACCAAAAAAAATTACTCAGTCATTAAGGTAAACAACAACATGTTCAAGGACACGTCCAAGGATTTCAGGGACAAAGCACAATTGCAGTCACAGTTCCACATTTGCAGAATAGCCTTTTGTCTTGGTTTAAGACAATTTATGCGGTGGACACTTCAAAAAATAAGTTATCTCCCCTTGTCTTGGGGTGACTGTGCTGTTGTAACCCCTATCACCGCTCTATGCCCAGACATGATTCCTGAGCCTTTCTATGCCTTTAAAACTGGATGCAAGAGAGAGAGGGAAAAAAACTGAGCGAACTTTACAAAACAGTTTGTGCTTCAAGGACNAAAAAAACTGAGCGAACTTTACAAAACAGTTTGTGCTTCAAGGACACAGAGATTAGCTGCTGCTGCTGCTGAGGAGCAGAGGAAGCACTCTTCTTGCTTTTCAGCCAGCTTTTCGGCTCTGTTTCTTCAGAGAGAGACAGAGAGCTTTTTTTTCTCTGGGACTTTGGCTTTTCTCTTCTCTTCTGGACTTGTTCAGAACATCAGAACACCAGAACACACTGGGAAAGTTTCTACCTTAGAGGACGGGGGCCCACGCCGACCGAGCTCCGAGGAGGAGGAAAGAGA
>VXAZ01001016.1:148702-158923 GCA_013399875.1 Gymnorhina tibicen | reverse complement strand
CGGTGCCCCCAGACCCTGGCAGTGCCCCCAGACCCTGGCAGTGCCCCCAGAGCCCCACTGTGCCCCCAGACCCTGGCTGTGCCCCCAGACCCTGGCAGTGCCCCCAGAGCCCCACGGTGCCCCCAGACCCTGGCAGTGCCCCCAGAGCCCGGCGGTGCCCGCGGGGCCGGGTCACTTACGGCGTTGCCGGCCTCGGCGGCCAGGCGCGCGGCGTAGCGGGCGATGAGCCGGTGCTCCTCGTCCAGCCGGCCCGGGCTGTCCAGGACACTGCAAGGACAAAGCACGGTCAGGCCGGAGCCACGGGGCACAGAGACAGCGAGGGCAGAGAGAGGAGCCCCGCTGGAAATAATGCACGCGATTCCCTTCTCCGTTCCCTCCACGGCGGGGACCTCGCCCCAGGCCTTCCCCCAAGCAGCTTTTTCTCCGGGATGCCCGGATTCCAGCTGGGATGTAGGAAAATAATTTGGTTTAGGCCCAGATTTCATTTGTTTCTGAGGCGCTTGTGTGCAAACCCTGTTGGCTACTCCAGGTCAACAGGGGCCAGCGGAAGGACGGAGGAGGAAAGCTTTGTGTGGGAGTGCAGGATGGTCCAAGCCAGGATCATTTCCATGGGGAAGAGTGGGAGGGACCCTGCTGGCCTGGGCAGAACCCTCTATCACTCAGAAACGTGGATTTAATGCCAGTGGCATTAAATCAGCCTTTGTAAATCAGCCTGACTTACACCCACCTGACCACACCCAGGACAGGGTCCTTCACTCCCCAGATCCAGAGGGTGACACAGCTCCAGCTGCCTCGTGCGGCCAGGCTGGACGGGGCTGGGGCCCCCTGGGACAGTGGAAGGGGTCCTTGGGACAGTGGAAGGGGTCCCTGCCCCTGGCAGGGGTGGAAGGGAGGAGCTGGTCCCAAAGCAGCCCAGGATTCCCACACCGGCTGCCGCTGCCTTGGAGGTGTTGCTGGAACAGGTGTTAAAAACCATCTCCAACAATCGTGACAGAACCCTGAGGTGACAGAGAGGGACAGGGAGGGTTGAGACAGGAAAAGCAGTGACAGCAGAGGGGACAGGTCCCGGGGGGAAGGGGCAGGCAGCACAGGGTCTGGCACAGGGCTGGCATCCCCTGCTCATCACTGACACCATCAATCCAGCCGGGCAGCGCGGGCAGGGCCCGCAGCACCAAGTAATTCCCTTTGTAACTCGAAACGTGCTGGGGGACAAGGGAGGACTTTTGGGTTGTGCTGATTGAAACCATCAGTGCTGAGATCTGTTCCCAGCTGGATTTGGTGCCACAGCCTTGCCACAAGGAACTAGGAAGGAAATGACAACTGGAGGAGCAACTTGTGAAGTCAGCGCCCAGCTGCCGGTTTGGGAGCCTCTGGCTGTGCCCCTGGTGTGCAGAGATCCCTCATCCCATCTCCCCCGTGAAGGGAACCTCTGGAATTCTG
This sequence comes from Gymnorhina tibicen, assembly GCA_013399875.1. NCBI lineage: Eukaryota > Metazoa > Chordata > Aves > Passeriformes > Artamidae > Gymnorhina > Gymnorhina tibicen. The sequence goes on along the minus strand of VXAZ01001016.1, from coordinate 157,483 downwards.
AAGGGAACCAAACTGGGATGTAACAGCAATGTGGGAATGAGGAATGTGCTTCCCGAGGCCACAGGGCCTTCCCAGTGCCGCTCCCGAGGTTCCAGGTGGGACCCACGGGCAGCCCGGGGCAGTACCCGGGGTGCTCCAGGGAAATTCAGCACCACCATCACCAAACCAGCCACATTCCTGGCGCTCCACAAAAGCGATGCCCAGCCCACATTCCCACCTCGGGAGCCAATTTGCATTTCTGCAAGCTCGATTTCAAGGTTTGTACTTCCTTTATTCACACAACCAACCTATCCTGAATGGGATGGTTATTTAAAAACGCAGATTTCATTTCTTTTCAGTGACATCAAATTTAACAACTCGAACTCTTCCAGCCCCTGGAGTTGGCCAGGTGATGTCTGGGGTGGAACAGACCCACAATTAGCAGAGATGGGGCTGGGATGGCCATGAATTGCACTGTGAGGCCTCTGCTTGGCTGGATTAAATCCTGGAGACATCCCAGTGCACAGAGGAAGGAAGGAGCTGGAGAAGGTGAGTGAAACCAGGGGGAAAGCAGACCTGAGAGTGAAACCAGGGGGAAAACAGACCTGAGACAAGCCAGGCTGGGGGAGCTGCACAGACACCTTCACCCTGATTTATTGTCCCATGGTTCTTTTGTTAAAGACAACAACTTTCCCCATCCCACATCCTGAACCCGATGTTGCCTCCCTGCAGCTTTGCTCTGCAATTGTGGCTGCACAAGTTTCCCCTGCTTTTCTAAGAGATCTCTCCATCCCTTCCACCCTTGCCATTATCTGGTGTCTCCCAATTCCTGTCCCAGCTCCTGAAACTGCCATCTCTTCTTGTCACAGTGAGCTACAAAACAGTTATGGACAGTTTCTGGCTTTCTTGAAAACAACCTGTAATTTATAAAAGAAAGAATAATCCTTTTGTGTTTGCTTTTAGAAATATTTTACAGGTGACAAGGAAGAGGAATTCAAGTTCATCTCCTGGCCAGGGTGCTCCAAGCCCCAATGTCCAGCCTGGCCTTGGGCACTGCCAGGGATCCAGGGGCAGCCACAGCTGCTCTGGGCACCCTGTGCCAGGGCCTGCCCACCCTCCCAGGGAACAATTCCTTCCCAATATCCCATCCAGCCCTGCCCTCTGGCAGTGGGAAGCCATTCCCTGGGTCCTGTCCCTCCATGCCTTGTCCCCAGTCCCTCTGCAGCTCTCCTGGAGCCCCTTTAGGCCCTGCAAGGGGCCCTGAGCTCTCCCTGGATCCTTCCCTTCTCCAGGTGGACACCCTCAGCTGTCAAGAACAGGAAAGGGAGCAAAGGGGAAGAATAAACCCGGAGCTCGGGTGGGAGGAGGATACCTGGGAGAGAGTCCAGAGGGTTCCACAGCAGCAGAAGTTTGGAGAGGGCTTACACAGAACTGCCTGCCTTACAAACCCCGTTCCAGGTGACCTGGCCCCTTTGGGCAATGTCGTGCTCCTTCCACAGTCACTCCCTGAGCTCTCCCACCCACCCCCTGGAGCTGCGGGTCGTGGCTGGCACAGGGGCGGCACAGAGAACGGAACCAGGGAATTGTGGAATGGTTTGGGTTGGAAGGGACCTGAAAGCCCATCCAGTCACCCCTGCCATGGGCAGGGACACCTCCCACCGTCCCAGGGTGCTCCAGGTCAGCCTCGATGGAAAGGTCTCACCAGGGAGGCTTCCACACCCGCTCTGGGGCCACCTGGGTCGGTCACGGCGACACGGAGGGGACAGACCCAAATCCACTGGAGGCACAGCGAGGAGCCAGGGAGGGAAGGGGATTTCAGGTGTTAATGGGAAAGGGCTGAGCACAGGCTCTGCCCTCCTGGCAGCAGCACCAGGACAGCGTGAGGAGCCAGAGAAGGAAATTGAATTGGCTTGGGATGGGCCTGACACAACAGTAACGAGGTGTTTGTGCCAGGACAGGTCCCTGAGCCAGCTCAGCGGGGACAGGACACGAGGGAGTCACACACGGCTCGGGCAGGGCAGCGTGACAGGGAGGGGAAACTCAGCCCCATCTGACCCTGGCTGGAGGCTCCCACGGAATCACAAAACAGGGCAGGGGTGAGAGACGGCCGAGACTCCCCTGCCCTGCTGCCAAATCCCGACAGAAATCCCAGCTGGGACAATCCACGTGTCAGCAGGACGGGCGAGAGAGAGGCTGGTGCATCCCGGAATGGCTTCCCATTAGGCTGGGACAGATGGGATCCTGGGAAGGAATTGTTCCCTGGGAGGGTGGGGAGGCCCTGGCACAGGGTGCCCAGAGCAGCTGTGGCTGCCTCATCCTGAAGTGTCCAAGGCCAGGCTGGACAGGGCTGGGAGCCACCTGGAACAGTGGAAGGTGTCCCTGCCCATGGCAGGGGGTGGGAATGGCGTGGGATTTAGGGTCCCTTCCAACCCAGGCCATTCTGGGATTCTCTAAGTGGATAGGATAGGATAGGATAGGATAGGATAGGATAGGATAGGATAGGATAGGATAGGATAGGATAGGATAGGATAGGATAGGATAGGATAGGATAGGATAGGATAGGATAGGATANGGACAGGACAGGACAGGACAGGACAAACCATTCCAGGGACAGAGGCCATCAGCACCATCAGAGCCACTGGGGATGCCCCCAGCTGCCAAACAGACACTGCTGTGTGAGATTTTGGGGGTGAGGGGTGATGCCCCAGAGAAGCGGCAGAGGAGCACAGATGTCCCCAGCCTCTCGTGCTGCCTTGGAGGACACTCCTGTGCCTGATGAAATGAGGATTTAAGAGATCCCCTTCCCTTTGGAGCCCCCAGGAACCGTTGTTGCTCTGGCAACAGCACCAAGTGACTTAAAGGCCTGAAAACCTCGGGAACCTTCGCTGCAGTGGATGTTCCGTGGCTGCTGCGAGCCCTGGGGTGTCCCAGGAAGGCCTGGACGTGGCACTCGCAGCTCTGGGCTGGTGACAAGGTGGGGACTGGGCACAGGCTGGACTCCAGGGCCTTGGGGGCCTTTCCCAAGCTCAGGGATTCCGGGATTCTGGGACACACACAGCAGCTCAACCGGCCGTATTCTCTTCAAGGCGCTTTGTGCACAGCTTGAAGAGAGACCCCTCTGCATCTCCAAACGCAGGGATTGCGGTAATCGAGTGAAGGGGAGAGTCTGAAATTCCCTGGGTTTTACAGTCCTGTGGAAAACGTTCTGGGTCTCAGCTGCTGCAGGAGAGAGCAGTGATTCACTGCCGGCCTCTCCCAGGAGATGCCCTTCATCCACGCAGCAGCGGATGCGAATTTCTGCGTGACAGAGCGATGAAACAGGGCTCCAAAAACGCTGTCAGAGGGTGAAGGCACGGACAGAGCGAGCAGCACAGAGCCCTCAGGTCCTGAGCCTGCCCCTCCCTCCCAGCACAGCTCTGGCTCTGCACAGGCACCAGTTAATTGGGCCCACAAGTGGAACGGGAACTGGAGCCCCGGCTGTGTCCTGGGATGGAACGGGAGAGCTGCTCTGGGGGCTCCGGGGGGAAATTCCCCTGCACAGACAGAGCCATGAAATATAAATGTGCACAAAGAGCAACCCCGAGATAAAAGGAATTGATTCTTCAAAGCATTCAAGCTGTTTTTTGGGAAAGGCAGAGCCAGAAATGGCTGCATGGAGCAGGTCATGGTGGAGGGGCTGGAAGAGCTGGATCCAGGAACAGAGGCAGGGCCAGGATGGGGCTGGGGCTGCGTTTGGAAAGGCAGGGAGGAGAAAGAACAGGGAGGAGATACAGGACAGAGCTGGGCATGAGCTGCCTGGGAAAGAAATTCAGGGGGAAATTAAGTTTCCTGCTGGTTAAAGATGAGATTCCAGGATGGTCACGGAGAGAAAAGTTAATGGAGTAATGCATTTGGGACGATAAACGGGGTTTGTGTGAGGGGTTCTCTGACAGGGGAGTGCCCGGGGTGAGACACAGATTTCGGGGCACACTGACACCGTTCCCTCCCTCTGCCCGCAATGCAAGGGGCACTCAGTGTCCCTGGAGCCTGGGGTGTCCCCAGAGCCCGGGGTGTCCCCAGAGCTTGGGGTGTCCCCACAGCCCGGGGTGTTCCCAGAGCCCGGGGTGTCCCCGGAGCCCAGGGTGTCCCCGGAGCCCGGGGTGTCCCCACAGCCCAGGGTGTCCCCGGAGCCCAGGGTGTCCCCACAGGCTGGGGTGTCCCCACAGCCCGAGGGGTCCCCAGAGCTCGGGGTGTCCCCACAGCCCGAGGGGTCCGCACAGCCCAGGGTGTCCCCACAGCCCGGGGTGTCCCCACAGCTTGGGGTGTTCCCAGAGCCCGGGGTGTCCCCGGAGCCCGGGGTATCCCCGGAGCCCGGGGTGTCCCCACAGCCCGGGGTGTCCCCACAGCTTGGGGTGTCCCCACAGCCCGGGGTGTCCCCACAGCCCGGGGTGTCGGCACTGACCGTGCCCCGCTCCGCAGGCGCCTCACAAAGGTGGCAATCAGGGCGTGCTCGTCGCGGGCGGGGTCGGGGCTGCTGCGCTGGCACCTGGGGCGGGAGGGAGAGCAGACAAAAACAACGTAAATACGGGCAGGGATGAGCCACGGACACGGAACGAACGGGGACAAACCAAAACCTGCTGGGACAAGGGACGGAAAAAAATGGGAATGGGTTTCCATGAGTCACAGGGCGAGGAGACTTCTGCTGTTCGGGGACAAACACAGTGAGAGGGACACAGGGGAACATCCAGCACTGGCAGGGGCTGCCCAGGGAGGTTTGGAGTCCCCATCCCTGGAGGTGCCCAAGGAAGGCCTGGAGGTGGCACTGAGTGCCCTGGGCTGGGGACAAGGTGGGGATCGGGCACAGCTTGGACTGGATGATCCTGGAGGACTTTTCCAGCCTCAGGGATTCTGGAATTCTGTAACTATTCAACGAGCGCAGCTGTGGAGCTTCCCAGAATTCCCAGTAGGATCCATGGTCTTTAAGGAAGAGATTCCTGAGCGTGGTCGGAGCCAGCATGGCTGGGCACAGGAGACTCCAACCCCAAGAGCATTCCCTGATCTCAGAATCACAGGATCCAGAGCCATTCAGGATGGCAAAGCCCTCCAGGATCATCGAGCCCAACCTGTGCCCGATCCCCACCTTGTCCCCAGCCCAGGGCACTCAGTGCCACCTCCAGGCCTTCCTTGGACACCTCCAGGGGTGGGGACTCCAAACCTCCCCAGGCAGCCCCTGCCAAGCCCTGACGATTCTTTCCATAAACAACCCAAACAAAGGGCCCCAGAGCCCCAAAGCACGACCAAAGCAGGAGGGGAGCGATGACATCTGACAGATGAGGGGTTGCTCTCCAGCGCTGCCTCTGCCAGGGACCCAGCATTTGATGGATGCTTTTGTTTGGTTCGAGGACTCACAAAAATAAAGCTGCTGCAGTTTGGAGAATTTCTATGAACAGAGATGGATTGCAAGAAATATTTGTCAGAACTAATATAGAACCATAACTAAATAAGTAATAAATAACTGTTTTTCTGAGTTATCCTGTTGGCAGGTGCTGCTTTCTGCAGCAGGATCTCAGGGACTGGAGCAAAACCCCAGGAAAATGCAGCAAAATGGTTCTTTTTTTAGCCCAGACACTGCACACAAAGGCACAACCTTCCCTTCTCCAGCACAGGGAGACTCAGCCGCTCTGCCCCGCCAGATTCCTGGATCCCGGGGGTGATTCCAGCAGGATCTGTCCCACAGGGAATGCGGCACGGGCAGAGGGGGAGATGAGCAGTGTGGGATCAAACGTGGCCCAGGCAGTGGCTCCAGGACAGGTGTCACTGTCGCTGTAGCACAGTTCCACAGCTCCTGCCCTCCCTCACCTGCAGTCAGTTCCTCCCCCACACGCCCAGGAAGTTTTTCCTTCAGGAGCTTTTACAAACAGGGCGTTTGTTGAAGAGGCTGAGGCAAACAATCCCTGTTTTCTCCTCAGCTGTGTGCAGGGACACGTCGGGGGGCAGAGCCAGATCTTGTAACAAAGAGGTAAAAAGGAATTACCCAGGTGGAGCCCCCCGGGCAAGGAGCAGCCTGTGGAATGAGGGGTTTGTGGTGGAGAGACTGAACATTCACCTCCACCCCGAGGAATCTTTAGGCAAATGCTGAAAAGCTGTGTTTTAGGTGTGTTTGGATTCCCAGACCTTTCCCATTCTGACCCGTTCCAAGGGCTCATTGAAAGCCCGTCAGAAATGAAGGGCAACAGCTGCAGCAATGAGCAGCGTTCCTGGGCTCAGGAAGGGAAATCAGAGTTACATTGAATTAACGTGAGGCTGGACACTGTTCCCGGCCTGGATCCGCTTTTCCTTTCCTGTTTCTCGATGCCTGGGGGTACCCAGGCCCCTCCAGAGCATCCCTCAGCTGCCTCCAAAAATATCAGAGAATTATAGAATGGTTTGGGTTGGGAGGACCTTCAAAATCACCCCCTTCCCCTGTCCCATGGGCAGGGACACCTTCCACTGTCCCAGGGTGCTCCAAGCCCCAGTGTCCAGCCTGTCCCTGTCCCCGGCGTGCCCGCAGCACGTGCAGAGCCATCGGGGCTCATCAGCACCTCAGGGAGCAGCCGGGGCTGGGGAGAGGGCACCGCCCTGCTGGGAGAGCATGGAAAGCAATCCCGGACCTGGCTTCAGCAAGGATCCCATGTTGGCCTCAGCTGGGGTGGGGAACAGCCCCGTGTCCTGGAGCTGCCCCGTGTCCCGGCACCCTGCAGCATTCCCTGGCACCTTCCCGAGGAGCAGGCGGCACCTCAGTGGCACCTCAGTGGCACCAGCACACCCGAGCTGCTGCTGTGCCTCTGGCAGCTGCGGGTCCTGCTCCGCAGGTATGGAATTACCACAGGCACGGAATCACCCACGGGCACGGAATCACCCACAGACATGGAATCACCCACGGACACAGAATCACCCACGGACACGGAATCACCCACCGCCACGGAATCACCCACGGACACAGAACCACCCACAGACATGGAATCACCCATGGGCACGGAATTACCACAGGTACAGAATTACCACAGGTAAGCAATTACCACAGATATGGAATTACCACAGGTACGGAATCACCCACGGGTATGGAATCACCCACAGGTACAGAATTACCACAGGTACGGAATTACCACAGGTACGGAATCACCCACAGACATGGAATCACCCACGGGCACGGAATCACCCACAGGTATGGAATCACCCACAGGTACGGAATTACCACAGGTACGGAATCACCCACAGGCACTGGGAGCACTGAGCCAGGAGTGTGCTGGGATCACCTGGCTGGGCTGGGGTCACCTGGGATCACCTGGGCAGGGCTGGGCTGGGATCACCTGGGCTGGGCTGGGATCACCTGGGATCGCCCGGGTTGGGCATTGCCACCTCCCTGCCCCAAGACAGCTCCCTGCCTCTCCCCATCACATCCCGAGGCTGACTCTCTTCCCTCTCCTCACCTCATCCAGGGATGCCCTCAGGCCCTGGGAAGGGCCTGGTTTGGAGGCTGCCCTCCAGACAGCCCCAGTCCCCCTGGTCACGGTGCCCGCGGTGTCCCTGATCCCCGTGTCCCTGTTCCCCGTGTCCCTGTTCCCCGTGTCACTGTCCCCGTGTCACTGTTCCCGTGTCCCTGATCCCCATGTCACTGTTTCCCTGTCACTGTTCCCCATGTCCCTGTTCCCCCTGTCCCTGTTCCCCCTGTCCTTGTTCCCGAGTCCCTGTTCCCGTGTCCTTGTTCCCCGTGTCCCTTTTATCCTGTGTCCCTTTTCCCTGTGTCCCTGTCCCCATGTCCCTGTTCCCGTGTCCTTGTTCCCGTGTCCCTGTTCCCCGTGTCCCTGTCCCCGTGTCCCTTTTCCCTGTGTCCCTGTCCCCATGTCCCTGTTCCCCGTGTCACTGTCCCCGTGTCACTGTCCCCGTGTCTCTGTCCCCGTGTCCCTGTTCCCGTGTCCCTGTTCCCCGTGTCCCTGTTCCCGTGTCCCTGTTCCCGTGTCACCGCCTCAGCCGCGAACTGAGCAGCGCTGAGCCGGGACCGATCCGTGGGATCCCACCTGACACGTGCTCGCCCTGGCAGGAAAATATTGATGTTTCCCTCGCCCGCCCGCGCCTCTCGCGCTGGTGCTGCACCCACACGGCAGCGGGCTGGCCCCGGCCGCGCTCCCCGCTGCCGCACGAAAACACCATCTGGGCCCGAGGCAGGGCTGAGTCAGCCCCGGGAATCGCTGCTTCCCCTCCTTCCCGAGCCGCCCACCGAGGCACCGCCGCTCCCTGCCCCGCTCTGCTCCCCGCGGGGAGGTGGCAGCTGCTTTTCCCCTCCTGCGCGGGCACGGACCCCTCGCTTCGTTCTGTCCTTGGCCTCGCACGGGTCCCGCACCCCCCCGAGCCCGAGGAACAGCAGCGTCACCCCCTGAGCCCACAGGGCCACCCCAGCCCCGCCTTTGTCTTCATAACTCAAACAGAGTCATGGAATTCCACACTGCTCTGGGCGGGAAGGGACCCTAAAGCCCATCCAGGATCACTGGGGGCAGGGACACCTCCCACTGTCCCTGGGTGCTCCAAGCCCCAGTGTCCAGCCTGGCCTTGGGCACTGCCAGGGATCCAGGGGCAGCCACAGCTGCTCTGGGCACCCTGTGCCAGGGCCTGCCCACCCTCCCAGGGAACAATTCCTTCCCAATATCCCATCCAGCCCTGCCCTCTGGCAGTGGGAAGCCATTCCCCTGTGTCCTGTCCCTCCATCCCTTGTCCCCAGTCCCTCTCCAGCTCTCCTGGAGCCCCTTTAGGCCCTGCAAGGGGCCCTGAGCTCTCCCTGGATCCTTC
>VXAZ01001016.1:134634-147627 GCA_013399875.1 Gymnorhina tibicen | reverse complement strand
CCCTGTCCCCGTGTCCCTTTTCCCTGTGTCCCTGTCCCCATGTCCCTGTTCCCCGTGTCACTGTCCCCGTGTCACTGTCCCCGTGTCTCTGTCCCCGTGTCCCTGTTCCCGTGTCCCTGTTCCCCGTGTCCCTGTTCCCGTGTCCCTGTTCCCGTGTCACCGCCTCAGCCGCGAACTGAGCAGCGCTGAGCCGGGACCGATCCGTGGGATCCCACCTGACACGTGCTCGCCCTGGCAGGAAAATATTGATGTTTCCCTCGCCCGCCCGCGCCTCTCGCGCTGGTGCTGCACCCACACGGCAGCGGGCTGGCCCCGGCCGCGCTCCCCGCTGCCGCACGAAAACACCATCTGGGCCCGAGGCAGGGCTGAGTCAGCCCCGGGAATCGCTGCTTCCCCTCCTTCCCGAGCCGCCCACCGAGGCACCGCCGCTCCCTGCCCCGCTCTGCTCCCCGCGGGGAGGTGGCAGCTGCTTTTCCCCTCCTGCGCGGGCACGGACCCCTCGCTTCGTTCTGTCCTTGGCCTCGCACGGGTCCCGCACCCCCCCGAGCCCGAGGAACAGCAGCGTCACCCCCTGAGCCCACAGGGCCACCCCAGCCCCGCCTTTGTCTTCATAACTCAAACAGAGTCATGGAATTCCACACTGCTCTGGGCGGGAAGGGACCCTAAAGCCCATCCAGGATCACTGGGGGCAGGGACACCTCCCACTGTCCCTGGGTGCTCCAAGCCCCAGTGTNCCCTCTCCAGCTCTCCTGGAGCCCCTTTAGGCCCTGCAAGGGGCCCTGAGCTCTCCCTGGAGCCTTCTCCTCTCCAGGTGAGCACCCCCAGCTCTCCCAGCCTGGCTCCAGAGGCTGAGATGGTCCCAAGGACAGGCCCCCACCTCCTCCCCCGGGGGAGCCACTGCTGTAACTGAATTCCTCATTAAATCCTGCTTTTGAGGGATAATCCCCACACTTTCCATATCTCAGCAACCACCAAACACAAATCCAAGTTACACCACAGCAATTCAAGAGATAATGGCAACCACGTACCCCGAGGGGAGAGGGAAGAGACTTAGGTGGGAAGAGAGAATCGAGGTCGGAGAGTCTGCCCAGAGCCCTGGGACTCTCCTGGTGCTGCTCCCTGGCTGAGCTCTGGGCCTGGGTGCTCATCCTGGGGCTGGAACAGGCACCCACATGTCTGGGAACGGGGAATGGGAGCTCCACTGGCTCCTGCCCTGAAGTTCACCCACTGAGATTTGGCTCTGCTGCTTTACAAGCAGCTCAATAAATTAGAGGTATTTAAATGGCACTTTTGGTGCCTTAAATTAATTCCTGTTTGGAAAATCTACCAGGAAAGCCAAGCACGAGAGACAATTTATTTTAAATCCTGTAATTTACACCAAGAAATCCCTGTAAATTTCCCTTCTGCTGGCTTGGGGAATCCTTACAGGCTGCACGGTGCTGCTCTGGCTCCCGGGAAGGGAAAAGCTTTGGGAAGAGCTGCCAGGATGGAGCCCGGAGGGGTCCCTGCTTCTGCCGTGCTGCTTCCCCCTCTGAGGGATGTAAAGAGAAGCTGAGGTCTCCACGGACAATCACCCCGCTCTGCATGACCCAGGACAGGATTTACCGAGTGATTCGGGAGTAATTTGGGAGCCAGGGCTGTGCCTGCTCGGCTCCTGCAGCATCGGCCTGAGGTTTCCGTCGCAGGGATCACCACATTCCTTGAGATCCCACGGGATCCCAGAGCCATTTAGGCTGGAGAAACCCTCTGAGACCATCGAGTCCCACCTTTGGAAATCAGCCCCTGTCAGCCGGCTCGGGTGGGGACTCCAAGCTCCCTGGGCAGCCCCTTCCAGGGCCTCCATCCCGGGAGGGGTCCAGGGAAGGCCTGGATGCGGCACTCCCTGCGCTGGGCTGGGGACAAGGTGGGCATGGGGCACAGCTCGGACTCCGTGATCCTGGAGGGCTTTTCCAGTCTCAGGGATCCCGGGATGCTGTGAATGAGTGGGATCCCTTCAGTGGCAGCATTTGGGATAAACTGCAGCAGCAGCAGGGAAAGGGAAAACCCCAGGAGAGGGGCAAGGAGATGGGCCGAGCTGTGTGAGGGCAGAGTGGGCTGGGTTAGGAGGTGTCCCCAGAGCACCCTCGGGATGCAGCAGAGTGATCCTGTCCCAAAGCTGTGACCCTGTCCCAAAGCACTGACCTTGTCCCAAAGCAGAGTGACCCTGTCCCAAAGCTGTGACCCTGTCCCAAAGCAGAGTGACCCTGTCCCGAAGCTGTGACCTTGTCCTAAAGCAGAGTGACCCTGTCCCAAAGCAGTGACCCTGTCCCGAAGCTGTGACCCTGTCCCGAAGCAGAGTGACCCTGTCCCAAAGCAGAGTGACCCTGTCCCGAAGCTGTGACCTTGTCCTAAAGCAGAGTGACCCTGTCCCAAAGCAGTGACCCTGTCCCGAAGCTGTGACCCTGTCCCGAAGCAGAGTGACCCTGTCCCAAAGCAGAGTGACCCTGTCCCGAAGCTGTGACCTTGTCCTAAAGCAGAGTGACCCTGTCCCAAAGCAGTGACCCTGTCCCGAAGCTGTGACCCTGTCCCGAAGCAGAGTGACCCTGTCCCAAAGCAGAGTGACNCGTGCGCCTCTCTCCCAAAGCTGTGCCCCTGTCCCAAAGCAGAGTGACCCTGTCCCGAAGCAGTGACCCTGTCCCAAAGCAGAGTGACCCTGTCCCGAAGCAGTGACCCTGTCCCAAAGCTGTGACCTTGCCGTGGCTCTGTCTCTCCTGTCCCCCAGCCGTGTCCCGAGGATGCTAAAGGGACAGTCTGAGCACATCCACATCCCAACCCCGAGATTCCTTCTATATTTATCCACACGCTTTCCCCTTGATCTCGAATTTATGCCCTGTTAAGAGCGGTGTGTGAACTTCCCGAGTGTTCCCCCTGCAGCTGCTTTTGGGCCCTTTTTCCCCCCTCAGCCCCATCCCTCTGACTCACGGCTGCACCCGAGGGATTTTCAACCCCACGTCAGGGATAAACACCCGCAGGCACCCAGAGCTCAATTTAAATAACAATAACCAAACCACTCATCTTTGTTTGAAGTATTGGGACACCCCACCAGCCCCAGCCCACCCTCCCACTCCTGGCTGTGTCCCTCTGTCACCTGGCACCTCCCCTGTCTCCAGACAAAGAGATTTTTATCCCTTTTCTAAAAATAAAGCCTATTTTGGTGCTAGGCAGGTCTGTCCAGGGCGTTATGGGATGCAGGATGACTCATGGCACAAACATGGCCACACCTCTGCACAACACAGCCAGGGCCTCCTGCACCCAAAAACTCTTCCCCAAAATCCTTTTGGGGCTAAAATTATGGCTAAGCAGGAGCTGGGATCTCCAGAGGCCTCAGAGGTCGAGGAAGCTGAACAGAAGGAAAGGAACGTGCCCCACCTGTGTCCAAGGAAAATGGCAGTGCCAGGAGTGCCAACCCTCTCAGGTGGCACTGGGGCCTGGACAGGGGGGATGCGGGAGAGATGGATGTGGACACGGGAACGAAGGGGAAAGGCACACGGGGAGCTGTCAGGAGATAAATGGAGCTGCCGAGCAAAGAAAAAACCACTCTGGGGACAGAACTCACCCCGAGGGACAGCACCAGTGACGCTGATGTGGAAATCCCTGGTCAGGGCTGAGGGCGGAGCAAAGTTCTGCGGGTTCTGATCAAAAAGCTGGGAACTGCCCAGATCTGGGCAAGGACACAGCTCCAGGGGTCAGTGGTGCTGGACACGGCAGAGCATCGGGGACCTCGGGAGCACAGGGCTGAAACCAGTCCCGGGCAGGGTTAATGGAGATGAAATGTCTGCGGAAGGGCGGCTGCAGGAACACTGTCCGGGCAGGTGACATCAGTCCCTTCAGCTCCAGCTCTTGGGCTGCACATAATTGGGATTTTAGGCTGCAGGAACACGTTTCGCCCCAGCCGGCGCAACGTGCGCGGTCTCCAGGCTCCTCAGGCAGCGGCAGAAGGAATGCAGGGTTTTGTTTTGCCAGAGGCAGCACGCGGTGACAGCTTTTATGGGCCTGGTGCTGCACAGGAATCCCGGTTCCAGACCCTGCCCAGCCCCGGGGAACCGAGCCCACACTGCTGGCGGCTGCCCAAAAACAGGGAAGGGATCGGGCCCTGCGGGGCTGGCCCAGAGGGGACACCGGGATCGCTCTGCTCTGTCACCCCAACAGGACACCTGTCCCTGGGACTGACAGGGACATGGCTGCAGCTGAGGAGGACTCGGCTCTGCAGTCGATGCAGGGCGGTTGGGATTGGGGTCAATCCCACACATTTATGGGGCCCACAAGGGCAACAGAGACTACAAACCTTCCTAGGGAAAACCATGGGATGATCCACGGAGTTACAGACTGGTGTGGGTTGGGTGGGACCCTAAAGCCCATCCAGTGCCACCCCTGCCATGGGCAGGGACACCTTCCACTGTCCCAGGCTGCTCCAAGCCCCAGTGTCCAGCCCGGCCTGGGGCACTGCCAGGGATCCAGGGGCAGCCACAGCTGCTCTGGGCACCCTGTGCCAGGGCCTGCCCACCCTCCCAGGGAACAATTCCTTCCCAATATCCCATCCATCCCTGCCCTCTGGCAGTGGGAAGCCATTCCCTGGGTCCTGTCCCTCCGGCCCTTGTTCCCATTCCCTCTCCAGCTCTCCTGGAGCCCCTTTAGGCCCTGCAAGGGGCTCTGAGCTCTTCCTGGAGCTCTCTGAACAGAGCTGAAACACACCAGGTTCATTCTCTCCTGGATGTGAATGCAAAAGCTGCTCCATAGGCACGGCCTGAGCATGGCTGCTGAGGGAACAAACCCAGTCCGAGGGTGCTCAGAGGGAAGGACTCGTCATTAACCTGACTGGGGACAGGCTGCCCCTGGGAACAGAGCTACTGAAAGAGGAACAGAGCACAGTGACCACAACAGGAGGGAAAAGATCCATTCCTGAAGCGATTTAAAATAAATTAACTGAACCAAATGACATTTATTGGGTTTGGCCTGGGCTTGCAGAGGAGACAGAATCATCTTCTTTGTTCAGAAGGGCTCGTTGTAAAGATCGGGGAAATGCTGGGGTTTGCTGTAGTTGGGTCACCACAGTCCCCTGGAGCACTCCAGGCTGGGACAGAGGGGCTGGAAAGCTGGGAAAGGGCCTGGGGGTGCTGGGAAAGGGGCTCAGCCTGGAGAAAAGGAGGCTCAGGGGAGCCCTTGTGGCTCTGCACAAGTCCCTGGCAGGAGGGGGCAGCCGGGGGGGTCGGGCTCTGCTCGCAGGGAACAGGGACAGGAGGAGAGGGAACGGCCTCAGGCTGTGCCAGGGCAGGGTCAGGTTGGACATGAGCAGGAATTTCTGCCTGGAAAGGGTGGTCAGGCCTTGGCAGGGGCTGCCCAGGGAGGTTTGGAGTCTCCATCCCTGGAGGTGTCCCAAGAAGGCCTGGAGGTGGCACTGAGTGCCCTGGGCTGGTGACAAGGTGGGGATCGGGCACAGCTTGGACTGGATGGGCTGCGAGGGCTTTTCCAGCCCCAATGATCCCGGGATTCTGGGATCACAGGTACCGAGTCCCAGCAGGGCTGCACTGAAATGTCCCCTTTGGCAGCACTCAGAGCTCCCCCCTGCTCCCCCTGCCCTGCTCCGAGCCTCTCCTGCAGAGAATCCCTCGGCCTTTGGGCACGGAGCCCTTCCCCTGCAGGGTGAAGGATGTGGGGGCTGGGACGTCTCCCCCCAGCTGGGTGCCTGTGGCTCCGGTGCTGCTCCCACAACTCGGCTCCTCCAGGGAAACCCTTCCCCTGAGCCCATCCTGCCGGCGGCGCTTTGGGCACGGCACAGAGCTCCTGCCTCGTGCAGGGCGCAGCCACCGCAGGTCAGGGCCCCTCTGGATGCTCTCCCCCTGAAAGCTGAGAGTGAGGAGGCTGGAAATGATGGAGGCTCCTACGAGACACTGAACAGGAACGCTGAGAAGGGCTCCTTTGCTTTGCTTCTTGTTTGCTTTTTAGGTCACAAGAAAAAGTGAATTCAGGCATTAAAATCCTGTTCTTTCAGCTCAGGCTTATTTCTCCAAAAAAGCACTTGTCAGAGGGAGGTTATTTTCATGTTTTTAACAGCAGGGAATCACACAAAGGGGTTTCTGTGCTGCCCTGCTGGTGAATGGCTGTGTTCAGGGTGTCCCAGCAGCAGCTGGGACCGTCCTGTCCTGTCCTGTCCTGGGGCTCCTGGGGCAAGGAACGGGTGAAACCACCCGGAAATTGAACCCCAGACTGCTCTGGCTGGGAAGGGTCCTCAAAGCTCATCCCATTCCACCCCCTGCCATAAGCAGGGACACCTCCCACTGTCCCAGGGTGCTCCAAGCCCCAGTGTCCAGCCTGGCCTTGGGCACTGCCAGGGATCCAGGGGCAGCCACAGCTGCTCTGGGCACCCTGTGCCAGGGCCTCCCCACCCTCCCAGGGAACAATTCCTTCCCAATATCCCATCCATCCCTGCCCTCTGGCACTGGGAAGCCATTCCCTGTGTCCTGTCCCTCCAGCCCTTGTCCCCAGTCCCTCTCCAGCTCTCCTGGAGCCCCTTTAGGCATTGGAAGGGGCTCTGAGCTCTCCCTGGAGCCTTCTCTTCTCCAGGTGAGCACCCCCAGCTCTCCCAGCCTGGCCCCAGAGCAGAGGGGCAGGCTCCCCCTCCCTGCTGGTCTCAGCCTTTCTCCCCAGGCCCAGCCTGGGCTGAGCTCTGCCCGCTCCAGCCGTGTCCAGGGCTCTCCAAGCTGTGCCGGGATCGGTTCTGCTCTGCCTCCACCTGCCCAGGCCCTCTCCAGCCCCACATCTCCAGGGAACCCCCTGCAGCTCCCAGCAGTGCCTGGTGCCACTGGCACATTGCAGGAGCACTTCCCTTTCCCAGAGAATTCCCACGGAGGTGTCCATTCGCTCGTCCTTCCGAAACTGCCTTCGAACAAGCTCATCCAGACTTGCTCCATATTTCAGGGAAAGAAAGCAAATCCCCTTGTCCTGTGGGAACTGGAGCCTTACAGCACGAAGGAGGAACACTGATAAAGGCACAAACAATTCAAAAGGCTCTTCAGAATGGGAAGGATTTAGGCAGGACACGACCTTTGGCTCCCACTGTAAACCGCAGAAATCCAAGAGATTTCTGGGAACCTCTGCCGTGCTCTGCTGATGCCCTTTCAGTGTTTTCAGCACTGAGGACACTCAGGGTTGAGCCCAATCCCTCCAGTCCTCACGGTGAATTCTGTGTCCCCACACAGGCAAAACCACAGCTTCTCACATTTTCATCCATCATTTCTTACACAACAGAAAATATATGATACTTGTAGGAGCAAATCCGGCTTTCAGGCAGAAGCCAGGGGAGAAGTGGCCCCTTTGAGCAGCTCCAGACACTGAAATGCAGCTCCCAGCCCCCCCTGCTCTCCGGAGCGGCCCCTCCAGCTGCAATTCCAGCTGCCAGGATGTGCCAGAGCCTCCAGCACGGGAAACAAACCCCTTCATTTCAGTCAGTGATGGGCCCCTGCACCAGGGCCTGACCTGGGGCGGGAGAAGCTGCAATAAATCTTGGGGAAAGCCCTGTAATCAGGCATGTGAGAGCTGGCAAGCAGGAATACAGGCATTTTCTGAGGGGAAAAGCCCCTTTCCCCTCCCTCACCTCACTCTGTCATCGAGTGCTGCCACCTGCGCGTTCTCCAGGAGGGAAGGGAAGGAGGATCCGAGGAGACAGAGCCATGTGCTGCCCCTCCCAGCAATCCAGGTGATGGATGACCCAACCATGTATCCAGGCTCCAGCCAGTGCTGTTCAGAGCACTGGGAAATCTGATCCCAAAAACCGGCTGGGAACACGCTGAGGGACACTCGGAGCCTCCTGCGAGCTGAGGCAGGAGCCAAGGGTTGGAATTCCCTGTGACTCCTGACTCCCCAGGGTTGCTCCCACCTGCTTCGGGGCCACAGAGGGTGAGAGGGAGGCACTGCAGCTGGAAGTGCCACAGACAGGGATCCAGGGCACCCTCAGCAGTCAGAATCCCAGAATCCCAGAAGCCCAGAGGTTGGAAAAGCCCTCACAGCCCATACAGTCCAAACTGTGCCCAATCCCCACCTTGTCCCCAGCCCAGGGCACTCAGTGCCACCTCCAGGCCTTCCTTGGACACCTCCAGGGATGGGGACTCCAAACCTCCCTGGGCAGCCCCTGCCAAGGCCTGAGCACCCTTTCCAGGCAGAAATTCTTCCTGGATCACAGAACAGCCTGGGCTGGCAGGGACCTCCCAGGATTGTCTGTCCCCACCTTTCATGGGGAAGGCAGCGTGGGAAAGGTTCTCTGACTCCTTGTCCAAGGGCACCCTGAGAGCCCCCAGTGCCAGGAACCCCACAGCCACTGCCCACGGAGCAGTGCTGGCAGGAATGCCATGGAAGGATTTACAGGCAGATTTGGGGAGAACTGCAGTGCAGGCAGTCTGAACCCACGGCCGTGACTCGTTTGGTCAAGGGAAGCAGAAGAAAAATCCAGGGATCCCAGTTCTGCCTGGAGCTGCTGGAAATGTGGGCTCTGCATTGCCTCTGGAGCACCCCTGGCCACTGCAACAGTGCCAGTTCAGCTCCTCATTCCCTGCAGGAATATTTATTTATTCACTCATTCCCAGCTCTGCCCATGCAGTCTGCACCTTGCTGCTCCCCCTGAGCCACCTTAACAAGGAAAGTGAAAGTGAAAGTCCCCATTCCGGGGGTTTCCTGCTCATTTTCAGACCTAATCCACACCATAATTTGCACCCAGGTCAGTGTGTCCATGCAATCCCAAACTCAGCTCCACCCTAGACACCTCTCCCAGCCGGGGCAGCTCCCAGGCGCTCTGGCAGCTGAGCTGGGTGAGCTGGGGAGCGTGGGACCATCGAGAGTGGTGACACAGCAGGACAGGATCCCCCCTGGCAAGAGGAGCAGCCCACACACAAAACCAGCCCCTCCCAGCTCGGGAGGGCAATCCCAGTTAGGAAGAGCAGCCAAAACCTCTTCGGGTATTTCCTCAGTCCCAGCCGTGTAACAACATCGGCTCCCAGAATCGCTCTTCGGAGGGAACAGAATTCCTGCACGGGAGCCTCCCTCAGGAGAGCTGCACCCTGTTCCGCAGGGCCCGTGGGATTTGGGATGATCAGGAGAGCTCAAGCACCAAGTAACCCATCCCTTCCCCAGGAACAACCCCGAGCCCGAGGCTCCTGTACCTTTTGGTTGGCGTGGGCGCTCCGGAGGACACGTGGGTCACCATGGCCTCGTTCATGTTACTCACGGGCCGGGGGGGGCTGCAACGACACAGGCAACAGTCAGCGACCAGAAACCCAACAAGGACAGCCCAGCACCAACCCAGATCCTGTCAGCGACCAGAAACCCAACAAGGACAGCCCAGCACCAACCCAGATCCTGTCAGCGACCAGAAACCCAACAAGGACAGCCCAGCACCAACCCAGATCCTGTCAGGGACCAGAAAAACCAACAAGGACAACCCAGCACTGGGGAGAGGCCCACCCCTGTGTCCTGTGTCCTGTGTCAGGGTCAGGCCAGGAGCCTGACAGGAATTGCCTCACACGACACCTGAGGAGTTTGCTCTGCTCTAGAGCTTCTCCCAGTTCTGTCCCACTGGAATGGAGATACAGCGAACATAGCCCTGCAGTGCTGAGTGGTTGGAACTAACAGAGGAACCACTCAAGTCAGGGCAGTTGTTCGAGATGTTTGAAGAAATGACAACGACTGGGTGCAGCGAGCAGCCCCTGAGAGGCCCTCCACACCCCTGCTGGGGTTTGTTCCAGCACGGCAAAGGTGCTTGGAATAAACAAACGGGTGGAGCCTTGTGCTCCTCACTGTCCCACAAACCCCAGCCATGGAAGGAAGAGCCAGTTACTGCCATTCCCAAACCCTGAGAGCTCCCAGGGCCCCCTGTGTGCTGGTGGCTGTGCTGGGAGTGGGGGGACACGGGAACAGCTCTGCCACGGGATTCCAGCTGCTGGAGCCAAGAGCCACAGCAGCTCCAGCCATGGAATCAGTGTTTGCCCTCCAGTGGTACCAAACACGTCCCTCAGCCTCTGAAATGAGACTTCCAGGATGGTCCAGTGCCACCCCCTGCCATGGGCAGGGACACCTCCCACTATCCCAGGCTGCTCCAAGCCCCAGTGTCCAGCCTGGCCTTGGGCACTGCCAGGGATCCAGGGGCAGCCACAGCTGCTCTGGGCACCCTGTGCCAGGGCCTGCCCACCCTCCCAGGGAACAATTCCTTCCCAATATCCCATCCATCCCTGCCATCTGGCAGTGGGAAGCCATTCCCTGTGTCCTGTCCCTCCAGGCTCTTGTCCCCAGTCCCTCTCCAGCTCTCCTGGAACATGGATTAAAATCTCCACAGGTTTCTTTATTTGCCACCACCTTTGCATTTCTGCTCAGTCAGATTTGCTGCAGGTAATACTGGAATCCATCCCTGGCAGCTCCAGGATGCTGTGGCACGAGGGCACAGAGGGTTTGACCCGTTCCCAGCCTTTGTCTCCCGACATTCCCGGTGCAGCCACACGGATCCTGCTCCTCCTTCGGACACCAGGAGTGGCCTTCGGGCTCCCAGCTCATTTCACCCCACGC
This sequence comes from Gymnorhina tibicen, assembly GCA_013399875.1. Taxonomy (NCBI): domain Eukaryota; kingdom Metazoa; phylum Chordata; class Aves; order Passeriformes; family Artamidae; genus Gymnorhina; species Gymnorhina tibicen. The sequence goes on along the minus strand of VXAZ01001016.1, from coordinate 137,043 downwards.
TTTTCAGAGCCCAGTAATGCAGAGAATCAACCAACCACTGAAAAAGTCTCCTGGATGTCAAACACCTGCAATCACAGAGGACGTATTCCCTGCAGGAATTCCTGCCTCCTTCTCCAGGCAGGATTTGAGGGAAAACCACTTCCCCTCCTCACTGAGGGCACTGAGATAACTACACTGCACGTTTAATGTTCCGCCAAACACAACATCTCCCCCCAAAATGGCCTGGCTGTCAGGCTTCCCTGCGAGGCCTCCTCTGGAGAGCCGGGAACTCCCCGGGAACTCCCCGCAGCACAGAGCAGCAGGAACGGGAGGAGCCCGCGCTGGAGAGCCGGGATGAGCCCCCCATCCTGCCAGAGCACAGGGAATTACATCCATGGAGAGCCGGGATGAGCCCCTCACTGCCAGAGCACATGGAATTACATCCATGGAGAGCCGGGATGAGCCCCCCATCCTGCCAGAGCACATGGAATTACATCCATGGAGAGCCAGGATGAGCCCCTTACTGCCAGAGCACATGGAATTACATCCATGAAGAGCTGGGATGAGCCCCTCACTCTGCCAGAGCACATGGAATTACATCCATGGAGAGCCGGGATGAGCCCCCCATCCTGCCAGAGCACATGGAATTACATCCATGTAGAGCTAGGATGAGCCCCTTACTGCCAGAGCACATGGAATTACATCCATGGGAACGAGCAGCTCATTAATGGAGATCTCCCTCCCCCTTCAGCTCCCGAGTTACTTCTCCCTGACTGGACACCAGGAATGCTCAGGCCCATTCCATGCCAAACTCTCCCTGTATCCCAAACATTCCCTCCCCAGCCCCGCATCCCACCACCCCCACGCATGGCTCTGACACAAACGCCTGCCACGAGCAGCAGCTTCTGCAGCCCAGGCTGTATTTTCCAGCCCCATTTCTGTCCCATCAGCTGGGAATTTCCTTCGGGAGAGATCCATGATTTCCCTGAACACACAAACACCTCCCCAGTATTTTATACGGCTCCTTTTAATGGGATGGGGGATGTCATTCCCCACTTGCAATCTGCTTTTAGTGTCATTATTGGATGTTTCCACAGATCCTCCTGGTGGTTCTGTAGCCACCAGTGTCCCCCGTTTTCCAGCTCAATCCTTACCAACAGGGATAAAGGCAAAGGAAAAACCCCAGGAACGTCTGGTTAAAAGACTCCAAGGTGAAGATCAAAGGTTGGACTCGATGATCTCGGAGGTCTTTTCCAACTGAAGCAGTTCTGTGATTCCACGTTCTTATCACATCCAGCAAAGCCTGTCCCAGGCCTGGGCATTTCCTGAGGCCATCAAACATCTTTTGAAAACATCTGTCAGGACGCCCTGTGTTTGCTGGTACAGCCACGGCTCAGAGACCACGAGGACAAAACCTGAATTATTCATGACATCAAGGAGCCCTGGAGCAGCAGGATCTGTTTGTGAGCCCGGGCCCTGCAGCGCAGCTCAGCCCAAAACTTCTGCTTCCAAAGGGACACAGAGAAGGGATGTGACCGGGTTTGCCTGCCCGAGACACTCCTGAGAGCCATGAGAAAATAGCTTGGAAACACCTAAAAATATTTAAATCAGGTTTTTTTTACTACTTAAATGAATATTTAAATGAAAAATATCTGGGATTCAGCTACCGAGGAGGGATTTTTGTGCCTTGATAACCTCGCCAGGAATCCCAACTATCCGGGCAGGAGAACGGTCAGCAGGAGGAACAGTCAGCAGAATGGTCAGCAGGAGGAATGGTCAGCAGGAGGAATGGTCAGCAGGAGGAAGAGTCCATCCAGTGCCACCCCTGCCAGGGGCAGGGACACCTCCCACTGTCCCAGGCTGCTCCCAGCCCCAGTGTCCAGCCTGGCCTTGGGCACTGCCAGGGATCCAGGGGCAGCCACAGCTGCCCTGGGCACCCTGTGCCAGGGCCTGCCCAGGGAAATTGTCCTCCCAGGGAACAATTCCCTCCCAGTATCCCATCTAAATCCACCGCCTGAACACTCCCCTTGCTGGAGAGCTCAGCAGCTCCCTGAACTCCTGTGGAAGTCGATGTGCTCGGGTCCCCAGGAGCTCTGAGAGCCCTCGGCTCGGCCGGCACCGAGCACGCCCTGCCCAGCGCTGCCCCTCCTGAACAAATCCCCTGCACCACCTGAGGGACGTTCTCTTCCCGTGCTTTGCTGGGGGAGCCCTTACCCTCCGAGCACTCAAACTGTCAGGAAGGAGGGGGAATGAAGGCACAGCTCCTTTTGTGCAGGGTACATTACGGAACAAACCCGTACCTACGGCTCTTTATTTATTCTTCCAATCTGAGGAAGCATCTCCCGCTGTCCCTGCTCCCGCTGCCTGTCCCTGCTCCCGCTGCCTGTCCCTGCTCCCGCTGCCTCTCCCTGCCTGTCCCTGCTCCCGCTG